>VZSV01000302.1:0-22430 GCA_013398735.1 Nothocercus julius
CCTAGTGTGTGGGTGGTTGCTCTTTATCCTGGTGTCGGGAACCTGCGGCAGGGGATTAATCCCCGCGGCGGCCGCGCTGGTTCTGTGTGTGTGCGGCGTGCTGCAGGCAGCGCCCGGTGAGCGTTTCGCTGCCCTTCGCTCCTGCCAGCGCTGCGGGCGCTGCTCCTGCCTGTGCCCTCCCTTCATGCCTGCCCTCGCCGCCGGGACGGCTCCTTCGCGGCTCACTCCTCTCTTCCCCCTGGATCGGCCTCCTGCAGCTCAACCCACAGCTTGGCTGGGTGCACCCAGTTCTTGCACTCACTATTAAGAGCATATTCAGTTCCCTGAGGTGTGGTTCGCAAGGCAGCGAGACCCGTAAGGATCAGGGGGCCTACAGCTAGGCCTCCTCGGGCGGCTTGAGTCATTTGTGACAGACTCCTCAGCCCGTGCCCCGCTCGCATCCCTTGTCCCGCACCGTGCGCTTCCCACGCCTGTCCCCTCCACGCGCCTGACGCGGCTCTCCTGTCGCTTGGCTTCCTGCTCAGCACCGTCACTCTGTAGCCAAGGGAAGGAATGAAACCACCACTTGTTGTCTTACGGGAGCTGGACTCAAACTTGGGGCAATTGGCTGCTTAGCAGAGAAATCCCAGAATGGGTGTCACATGGATTTTTTTTTAAATGCATTTCTATATCACTTTGAACACCTTTCAGGCTTACAGGAACCTGGGATCTCTGTGTAGATCCTCACTCTTTTTCACCCGTGCTTGGTCAAGCTAGCGCTCCTGGTAAGTGCCGCGGGCGTAGGCTGCAGGGGACGCAGAAGGCAGGTCCCCGCAGCGCGCGCCGCCCGGAGCCGGGCTCCCGTTCCCGCCGCCGTGCGCAGGCGTCACAGCTGCCGCCGGCGCGGGGAGCATTCCTTGGGCCCGGGCGCTCGCAGTGCTTGCCCTCACCCTCTTCAGGGAGCCTCTGTCACGCTCGGCACGTACCCGCTTCGCCGGTAGCTCGCCTGCCTGCCTGGGGACGGGTCCCTCTCTCAGGCTATAAAGTGCTGTTTGAAGAGTCCGAGCAGGGTCTCTGCTGAGGCCCCCGAGCGTTCCTGAAGAAGGGGGGGAAAAAGTGATGCCAGACTGACCCGCAGTGCTCCTGCCTTTATGATTTTGTTACAGAAGTGCCTCTCTTCATGGTGTTTTGTTCCCTGGGCATGAAGTGGTTGCGAAGGAGCTTAGTGCAGCGGCCGAGCCAAGTGCGCGCTGCTGGGCTTTGCCTCTGCTCCCCGGCGTGGCTACGTGGCCACTTGGTGTGACGATCCGCAGTGGGTACGCTCCTGCTTTTTGGCTTCTTCCTGGACCTACATATTGCGTCGGCTGAAAAGATGGCAGTGCCCAAGAGGCATCCGCCGGGGCGGATTTCACCCTGCTTCTCCCTCCCGCTGGCGGAGGCCCTGGAGGCATCACCAGCTTGTGGGGGCAGCGCGCACTGCCTCGGGGTGAGGGGTGTGTCAAAGCTGGCTGGAAATCTGTCCATCTCTCCGCATATATTTCTTTTCTTTTTTTTTTTTTTTTTGCTACAGTATCTCACTGTGGAGAGGTGAAGAGCCCAAGTAAAAGGTGGCAAAACAAAGTTCTCTGAGACGAGCTCGTTAGTTAAGAGAGGGAAACATTTTTGTTTATATCAAAAGCAAAACCTTGGTAGCAATTAAATCTGCCCTGCTGTGACAGCCCCGCAGCGCGCTGCAGCCCTGGGACAGCAGTAGCTTAAAGCCCTCGGGGAAGTGCCAGGCGACATCTCGGGGTGACCTTCTGTGGCTTCCGCGGCTCCCTCCCGCTTTAGCTGAGGTGTGACCTGGCTGCCGGCCCTTCCTTTCTGCCCAAAAGCCTCGTGGCCATGAGCTGCCCCGGCCCGTGGCGGCAATGAAGTTTGGGAACCTCAGCGGCGGGTTGGGCGAGAGCTACGCAGGAGGCGCCACGGAGACGCGCGGCGGGCAGGAGGACCGGGGAGCCCGCGCTGAAGACGTCAGGGGAAAAGCTGCCTGCCCAAGGGCCCTGCGGTGAGCGCGCGCGGCCCAGCGCCCGCGGAACGGCGCGAGCCGTTTTCCCGAGAGCCTCCTGGGGCCCAGATGCAGGAGCGCTCCCTCGCCTGCGGAGCAAGGGCTGCTCCTGCCCCGCGGCCGCCCAGCACCACGGAAAAGAGTAAAACAAGCTCGCCTGCATTGAAACTAGGCGTCTGCGGCGAGGGCATCTGTCGAAATCCAAGGGCGGGGGAATCCAGCTTAAAAATAGCATGGCTGTTTAATTTGGACAGCCAAGTAATTCTTGTCACTGTGACAACAGGCTCTTTACTCTGCGTGTGATCCCTAAAGCCTTCAATCAATTCGGAAGGCATCGTGGGTCTGGGTACCTCGTGTGCCTCCCCGTGATTAGCAAACGTGATTTAGGGGGAATTGGGATAGCTGGTGGGATTGGATTAAGCGGAAGACCTGCTGCTAACTGAAATTAATAATCTGATTTACCTGGCAAGAATTGCAGTTAGGGCTATCAAAAAAAAAAAAAAAAAAAAAAATCCAAAACAAAGACAGGGAGCTTTTCCCAAAGGAACCGTGATGGTACCCAGGGTTATATTTTGTGGGGCAAATGCCTGAATCAGCCCTGCCTTTCTCTGTGCTTTCTGCTGACTGCAGCTGTCCTATTTATTTGGCAGGGGAGAGCAGAATTTGGGCCCTGTTGTGTAACCTGTCTCTGAAGCCGATAGCGCAGAGCTGGCGGACAGCAAACGGCAGCGCTCCGGCTCCTGCCCCAGCTCTTCCAACGGCTCTTTGGAGAGGCTAAAATATTAAGCAGCAATTGGGGAAATCGCTCGTGTGAGGGCAAATGCAGTGGCATCCAGTGGATTGTTCCTCGTCTGGGAGCTTCGCCAAACTCTCTTACTCACTATAATATACCATGTCAAAGAGCTGTCGCTCTATTATACAGTGCTTTTAAAAAGTATTTCACTTGGAAACTTAATGGTAAATTTTCTTCACCGGTTGAATACTGCCATGCTACTTTTTTTCCCCTTTTACAGCTTTTACATGAAGCATTTCTGGCATCCCCTATCACAGAAAATGTTAAATGCTTTCAAAAAAATATTTATTTGGATGGAATTTATGATGTGATCTGTTAGTCACATTTATGGTAAGCTTAATGTGGTAGGTTTGATAAAACGGCTCTTGATGACATCGGGACAATCGCACAAAGCTGCACTTCTGGGCGTGTTTGGACAGCATATCAAAAAGTGTTTGGAAACAGAATGTGGGTATAATAAAATGCAGGGTAGAGCTGGAGAGATCTTCAAGTTAAAAAAGCACACAAACTCCACGCTAAATGAAAAGTTTATGGGTACATTGTAGGAGTGTCTTCATTTCCCCAGGCAGAGGACAGACCGACTTTGAGGTCAGGCTAGAAGAGGAAAGCTAAAAGGTGCTTCTTTGGGGGAAACATGAAAAAACATAGTGTTCACGCTCTTCAGACTGCAAAGCCTGGGAGACAGGCCCGGAAAACGGGAGAAGGCGTGAGCAGGCTTCTCCTCCAAGCTCCCCTCCTTCCAGGAACTTGCCTTCCCGGGAGAGCAACGTGCTCGCCGCTCGAGCTGGCTCTATCCGCAGCAATAAGACGGCGTGCTGGCCCTTGCCAGGGACGCTGCTGCGCCCACGCAGCCCGAGGAGGAGAGCGTGCCATGGAAAACAGCTCTCCGTGGAGGCCGGCCGGGGCCGCAGGCCGTACGCGGCTGTCGCCCAACGCGCGTGTGTGCGAGCGCTCGCCGTGACTGTGGCCGCTGAGCGAACTGCTGAGCTCCTTCCACACGGGCGTATTTCACTTTTTCCATCTGCCGTCAGCTGGCCTTATTCTGAAGTCTTTTCCCGTGTTGGGTAGGGTTTACTCGTGCCACCATTTCTGGGGAAAGAGCCCTGCTGCCTTCCCATCCCTGGCACCGCGCCATTCCAAGGATGTTTGCCCAGGTGTCCTTGGGGGAGAAGACAACCAATGGCCCTCCTAATTCGGCAGGCAGAGCTGCTGTGGACCGAAGGAGATGCTTCTGGAGCCGATCTCCGCGTCTCTGCCCGCTGCTGGGCACCCATCGCCCGCGCTGGGCATGGTTGTCCCTGCCGCTCCCTGACAGCAGACGCTCTCACACAGCCCTTTTGCCTCCAGCTTATTTCCCATTTTGCCTCAGAGCCCTGGGAGCACAGGGGCTGGAGGACTTCACGGCAGGCACCTTGCCATGAAATGAAACGATGACTGAAGACCGAAGTAAAGCTGGGAGTTTCGGAGAGAGTTGTGTAATAATAACAGTCAGGAAGTTATTTCTGTCTTCTTTTATTTTAAAAGCTACTGAACATACCTGTGATTACAAGTGAGCTGTAGGTCAATAAGAAGGGGCTGTTAGTGCTTTCATTATAATCTCAGTTGTTGGGAGTTTACGTAGCACAAACATTTGCTTTGTGGTGGGAAGTACAGCATGTAAAGCCTTTTGATCTACAAGCAGTGAAAGAAAAATAACTTTTTTTGGGTTTTGTTTTTGTTCTCTTCAAGCAAACTTTACAAACTGGGCTACAGCAGGAGCCATCTGATGTCTGAGCTATAAAACACGGCATGAACGTAGATGACACCGGGCACTCCCACTTTGCTTCCCTGGGGAAGAAAACCCTTTTAAAAGGCCCGATAAGATCTGCTCCGAGTGCGCTCGGTAGCAGCCGCCACCGCGTTGCGCGGAGGTGGGAAGGCGGGAGCGCGGGCTCCTCCACGCACGCTGCGGGCGCCCGGCCTCCCCCTGCCGCTCCGAGGGCTCAGCGGGGCCCGCAGGAGCTCGCCAGCGGGGCGGAGGGGATTCGGTGAAACTTCACTTAAAGCTGGCCAAGGGAGCAAGGGAAAGCCTTAGGCTGCTTTCCCTTTTTTTTCAGTGAGAAGGGCTGTCCTTCCTCCTTTCCTGCCATGGAAAGGCTGGAGTGCTGTGGCTTCTCCAAGCCTTGTCCTCCCTAAGAAATCAGTAACGAAATCCTGAACGGCTGGGCTCCTTCCTGGCGCTTCACAGAGAAAGGGGCAAGGGGAAGAGATTTGCCCTGTTATAAAAGCAGGAGCCGCAGGTGCTGCTAAGGTTTGCCCGGGAAGAAGCAGGTAGGCAATGGGATGGTTGGGCAGGCCTGTGGTGAGGAGCAGAAGGGGCAGCTGGGGCCGCTCTGCCCTAGCAAGGGGCTCTTCCTTGAGCAGACCCCCAGGTGGGCTCTCGCTAATCGGCCGCAGCGAGGTGCGCGCCGGAGCGCTGCCCGCGGCCTCGCTCGGCCTGCCCGCTGAGCCACGGCGCGAGCAGCGCGTCCTCGTCCTCCCGTGTTCGTGGGGGATGCGATGGTGCAAAAGGAGGGGATGTTCGGGCGTTCCTTGAGCGTTCCATGCTTGGCCTGCAAGAACGAGCCGGAGGGCTGGGCAGGAGCCTCTCGTGCCTGCGCTGCAGGGCTGGCTCTGTGAGCCTGGCCCCGCTTCTCTGCTCTCGCTGCCCAGCGCCAGCTCGCCCGGCCATTGGTCTCACATATCTACACTGGTTTCCCCTTCCTGGGATGTTTATCGTAGTCTATACAAGGGATGTGATTTAGATATATTTGCCGAGGGATGAGCAAAGCGCACCCCAGTACGAGACACCCCCTCCTCCCAGGGTTAGGGGCTGCTTAAAAAGCATAGCTATGCCGAAGCTTCCCAGGATAATGCTCACGAGACTCGGCTTTGCGTTTCACTTATTGTTCAATGCGGGAAAAGTATGTTGCCTTATTCTTCATCTGATAAGTGGCTAGCTCATCAAAGGTTGACTTTGTTTTTTTCTTCTTCCTGAAATATTTCTTCAATACAGAAAAGTGCTGCTTTCCAGATTAAATTTAGTATTTTTAATAGGCAAGCCAAGATCAAGGTGTTACGGCAAGGCACTGGGAGGGAGCTGCAAGCATCAGAAAGGAACCTCCCAGGGGTGACCAGCAGCTCCATTTCCAAAGCTCCGAGCACCTGCTGGCACCAGGCAGGTGTTGGCACTTTAACTGCCACCCCTGAGAGGAGGTGGGGGCAGAGGGGCTGTTCCACTTCAGAGGCAAGTGGTTTTCACAGGCTTTGTCTCCCCAAAATATATTGCAGAAGTTTTATTTTATTTTTTAATTAGGTCTGTTCTTTTCCCTTTACTAAGGTGAGTGTGACTGCATGCAGATGTATATGTGATTTTATCAGACAAAGTTGTTATTCCTGGTGCTTCTGAGGGACTTGGTGACTGCTGGAAGTATTTCGTTTTCCACTGAGGTAATGTGTGGGTATTCATGCTTCTTAATAAAACCTAGCAAGAGGCAGAGCTAGGCTTTTAGTTCATAACTGCAGAAGGACTTAAGCCTTAAAGCAACTTAATTCAAGAAAGCAGTGTTCAAATTTCTTTTTGCTGCTGTGGACACCTTAAATCCATAGTATTGGTGTCCAGCCCTATCTCTTTCAAGGGTGACCTAGTTGAGTGGACTGTCGAGCTAGTTCATGTTGTCTAATATTTGCCTTGCACAAGCCTGAGGAGACCAGAGGGTCCTTGCTGGTGGGCTACCGACCGATTCTTCCATCTAGCAAAGACTACAAAATGGAATTTGTGAAGAACCATGTTAATACCCACTGAAGTGGATTTTACCTGTGGGTGAAGTAGGTCTAAATCTGTGGGCTGTTCTTAGCTAATGCTATTCATGGGGCAGTTACAACTTCTGCTTTTACACAGTGTCAGGGTCTGCCTTAGCCCTCGAGTTGGCTGTTCCTGCATACGTCTGAGGCGCCGAGTTCCCTGCTTTGTGACCCGGCTTGACGTGGTCTCTTTGGCATGAAGCTTTTGTGGAGGTGACACCAGGGTTTTAAGGGTTTTCTTGTCTCTGCTCTCTAGTACAGCAGCCCTTCATTTTTTCCTGTGCTCTGGTACAAGAAAGGAAGGCAAAATATGCCTTGCTTTTTCTTCCCCCTCCTTTCTGCATTCAGTATTAGTGTCCCTGATACTGCACTGCCTGCATCCAGTGTGTGCCCTTCCTGATTTACTTGTGCTGATGCTTTGCAGAAATACACAGGTGAACTTATAGTCAAGTGAGGAGACAAACAAATTTAACTGCTTTATCCTTTCTTATTACATCCCTATTTTAAATATGTCCAACGCTTTGCTGGTCTCCTCTTAAAGGGTAGACAGTCCTAGTTTTACCTATTGATTCTCAGCAAAGTACATCTCAATTTGGGGATATTAGGGAATTTTAAGTTTGTAATACCTGAATAGCATTTAAAAGATCTCGCTAAAGCTCAGTTCTAAGTTGTGGAGCCATTTTATTTATTATAAAGTTGTTATGCTATAGGTTCAACTCCAAATACTTTACAAATGTTCTTGAGAGTAAAGTGAGTCCGTGTATTCCTGCTGAATCGAAGAGACTGGTGGTGCCTGTTCAACATGCACTATTCGAAAATCACATTGCTTAAAGGGCAGCCTGGAATATCAATGGGGGAGCTGGAGGCTGCTCCCTCTTTGATGCAGGTCTGTTAAAAGCACTTGTAAGATACTAAAGCACTTGTACAGATACTAAAGTGTGGGTGTGTGGTTTTTTTTTTTCTTTTTTTTTTTTGTGTGTGTGTGTCCTATAAACACTACAAACAGCTTGACCTGATTGGAAAGAATGAAATGTAATAGTAATACATTTGGAAGTGTCAAAATAATTGCTCACTTGCCTTAACTTCTGGCAATGAAACCAGTGATCCAAGTTGCAGATGTGCTAAGTGTTTAAGTGCTCTTATTAGCATCAGTAAAATTAAGATCCCTTCGAGGGGCAGTTATAAAATTTATTCTTTCTAATAAGGTCATAAGGTTAGCCTTGCTGCTTTTACTTTGTAATCCTAGCTAATTGTTGCATGTGAAAGTGTTAAAGTAAGAATAAATGTTTTCTTCCCTTTCCAAAGTAGAAATAACTGTGTTTTTATATATAGACTGCAGCAGTAAACTCTTTAATTGGGGGAGAACAAAAGCGATCTGGGTCAGAGCACAAGCTCTTATTTAGGATACTGGTTCTGCGTCCGCTTTCCTTTTGCCTCAGCACGAACAGGCCCCCTTAGGACAAGGCTTAGCGCTCCCGTACGCGGCTTGGGAGCGGGCTGCCTGCGCAGGGGGCCCTTTCCGATGGGTCACGGCTCTGCCTCGGGCCTGAGCAGGAGCTATCGCCCCCTCGGAAGAACCACGATGCCGGGAGCTTCCTGGCCGGAGGTGGCATATCCGGAGAGCACTTGGTGCTCCACGCGCTGGTGCCCGTGCGCCTGAGGAGGCCCCGGGCGGGGGGCGGCGGGGTCCCTCGCGGTGCCCGTGGAGGCGCTTTCCTCTCCCCCGGCGCGGGCGCCGCTGACTTGGCCGTGCGCGAGAGCAGCGCCCTGCGAGCAAGGGGGAGGCAAACGTGCCCGAAGCCCCACGTGAGAGGTCGGAGGCCTCTCCGAGTCGGGCCTCAAAACAGGAGAAAAGGAGCCCTGATTTCTGAAGTGGAACTCCCTGATAGGAATCAAATTTGGAGTGTGTCGGTCAAGTGAAACGGCCCCTCCTCTCTCCCCAAGACGTTTAAATATTTGATTTGCCACACTTCCAAAGGTAGCTTTCTCTGTCAGGGATTTTTCTCTGCTGCTCCTGAAAGCCGAGCTTTTTGCACTGCCTCGAACAGGCTGCCTGAAATTGCTTGCTGCCTTTGCAAGTCCTTGATTTTGCATGCAGATTTTATAGCTCGCATCTATAGCTGTTGCATTCCTGCTTAGTATTCTCTGTCATTTTGCAAGTGCGTATTTTTAAAGTAAGCATCAGCTGGAAAGAAATGGTAGTTAATGGCTTAGTTTCTTGGCCAGCACGAAGGTTTGTTTCCTTTTGTTATTAATTCAGTGTCATCACGGAAAGTAGGCTAACTTTGTTTTGAGTTTGTCTTATTTTTGCTTGACATATTGGGATGAATAGCTCAACATAACAAATTATTCTGTGTGCTTTAGTTTCAAGTTTTTCATGTAGAATCCAAGTTCTAGCATCAGGATTCAATTAAATGAGAGTTTGATTTGACTGAAAAATTAATGGTCCAGAACAGAAACCCTGTAGTATTTTTTTTTGAAGTTCTTATTTTCAGTTTTCCTGTTTTAAATAAAAATCTGGACTCAGCCCAGTAACATAAAGCTACATGTTCTCTCATCAGCTGAACATACATAGTGGTTAAATTTAGCAGTGATTCCTTATTGCTCTGTTCGCCTGCATAGGTATCTCTTTGCTTCCACGAAACTAACTTGCTGGCCATAAGTGGCACTATGCTGTGAAGAGTTGGTTGCTACTGTCTGTTGCCCTTTTCAGGAAATTGTGATTTGCCAAGTACAAATCATATTCTATAATTATATGTCATCTTCAATGACAGCTCGAACACTCAACTTCTGTTTACGCATGAATCAGACATATTGATTTTTCATTTTAATGATAAACAGATTGGCATGTAATGCATTTGATGATACATCTGCTTAAAACGTGTTAATGTCCCTGAATGAAAAAACCCGCTTTGCAGCGTAGGCTGATGGAGGGAGGCAGCGACTGAACATGAAATGAGGACACCCCCTATTCCAGCTCAATTACACCCAAAGGAAGTGCACCTCCTTTAATCTGGGATCCTTGGGGCTGTCTTTATAGCTTACTTTGCTAGTTTCTTTACAGTCTGTCTTTTGGCCAGAAAAGACTTTGCAGCCGACAACATCAAGAGTATTAAAAAAAAAAATAGTAATAATAATATTGTGGCTTTTCTTGAAAAAATGTTTTTGGTTTTGAGTTTTGATTTGTTCTCCTCGTTGGAAATTACTGTGAGTTGAAGTGGAGCTTGGATGAACTGTGCGGGTTACCCTCTTGTACCTGGGCAGTCCCATCTAACGGGGTTTGCTTTGGGGAGTTCTTTGTTTCTTGTAAGCGCTGTGTACGCCCCTGGGTGACAAGAGCCTGTGCAGCGTATTGACTGTGTTAAAACCCCTTCTAGTAAATGGCTGCTTTTAGGTAAAGACAATGCTATGCTTTCCGGAATACCCTAGTTTTGCCTAGGGCAAGGAGCAAGTAAACTTTTTTTTTTCTCATTTTAGTGAGTACCTTAAAAACAAATTAGTTGAGATTGTAATATTTCCTCCTGGACTTGCATGGGAAGCTGAGCATCAGCCCTTATTAGTTGCTCTTGGCCTTTCTGCATGTTACACGAAATCCCGCTGTGCCCTGATGTGGCCGCTTGCTGCAGAGCGCGCTCATCGGGCAGCGGGTTGGTGGCAGGCAGGGGCTGTGGGGATCGTGAAAAGCAAACAATTTAGTAATGTTCTGGAAACTTTAGATGAGGCAGTTCTGACCAGAAAGTGACCAATGTTTGCTGACCAAAAAAACCCACCCGAACTGTAGTTCTAGAAGTAGTTGTCAATGTAGCAGCATTGTATCAAGGAGAAAATATTGGAAAAAAGGCTTAAGTATTTACAGTGATGATTTTAAATGCTTTCTGCGTGTGCGAGGGGCATTCATTATTATTGCTTTCTGGCAGCCGCCTCCTGGCTGACCTTGTCTTGCATGACTCTTGAGTTTGGGCTTCGATACAGAGCTCTGCAGCCTGTGTGCCCAGTGTCCCAAGGACACCACTTCTCCCTGGTTAATTACGTTTTTTTTTCTCCTTGGACTCCATGCTCTTCCCTCTGTTTTGCTAATCCTTTTCTCTTTTGGTGCCCTCTCCCTTTGCTCTGTGATGCTCCTGCTGGGATTTCAGGATGCGGCTTCCCTGGAGCAGCTACACCCTTTGGCCCGAGCGGTCCGCCCGCGGTCGGACTTGGCGCACGCGCCCTCCCAGCCCGGCCCGGGGTGGTGCTGGCCAAGGGTTTCGTGCTTAGCAGATTCTCTAGGCTCCTGAGCTGCCTTCAGCTGCTCCTGTGCAGAGCCTGGGAAGTACTGTATTGATGTTGGCCTAAAAAAGTATTGCGAATTGAATATTGATTAGAGGTCAGTAAAGAGGTAGATGTGTGGGGGATGCTTTTCAGGAAGGGTAGAGACTGACAGATGGCTTGCCTGTTTGCAGGAGGAAGGCAGACCTATTTTTCCCTTCAAGAAAGATTCTTACACTTTAAAAATTCAAGTATTCAAGAGAAATGTGAAGGAGGCAGGACCTGCTGGTTACCCGTGGCCCAGGCGGCAGCTTAGCGCAGCAGCAGCTCCACGGCCTGAGCCTTGTTCTGGGGCTCCTGTTCCAGGGCTGCCGTGTGGAAGCGGCGCTTGGCTGGCCGTGGGGCTGCTTTTGTCAAGCAGCTCTTGTTCGTGTGTCAGCGGAGCTTCTTGCCTTGGTCAGTTCCAGGGAAACCTTAGGACTGTGCTCCTTTTAAAACTGAGACTGTGTGTGGATTTTTTTCTTTCTCTTCCACCTTCTCTTTCTGTGTTTCTGTCCCCTTACAGCAGTAGTGCAGCTCCGCGCTGCTCTCAGGGAAGATCAGGGTTGCCGTTCTCGTCTGTAGCGCTCGGAGCAGAGCGCGGTTGGCCACGTTGTGCTGCTCTGCGTGGGAGCGACGTCCCCGAGCCCGGCAGGGAGCCGGGCTCCGCGGAACTGCTGCAGCAGCGTGAGGAGTTGAGCTGCTGGCGCTGGCACGGTGCGCGGGAGTGACTAGCTGTGTCGGTGCAGGGCCGCAGCGTGTCCCTGAGCCCGGCGAGCTGCCTGCACTTTTACACGGGGGCCTGCGGAGAACGCTCCAGGAGATTATTTTCCTGTGTAAAAATGGGAATTATTTGGCACTTTCCTTGCAAAATCTAAAAAATGCATTTCATAGAGAACAATATTAAAAGATACCTTACATAATGTATGAAAAAAATAAACATATATAGATTGCCCTGTCGAGATCATGGCGCTCATATCTGTGAATTACCCAGCATGGTGGCATCTACATCCCAACAGGGGATCTCTGCCTAATTACTGCCGAATTTCTGCTCCTAATGCCTCCTGTTATAAATGCAGGCTAAACCAGATTGCCTAAGTGTATTTGGTAGCTCTTCACTTTTAACTTATTAGACCACTGTGGCCTCAGAACACACTCGTTATGACACCTTTTTATTGGCTTTTAAATGACCTTTAAAGTGGTGCAAACTTGCTGCTGCTTCCAAAATAAAACAGCAAGGGCCTGTTACCTCTACCTGTAAAATGTAACTTTCCTGCCTGCCAGGCAGCTGACTTGAAGGAGAAAGAAGAAGAGGGAGAAGGTTTCAGGCACAGAAACCTCCCTTTGCGCTCGGCCGTGTACAGCTGGTCACAGTCACAGCGCGTCCTTCAGGCATTCGGGTCAGCTAAACAGACTCGTGTATTGCAGTAGTACGGGCTCTTCACAGAAAATAACAAATTTAAGTGTAACAAGTACCACAGAGGATAGTCTGAATGTGTCATAGTAAGATATACGGCAGGTTACTAGCGGCCTCCCATCAGACATGCGGAGGGTTGCGTGTCCCTGCTTGGCGGGAGCTGGAAACTGGCCCTCCAAGGGGCAGCCCCAGCTACAAAGGAAAACAAAAATTCTGCTCGTGACTTGTTTGGTGCCCAAGCTGTGATCAGGCATCTTTTTGGCAGACCCTCTTCCTTCTGCTCTTCTCCTCAGCAAAACCTACAGAAATAACAGGAATGGGCTGTCGCTGGGAAAGGGGAAGATACATATTTGCAATGGGCATTCCAAACTGGCAGAAGTTAGAGAGCACTGAGGAGCTGAGCTGACCCATCCCTCCTCCTCCCGGCCTCCCGTTGATTTTAGCACGACTGGTTTAGCATGAGCAGTTGCTGCAGGCAGGTTGCAGGGGTGAGTTGGCTGTGGCTCCTGGCATCGCTTCTCTTGCTGCTCCTGTGTCCCCAGTTATCCCGTGTGGCAGTGGGGAGAAGTTCCGGAGGGCCCTTTGTTCCACTGTCGGGCAGTCTTGGAAGGTGCCTCCCCGCTGGGCTTGGAGCAGAGCTGGGGAAGGCTGGATGGGGACGCCCCGCAGCCTCCGAGCCTCGTGGCCGAGGGCAGGGGAAGCGGCGCTGGGCCTGGCGCCGTGCGCTGGGTCTCGGTGCCGCCGGGCGCGAAACCTGAACCCCGACGTTGCTGCTCGTGTCCTTCCGTGCCGAAAGCCGCCCGCGCGCGCTCCCGCGGCCCCGCTGAGCAGCTGGGGCTGCAGGCAGTAGCGCACGTGCGCATGGCTAAAATAGCCAGCCTGTCCCTTTGCTCCTACCAGAGGCTCGTGTTGTTGAGGAGAGTTTTAAGGATCGGATCCGGCTTCTCAGTTTACCTTCTTCCCTTGCCCAAGAACAGCAGGAAGGCCTTGCCAGGGTGGCCTGCTCTCTTGCTCCTTTTCCTTGTCAGGTTTAGAAAAGAGCAATTCTGGGAATTTAGTAAGATGTTTGAATGGTTTAATTTTCCCCTTAAAATAATATTGTAGAGCAGGAAAATCTCTTTTGGGAACGTCTTTGAGTTTTTCTCCCCAGAGTGCCCATTTTCAGTTATGTGTTTTCAAGCTGGAGCTTTTGTGTGCACCCCTTGCGCTGCTGTACAAAGGATGGGCTTTTGGTCTTCGTTTGCCCAGTTTGGATGTTTTGGGCAGGTAGTTGGAAAGGCAGCTTGGCTGCTGTTCTTACAAAGTTGCTTCCATGTGTGTGAATGGTACAAATAGGAATTTCTGAATATGAATAGTGGTCTCTAAAGAGAAATGCTGGGCCTCTGCCCAGATGAAAATGTACTTCTCGCTATCTGGGGGCACAGCCCGCACATATATTCCAGACTGAGGAGTCTTATGCCGAGATTCAGCCTGAATCACGTTTTTATGGTTGAGTTGTAAGCCCCTGAAAAACCGGGTTCATAATGGCAATGTTGAAAGACCTTTAAGTTTAGGACAAGGCACAGCTATAATTTTACAGGCATTAGGCATCTGAAAGAACTTTGTATGAAGACTACACTGGGATTTGTCCCCCGTTTTCCAGAAAATACTTAACGTTGAACTATATTTTATGCACACAAAAAGACTTCATAAGATAAGGAGCATGGGGATTTTCATTCCAGTATCCAACAACACTATTGCTGAAGTGCTTTTTTCCCTTGCCTGATAGAGTTGTCAAAAACTATGTATTTTAAAATATCTTTAAGTATATGGAAGACCGAAGCGTCGATTCTTGGCGTTTGAGGTGGAAGTGTTGCAGAGCTGGGTCAGGTCTGTAACGGAGGCTTCGCCTCGGGCCCCGGGTCGCACGCGAGGAGGGCACAGGCGAGAGCCTCGGCGTCCTCGAGCCGCAGGGGCCCCTGCGAGGAGGAGCCGCGGGCTGCCTTCTCTATGAGAGGCACTAGAAGGTTCTTGTTTGCTCGCTGTCAGTGCTGGGGCACGGAGGACTTGTCCGCAGCAGGCCTCCGATGTGGGTGGCGTGAGGGGTTTGGTGCAGCTGCGCAGCGTCTCGCTGGGCTGCAGCCCCAGGGAGCGTAAGGAAGGAGGGACGGCTCAAGCAGGACCAGCCACTGTGGCCTGTGTTGAGAGGTTTGGGACATTTTCAAACACACTTTTACCACAAATATAATTAACCAGTGCTGTTGCATGCACGCAGCTCTCCTGTGCAGAGCTTATTGAACAGTGTGAGGTGAAGGGGGTAAAAATCCTGGGTGATGCTGCAAGGATCTCTGTGCAAGGCTACTTTTTTTTTTTCTTTTTTTTTAAACCATCTCCAGAAGCTCCTGCAGAAGGAGAGTGTGGAAATGAATGTTGCTCCTTTGTGTTGTGAGTGTTGCTAATATTGTGAGGATGTAGACGGCTTAAGCAAATCAATAATTAGTTAAGATTACTGAGTCGTGGGTCACGGTGGTTTCCTGTAGTTTAGAAAGGCTGTTGGTACAGCAAGGAAATATCCAAGGGATAACTCACTAACTGAATACTTAAGTGTGAGTTGAACTGCACGTGAATGAAGCAAAGTATTATAGTAATGAGATAATCTAGTGAAAAGCGAGGCACAGCTCTTAATCTTGCAGACAAATGATCATTGCCCAAAATCGGGGGCCCCTGTAGGGCACGCGGTTGGGTGGGCAGGACGGGGCTGCCGGAGCCGAGCGGCCTCCGAGCGGCGCGGAGGAGCAACCTGGGCGCTCTCCATAGCTGCGGAAACTGCCTCTTCGCACCGAGTAGAACGAAACGGCCTCCAACCTGTGCCTCGCTGCGAGGTGCCTGCCCTTCACCCTTCCTTGTAAGACTTCTGTGATGAGCAGTTTGATGCAGTAAGTTTAATCTTTTCATGCTTGCTTTTGCCCTGCATTCTTGATTTTTTTTAAGGGTGGAGCTATTTAAGAAAAATTAGAGGTCAGGTGAAGATGAAATCCAAACAGCTATTGTCAAGAAAAGCCAGAGCAGCGGCTTGTGAAGATGCAAGAAGCGAGATCAAGATTGCAGTTAGACGCGTGAGTGTTCGGCAGCCTCTGTGCGTGCGCAGCCCCTGTGGCTCATCCCCTTAACCACGCAGGCCCAGGTGCGGGCAGCGTGGAGCCTGCCTTAACTGTGCAGGCGCGTTGCTGCCTCCAGCAGCCTCGAGGCCGGGCAGGAAAAGGGGAAGCAGGGATGTTGCATCTACCTTACCTTCCTTAAAACCGGAACACGAATCCGCTTTATAAGAGGATCCAGAAAAGGATCTGAACTGTGCAGATGTTTTAGTTCATGGTGTGCTATTTATCTACCGGAGCCTTAGCTAATGAGTAATGGGGATGCTAGGGAGCAGCTGTCCTGGAGGTGCTCGGGAGACTGCCTTGCTCTAACTGAGAATTGTTTCATTTCCTGAACGATACAAACTGATGGTTTCTTGTCACTTACGCTTAGGCATGTCTGAATGAGGGCAGGAAATCATTTTGCAAACCAGAATGTTATGATGCATTTTCTATCAGCAGATGAAAATGTTTTTGAGCAAGCACAAGTCTCTGAAGTCCTAGAGGTTTTGAGGAATGTCAAAAATTGATGCTAATCAAATTTACTACTGCAGATTTCTCAAGATATTTTTTGTGGTTAGGGAAAATAATTTGGTTTGAAGGCTAGAGGGAAAAGTTTGTGAAAAGGAGTATGCATGCCCTTTCTGGTAGGAAGAAGAATTTTGTGGTGAATGTTTATAAAAATTGATATTGAAAAAGCTATTACTGGATTTTGTTTTGTCATGATAGCTGAGTAGCTGAGAATGTCATCCAGCTTGAATGTCAATGTGAACCTCAGTGTCAATGTGAGCTCAATCTGAGTCTTTTGTGTGAAGAAAATGAGTGTGTGTGTTGTGCACCTTGGTTTGAGTAGATCAGTGTGGTGTTTTCAGGTTAAGGGTAAAGTCATTGTATTAAGAATTAACAAAGCTTCAGTAAAGGTAAGGCACGCACGTGGGTAATACTAGTAGCACGTCAATATGTATTAGGCTTGTGGAAACATATGTGAATTGGAGCTATTTGAGCTATTCTTTTCTTTAATGCACTGAGATTCTTGTTTATAACCATATACTTAGAGATGTGAGTCAACATTTTAATTAAAATAGCTGTTGGTATGGGAGCTTTAACATGGCATGTGATGGGACTGAGGGGAGCTCTCTATTGCTGTATTAACGTGGCGTTGCTGACAAACCGTGCCTGGCATTGCTCATCAAAGACCTTCTTCGGAGGAGAAAGCAAAGATGGGCAGAGAGCTCTGCAGCTTAGCCCCCCTGCGGGCCATCAGCCCTAACGCGGGGCAGCGGGTGGGCAGGGGCTCCGTGTGCGGCGCGGGCTGCCCTCCCGGGCCGCGTGCGAGGAGCAGCGAAGCCCTGCGTGCAGGAGCCGCCCCGCGCTGCTGAGGAAAGCAAGTGGGAATGCGATGGAAAGCAAGTGGGAATGTGACGGAAAGCTGCTGCTATGTTTTTTTTTTTTCCTGTTTGCAGGCTCACTAAGAAGGCAGCTTAGACTTAGGGTCAAGCTCTCTGCAGCAAAGATCGTGCCATACAATTGGAGATATGGTAGGGAAGAGTGGGAATAACGTATGACAAAGTGCCGGGATAACGGAGGAGAGGATTTGCACCAACACCCTAGCATCTATAGTTAAAACATATAATATAGACTGCCTTTCTTTTGTTTATTCTCTGCGTCCTGATTGGAAGTGGTCTGTTACACCTGCCTGCTCCAAAGGAAACAGGGACTTTAGAAAGCAGTGGGGCAGCACAAGACGGAGGAGTTGTCAGACCCCAAACGCAGAGCTGCCACAGCAGTTAGTGAATGAAGAGCTGTAGATCCACCGCTTCTGCAGGGGCCTCACCTGGCATTTGTGTCACCTCAGAGCTGACAGTTACTCTGCAAAGTTAAAAGGGAGAAACAGCAGCAAAGGGATTCTAGTTGCTACAGGCAAAGTAATATCTGCAAAATTTAATTTATGTTTTCTTGTCTTTAAAATGTGGATGTGCATGTGCTCATGATGTGCTCACGATCACCTGGTCTAAAAATGAAGTGTCTCAAAGGGTGTGTTGGTGACAACTGGGAGAATTCACCCTGTTCAATTTTCTTAAATTTAGCAAAGCTGCTGAAGGGAGGAGACCTTGCAAAGCAGCTTTAAACACAGGTGAGGCCACCATTTGTCACTTAATCTGTTTAAATAACTTTTCACGCTTGGTGTTTGAACCATACAGGTTCCAAGGTGCCTCTTGAGCAATGCTGAATTTACTAAAATATGTAGCTTTCCAGAAGAGTAGCTTTTTTAGTGCAAAGCCTCGGTTGTCGATCAGTACAAGCAGTAGTGTAATTCCTGTCTCCGAGGCACTGCGCCTTGCTGTGGAGCTCCAATGCAGCACTGCTCCGCTTTCCGCGGTGGTGTGTCCCCACGCGGGGGGAGCCGACCGCCTCCCCTCCCTCCCTGGGAGCGGCAGGCTCCTCGCACCGTGCGCCGGTGGCCTCAGGCCTGGGGCTCCGGCTGCAGCCGCTGCCCGCTCGGGGCGGCCGGGCCCGCGGGCAGGGAGCTCCCGGCCTCTGCCCAGTGCCTGCGCCTCGCGTGGTCTCCCCTGCCGCGCTGGATGCCCCCAGACCCTGGTGACAGATACACAAGAAATTCAGCCGCTCTCCTTGGGCATTTTGACGTGCCTTGCTTTGGAGGGTAGTGCCAATGTTCACTGCCGGTACTTCCAATCTTGAGACCGGGCCTGCTCCTTCAGCAGTGTCGGGCAAAACGTGGCAGGAGTGGCTGACCAAGTGAACTAATGAGTCCTCCTTGGTGAAGGAGAAAATTAATACAATAGAAAGACAATAAATGATCCTAGAAGGTGTTGGTCCTTTGGTTTCCTCCCCTTTAGAGAATGAAGAATCTTGTCCAACTTGCCCCTACCGCCAGAGGAAGTAATTCTAGTGACTTAAAGCATTTTTAGATACAGATTTGGGGCCTGGTTTAATTTCAGAGATAACAAAAATTTGTCCCAGGTGTTCTGTGATTTTACCAGGAATCCCAAAGTAGTCAGCCAAAGGGTCATGAACTCAGGAGAGCAGTAGCTCATACCTGAGAGGGAATTCTGAGCGGCAAAAACCAGCAGGTCAAACTCTTGCAGAAGCCATGGGCAGCACAGCAAGCTGCAGAGAATAAAAGTGGACGTTATTAACCTGATTGAAGTCAGAACTTTCTAAATGCATGGAGACTGTCTGAGGATCTTGGACAGATGTTTCAGATGTTAAAACAGGAGAGGCTTTGCCCATCCTGACAATCTGTCATTGTGTGTGTTTTCAATAGGCAAATAAGACGGAATGCCATTTTTTTTCCATGTAGGTCTCCAGGGATTTTTCTCTAGGGTTCAAAGCTCTGGTAAAAAGCTGCCTTCAGGAATAATTAAAAAGAGCAAAATATAAAATTTAAGCAAAATGTCCAGCAAACAACCACAGTATGTGTGCATCCTCGCATTCAACTTACTAGCGATTAAAACAAGGAGAAAAAAAAAACCCATATAAACACATTATAA
This sequence comes from Nothocercus julius, assembly GCA_013398735.1. NCBI lineage: Eukaryota > Metazoa > Chordata > Aves > Tinamiformes > Tinamidae > Nothocercus > Nothocercus julius. The sequence goes on from VZSV01000302.1 coordinate 18,971, forward strand.
AATCAGGTATTTTGAGGCAGTCCAGAAGGAATGTGTTTTTGTGCAGGGAATTGATGCCTATCCAGTATGCTTTACATATATTTGTTGAAGGATACAATGCACTTGTATTATCGTGCCGATTTCATTCTTGGATGATTTCCCCTTTGGCATACCAGTGACAGTTTTTCATTGGTTATTCATTTATACTATTGATTAACACCTACTGGACCAATTTATTAGTCCCTTTGAATCCATTTTAAGTATCAGGATTTTCTAATGGAGAAATATCTCTTGCTGAATACTAACATCGCGCTTGTAAAACATTCAGTGGCCTAATTTATTGTGCTGCATATAACATAAAGCAGAAGGTAACAAATAGATGTGCTTTTGTTGGAAGCCTCCGGCGGGCTGTCTCGTTTTGATGTGGAGATGTTACCTGCGCGCGCGGGGAGCCGCGGGCCTGCTGCGAGGCTCGTGGCACCTCTTCTAGCCCGTCGCTTAACAGCGCGAGCGCTCCGGCGGGCAAGGAGCTTTTCCCTGGCTTGGCTCTTCCTGCAGGAATGAGCACGGAGCAGCCCGCTTCTGGCACTGGGGAAGGTGTATCGGCTCCACTCTCCCTCCTTAGGAAATAGGGGGAACGAGGAAAAAACAGGGCAGTTCTTCCTTCTGTCTCAGGAGGAGCACCAATATCTGGTGCTGTAAGAGGTCTCCCAACAAACCTCTTCTGTGTCAAGACACCAGCTCTGGGACATGAGTGTCTGGTCCTCAGAGGCCCCATGGGGCTGATCAGTATTCAGCACTTTGGTTCAGAAACATGTGTTCACTCTAGTACTTCTTGGCAAAATCATTTTACACTTTGGTATGTAAATAGATATGTACACAAAATAAAGTTTGCGAGTTGTTTAAAACCCTCTGTTTGTCACTTGTGCCAGGATTAAAGGCTGAGCTCCTGAATGGGGATGAAATTCCTACAAAATATACAAGGTACTGTTGCTCAGTACATCCCTGGTTTCACTTGACTCGTATTTTCCAGTAACTGTCCATCGGCTTGTCTTCCATATTAGCAGCAAAACCTTGTTTCGCTTACCTTCCACCCTACGGCTGGTGATTGACACGCTGCTGATGACTGAGAGTCACTTCCAAGGCTGGGCTTTGATATCGGGAGCAGGCCTAGGTGTATGGGGGGAAACCTGGGGCTCAGAAATAAGGTATGAAAAAGGCCACTTCTCTGGACTTAGCCTGGTTGCCTCCAGAATGAGGTAATAACAGAAGCTTTCTTTCTGTGGATTAAAATCCTTTCTGAGCTGAAGTGTCATTAATTTTTTTTTAAATCAAAAGAAATACTGTAACAAGCAAAAATAAAATAAAAAAACCTACCGTACTATATGGAGTATGTGCCATAGAGCAAAAGCCTAATTCTCTAGCAGCCCTTAGAGCTCTCCCGCGTAGACCCCTCTGCAGGAATAGGCCCTGTGCTTTTGCAGGGAGAGAGTTCACAGTAAGGCTATGATTTAAGATGCAAGCAGATGTTGGCCAGGGATGTGGCTGCAGCAGATGAATAGGTGATGAATCAGGAGAGCTTTGCATAGTACAAAGGGTAAATGTTGTCAGTGCAAGTTGTCCTGTTTCTTCTCTTTAAAGACACCTCATTTGGGATGTGCTCTTTTACTGAATGAAATGTAATGACTGCTCTCTGACTTGGTAACTACTTTGAAACTGGGTAAAGCATAAGCTGCAATTATGAATGAGAATTTGCTGGAGCTGAGCATGCAGTTCATGGTGTGATATTACTTTGAAGCCAGACATTTCATGCTTAGCACATTTCAGGAGATCGAAAATCAATATTTAAGCAACTGCAAGTGTGCCAGAAAAGTCGCATGGGCTTGAACTTAAAATTTATTTTTCAGTGTCATCTTCAGACAACAGTAAGGAGTTCAGTGAGATTCCAGAACAGAGGACCTTTCTGCTAGGGAGCGCCCTGCTCCTGGCCGGCCCGGCCGGCCGCCTCGGGAACAGCCCCTCGTGCCGCTGGGAGGCCAGAACGGAGCGCTGAAACGGGGCGCCCGGCTAGTTAGGAAGCGGGCTGCGTGCCTGAGCAGAGGCGCAGCCTGCCGCGCGCCGGGGCTCCTCGCGCTTCGGCCGCCCGGGGTCCCCCCTCTGTAGGCAGGGCGCCTTCCAAACCCCGGCGCGGCGCGGAGCCCAGCGTCGGGAGCAGCGGCTCCGAGCGGGAGTCGCGGGCAGGGACCGTGGCGCGGGCTGAGCGCTTCTGACAAATCTGGGAGGCCGGCGCGCGTCCTTACTGGCTCTGCGGTGCGCGTGGCGGCCGCGGAGTTCCTGGTGCGCTAGGAGGCATCTTCAAACAGTGCTTCCCGTGCCGGGGCCGCGGCCGAGGCGGGCGGCTCAGCGACCGGCCCTGCCCGCCCTAGGCGGCAGCGCACTGAACTCAGCCGCAGGATGTGTAAGCAAACTCCAGTCCCGTTGTGTGTTAGTCGAAAAGCAGTTTTGCACTAAGCGTGTGCTCCTGTGAACATATGTGAGTGAGGGGCTTTGTTTATCTCTGTGAGTACTTAAGTTGTAAAGGTAACACTTGTTGGCCTTATACTTGTTGGCAAGCACTGGATCCTAAGCCAAAGGGGGTTTTCCATTGTGGGAAGGTCAACCCCATAGATAACAGTTATTTTGTTTTAAAGGCAATTCAGCTGGAGTCTGTCAGCATTATCCTCTTAAGGGCTGTCTACAAATTCCCTTGGACGTTCGGATGAGGTCTAAAGCAGTGAGAGAATATTTTTGATATTTATTTACTGTCAGCGTCCTTTTTGTCTGTTATCTAAATGAGAGCTTGGCTGTCATGTTTAATAAACAACATTGTGTGTGTCCGTCTGTCTGAAAACAGATTCTGGAACGCTGGGGTGTTTTTTTTTCTTTCAGGTGCAGGTCTGTGTTAATAACGTAGGGGAAGTGTGGCCTGTCTTCTCATAGCACTAAAAGTGAGCTAATCCCTGTGTAAGGAATCAGTAAGTATGGTCTGCTTAATCTAGTCCCAGTGTGAAACTGTTGACATTTGTTCTTTTTTTTCTATCATTATGTGCCTGGGCCTGTTTTGTGCTGGATTAGGCACAAATCTCCTATGCAGCACATTTGGCATGTTACTAGTAGTTTAACTTCATTAATAATGTATGAAGGAAATGTAATCCATGACAAGGAAGGAAAGAAAAGTATTTTTACAGCTACCAAATCCTCTGGAATGAGTAATTATTCAAGATTTGATGTTTGATGTTCTAGTTTACAATCGAGCTCCCTTTATAGAAGTGAAATGCATGTTTGTGTGTGTATATACACATACACACAATTGCACACGCAAACTGTAGCACGATTAGAAAAATCCTGCTTCTTGCCATGTGAGATTTTGTATCCTGGTTTAGGATGCATCAGATGCAAAGAGCAATGTAGTTCCTAAAAAAAAAAAAAAAAAAAAAAAAAA
>VZSV01000302.1:36582-60316 GCA_013398735.1 Nothocercus julius
CTTTTGCGTCACCGTCCCGGCGAGGGTCACAAAGCGCGGGGCCAGCGGGGCTGGGCGCCTCGGGGGCGCGCGGGCCTAGCGCGGCCTGTGCTTAGGGGCCAGGGTAAGACTAAGCGGCCAAAGTTTCGCTTTTAAGTTGCGTGGTGAGAAACGTCTGGCAGCAGAATCTCAGCGTGTTGAACATGTGCTCCTCGTAGCAAAGATGCGCCAAATGACTCAAATTCAGAGCTGTTTCAGGCACTCTTGTATTTCTTGTCTATTACTTTACAAGGCATTTGAATTTATCTTGTATTTTTCTTTTTTCTTTTTTTTCAGAATCATACCTACCAATGCTCCTGACGTGTAAGATTTTATTTGAAGTTTTTGTAGTAATTTGGAAAAAAAACCATAGTTTTCTTAGACCGAAAATGTGTATTTTGAGTTACCTTTAGTGTTTGAATTAACTTTTTGCTAAAAATGTACTTCTGTATGTATCTTTCAGCTTTGTCCATGAAAGTTTTACTGAACCTGCTTATCGACTTAGCAGGTAACAAGCAAAAAACAACCAGAATGTATCTGTTTGGAAATACAGTGCATAATTTGGTTGTAGGATCCATGGTAATGTGACCGCACAAAGTACTTTCGTTTGAAAAATATTTGGCACATCACTAAAAGACGGAGATGCTGGTAGCTGTTGGATACAGTGGCTGGGGTGAAATGTGCCGCTCTGGAAGGGTTGCAGGCCCAGGGCTGTGGGGGAAGAGCACTCTCTCTGCCCTCCTCCTTACACTCCTCCTTATCTGGTCCTGCGCTCCGTTATTCCTCTTGCTGGCCCTTCACTGCCCGCACCTGGCTGCTTTTCCACGCTCCCGCTGTGCAAGACCCAGCGCGCTTAGCTGAGCGCTGCCGACCCCGAATGCCGTCGGGCTTCGCAGCCTTCCCCTTCCAGCCCGCGTCCGTAGCCGGCAGGTCCGGGGGGCTGGCCGGGCTTCAGGAGAGCCATGGTTGCTGTGCATTGCTGTATCTTCAGCAGTCTGCCGCATCCTAATGGGCGGGCAGAGGTTGGCATTACCTGTCCAGCTCGATTCCGGGGGGCCTTTGGCTTATTTGGCAATGCTGTCCTCGGAATTCCACCAGCCCAGTAATCCTCGTTAGTGCCACGAGCAGCGGATCTTGGTGTCGCTTAACGAGATGAGTTGGGACTGCAGGCCCTGGCCGTTCTGGTGACTTCATGTTCCTGTAATAGGCATCTCAAGCACAGTACTTAAAAGTCTGAATTTTTTTTTTTGTTTGCTTTCTTTCTTAACTTGTGTTGTTATGAAAAGTGTGAACTCTTGAAATGTCTTTTTTTTGGTCACTACTTTTATTCAGTTACTACCTGTGCATTTCTGAGCTCTGAGCGTGAGGCACTTTTGCTCTGGCTGGTTTGGTGTGACATGCTTGTATTGGGCTACAAGCACGCTGAGGAAAGAAAAGATATTAAATTCTGCTGCCTTTCAAGGCTGTTGTTGCAATTTGTAAAACTTGGTGTGAGGAGACTGGGCTACGATGAGCAAGAGATGCTCTTTTGGTTTTTGAATTCCTCAGTAGTTTAGGTAGAGCTAAGAATGGGCATCCGTAAGTAGAGCTATAAGAAACAATGTAAACACAGAGTTATTTTCCCCACCTGGACCCTGCCTGCTTTCTCCACAAACGTACCCTGGGTTCATACCGTGGTCTTCTGCTTTGTTCACTGGTAACTCACTAGTAATTCTTCCTGTCCCGCTTATGCTTTTTGAGTCGGCTGATATTCTGGGGGGGATGTTTAACAGTTGCTCCAAAATCTTTCTGAACCATAATAGTGACACTAATGATTGTCTTGAAATAGGTAAATTGTTTAGTTATTTTACTATTTACTTTGCTCTAAGCCGTAACATACATAATATTGTGCAGCACCGGAATCTGGTAGGACTTCACAGTGGAAGTTGATTAGTAAACTACTTTGCACTGATTTTTTTTTTTTTTAAACATACTTGTAGTCTGTGATGGGGCTCTTTCTAATTCTCCAATAAAGTAGTTCCTTTAGAGTATTCTGTAAGAAATATTATCTAAGAGGAGCACAATTTAGCATAGCTATAGGAACAGTCTACCTGCAGAGGTGTGAGCAGAGGGATCTGCCATCAAGAAGTACTTTTGTGGAGGGGTTATCTTCTGTTTACCTGAGCCTTTTGAACACAATGCCTTGGTCTAAATCACTGCATCGGGCATCTTATTGAAGTAGATGGCAAACACCAGTGACTCTAGGATTTCAGGCCAGGGCTGTGCTAAGCAGGAGGTGAGACATAGGATGGGATCATGCTAGTTGAAGATAGGATCATTAACCTTAGTAAGTTGTCTTTTTCCTTCCTTGGCCCTGCAAAAAAGCAAATGGGAAATGGATTAGTCTGGAAAAATGAGTTATGGGGAAACAGACAGGCTGAGGGTAAGACCCAGAAGTTGTCTCCATACCCTGGGACACTGTAGTAGCACTTTACTTTTGTTGTTCAAGAGAAAGTATCCTCTGTTAAGTTAGAAGTTGGGTGTGTTTTTGTTAGTAACCAAGTGCAAATATAAGTTGCGACAGTGGTAGAGCCGTGGTGACACTGAACACTGAGTGCTGCCATAGGACTGCTGAGAATGTACCTGAGCTACTAGTGTTGCCAAAAGAAACTATTTACGAAATAATCTAATATATTTGTCAATACAAGCAAGGAAACGCTTGGGAAGTGAACTTGCAAAAGAAGTGGAAAAAGATATGTAAGAATGTCATAGAATGATTTAGGTTGAAAGGGATCTCTGAAAGTCATCTGGTCCAACCTGCTCAAAGCTGGGCCAACCAGGGTGCTTGAAGAGTTTCTCATAGCGAGTCTTGCAGCTCAGGATGCCTTACCTGCCACATGTAAGGGCTGAAAGCTCAGAGAAAACAATGGCTTCAATTCTAGCAGTTCCGGTATCCCTGGTAGAAGTGAACCTCGTAAACGCAGCAGCTACTCATCTGAACACTGCGTAATTTTAATCTAATCTGGTAGTTAACACTATGATATCCCAAAGATTGGAAGGGAATAATAATGGAAGTGCAGCTGGAGCGTTGCTGTTCCCTGTCTTTCTGCTATTTCAGTGTAACCTACTTCTAACAATGCATTTCTAATTCTTTTAACGAAATAGCTTTTAAACTGCCTAATGAGGCCAGAGCCAATGGAATGTTTTGAAAGGGAAAAATATGTTTTGGCAATTCTGCTTGATCCGTGTCAGAATTTTCAGAGTCTGATCCAGGTTAGAATTGAAACCATATCCCCCTGCTACCATGAAGTTATACATTGTTAAAGGCTGCTTCCAAAAGCAAAATGCCTCTCTGCCTTTGCGCTCTCTCTCTCTCTCTCTCTCTCTCTTTTTTTTTTTCCCTGAGTGTTCAAATAAACACAGCAGGTTTTATATGTGAAAAATAGGGCAGATTCCTTCCAAGTACCAGTCAAAGATGATCGCACTGGTGGTTTTCCTCGATGTAATTTTTGGGAGCATCCTGAAGGAATGGGATAGGGAAGGAAAGCAATGACTGTGCTGTTAAAAGGTTTGACTTCTGTGACAGGGCCCAAAATGTTAATGATATGGCATGACTTCTCACGTCACATGAAGAAATTAAATATATTTGACCTTTCTGATCATCAAATTAAGAAATATAAATCCTACTGCTGAGGAGGCGTGTTTACATACTAAAAAATTTCTAGGATTGAGCATCAAAGCAGGGCACTCCCTGTGTCTCTCTGGAGCGAATCACCTTCTCCTCAGAGACTTTTTCCATCACAGAGGCTACGTACTGGTTTTTGAAATGAAAAAGCAGGATACTGCCACATCTGTTGTTGCCAAGTATTTACACTGACCTGTTTCCATCACTTACCGGGAACACATTTCCAGCCTGGCTGAGCGTTGAACACATGTGGAACAGTTGGATGTTCTTAAACATGATCTTTCTTTTTTTCTTTTTTTTATTTGAAGGCCCTGCTGTTAGGCTGCTGCATCCCCTAACGCAGCCAGGGATGGATGGGACATGGTAGCAGTCCAATGGAGAGCCTAGCGCCGTGCGGACGCCGTTCTGCCTGGGTGCAAATCCCAGGGCACTGCAGCACTGCTGAAGCGCCCTGAACGTGCGCGGTGAGAGAGGGAGCCCAGCGCCAGACTAGCCAAGGCAAGATGCTGGACTGAAAAAAACACTTTTTTCACCCTTTTAAAGTTTTATTGCCAAAAGGAGGTTTAGCTGTAGAGTAAATATTTTGTTCATTTAAAGCAAGGATGTCTTCTGCTCCCAGCCAACTGCTGCATATGGTAAAATAAAAACAGTCTGGAGTGAAGAAGTGGGAAGATGTAGCGAGGTGACGTGGTTTTGGTGTTAGAGAAGAGGCCTTTCTCTGTCTGCAGACCTGCTCCTTATTTAAAATGCAAAACATCCCTGGAGATGCCACCCCCAAAGGGACTTAAGTTCCTGTAGGAACTTAAGGCACGGCTTTTCTGAAGGAAAGTAGAAGTTGAAAAAGGCAAGAATTTTATGAAACAGTTGCATGTTAAAACGAGAATGACACTTTCTCCAAGGCCACCTGTGGACATGACCATTATTGCCCATGTTCCCTCCCTTCAGAAGGGGACTTGGCAGGTTTTACTGTTAGTGTTCATGCTCTGGGCCAGTGTGGTGGGAGGTGCTGCAGAGCTCCGTAGCACCTTGCACAGACGTGGCTTGAGTATTTGACCCACCTAGATAGGGCAGAGTGGGGAAGCAGGATCATCTGCATTTTGCACGTGAGCGATCTGTGAGGCACAGAAACCCCAGTGATGTTCCCAAGGTCACGCAGGAAGGCTCTGGCAGAGACAGAAATTGAATGCAGGTTTCTCGAGTCCTGATCCAGTGCCTGAAGAGATCTAAAAATCAGATATTCATACGAATCAAATTGAATGAATTTTCCTAACCTAATAATGTTCCTTTCAGAAGTGCCGTAGGCTCTGTAACAGCAGGTTTCTTTCCTTTTGGGGTTGAGCAGCAGTAAAGACTCTGGTCTTGCAAGTCATGGTTCGCTTTCTATGGTATTGCATAAACTCGGGGTGCTGCCTCAATGATTACGTGGTGAAAGTAGCAGTTGTGTGGCTTCAAAAGGTGGGTCCTTCTGAAGTCAGGAGGCCTTCAGCCTCCAACCCCCGCTAAAGTATTTTTGGGGGTAATAGATGAGTTAGGCCTGGTGTCTTCCAGCTGAAAGAAGATGCTAGGATATAGTGAGACTGAGGAAATATTGCTCTTTTCTATTTAGTCTTTAAATGTTTTCAAGGATCCTTGTTAACGAGTTAATAGTGACGATATCTATGGTGCAAACTACCCCCTTCCTGATTCCACAGTTTACTCCAAAACAGTCCCTTGAGTATGAAATTCTCTCCTTCACAAGTACCATCTTTCAAGCTGATGATGGTTGGCGTTGGGCCATATTAGCATCTCCTGGGCACGTTTCAATCTTCAGTGTTTTGTTTTCATTGGGTTTTACGGCTTTGGCTTTCTCACTTTTAACTTTTCCAATAATTTAAACTCTCTGGTGATTCTGTCAGCCTTTTTCTACTTAAAACTGAGCTCAATCACTTGGCAGATTTTCCCCAATGCTCAGGTTCTGATGATATCCCCTTGACTGTCAAGCCCAACACAGCAAAGGCAACATTTTCAAGTCTTTCTTGAGTGGACGTATTTTGCATTTCATCCCTTTGAACCATTTTTCTGTTGCAAGTCAGTTGCTTCAGGTGTTCAAAGTGTCCTGCCTTAGCACTGGCTTCCCTTGGAGCAGCACCACAGTAGCAATGAGTGAGCGTTTTTCAGAATTTCACTTCTGTTCTTCATTCGACTGGAAAAAGCTGCCTGCGTTCTGCAAGAGATGGTGAATGCAGTCTAGGAGGTGCTCACAGCTCCTAGTGCCCTCCCATAATTAGTACATACGTGCATAGCGAGGATGAGTATAATGACTATAAAAAGTACTTATTTACATCTGTTTTAGTATAGTGATGTAGATTGCAATTAATTAGGAAGTTTCTGGTGTGGTAAAAGTCATCATATAGGAGGAATGCAAACACATGATTTCCAAAGAGAAATTTAATTCCATATGGGTTGCGCCCTCTCCCAGCTAGTAATTAATTGCAAGTTTAAAGAGGATTTGATTATGTCTGTTTAAAAACAAAGAACACCCTCCCTCCCCCAAATTGGCAACAAAAACCAACCACCTCTTCTTTCTCCCATGCATGCCAACATTTTCAATACTGAGGAAATTTAAATGATTTTAATTTAAAATTTTCTACTTTGCTCAGATTGAAAGAGTGCTTTGATCAAACTTGGAGCTATGTAATTCGGTAGAGTAAAAGGAAGAGGATAACCTTCAGATGTCTTCTGCGGTAACGCACTGATGCTGAAAATGTTAAATGTTTGCAGACTGAAAGCCTGTTTGGCTGGGGGGGGTGACAAAAAAAGAATAAACAAAATGTGACATGTTTTATTTTGTTACTTATCCCCTAGTAAAAATACATGACAAAAGTAAATATAAATCATATCTTCCCCAAAGCACTGGCATGAGCTCTCTGGAGCCTACCTCTCTGTGGTGGTCATACCACGCACAGTGTCGAAGCATGTGCAGTTAGCTTTGACAGTGTCAATACAGCAATTTTGTTAAACCCTTCTAGCTTCTTAATATATACATTGTAAATCCTGTGAAGGACACTTGTATATCTGTATTGACATATGTCATAGACTCTGCTCTTCTGCTGCACTTCCGTAGATTAGTGGCTCCAGTTGTGCTTTCCATGAGCTGGTGCTTGTTTTCTAAAGGTGCTTCATTAAATTCACTTAGTTTTGCTGCTTTTGCCTGTGGTGTAAATCTGAGCACCTAAATCCATAACTCCTTGGCTGCTGGTGCTGACAGTGTAATTAGGAGCAAGAGCATTCATATTTGCATTTCTAATTCACTGTGGGGGCACAAAAATTAAAGCAGCTGAAAACATCGTGTGCAAGAGATGTATTAGCTGACAGAACAAGGAAGCACGAGGAAAACGAGCAGTGTGCGGCCCACTTGGATGGATCTGGCTGAAGTCCTTTCCGGGGCTGCAAAAATAACCCCCTTAAGGTGTAGCTTTCCTTTGGCCAGGGTCATCCTGCCCCTGTGCGCTAACGAACGAGCGCACGCGACATGGCTGGCCCCTTCAGCGTTGCTGAAACGATGCACCATATAACATGTAATAACTGAACACGGCTGTTCGCAGCAAAAACTAACACGTTATACTAGGAATGCTGAGAGCATCCTGTGAATAGGCTGTTTCATGCACAGAGCTTGGAATTTGGTAGTAGCCTGTGCACATATGAGCCTTGAGAGATGCTGGCGGAGACGCACCCAGCATGTTGATGAGGTGGTGCCTCTGGTGGGATTGCATCCGCAGCAAAGCTGGTTCTGGGAGAGCCCTTGCAAAGTTCTCCTTGCTCTTGTCTCTTGGGACTGTCGCTATTTAGTCTGCAGGGATCTCGGTCATCCGCAGGCCAGACCCTCTCATCGCCCGTGACTCCTGCAGCCTGCCAAACCGTGTTCGCTTGCTCGCCGGTGAGAGACCCAGCCCCCGACAGCAGTTCAGCTGTGTCGTTTGCCAGGCTCCCGAGCAGCACTGTGGAAGCCCTTCCGCTGGTGGGTTTCAAATGTGCTCTAAGTGGGACAATTCAGGTCCCATACTTGATCTTGCCTCAATGCCGAGTGTTTGATGAGATGATTTAACACAGTTTTGATCTTATGTTTCTGTGTACTGTAACTTCAAAGGCTGGATCGACATCAGATTCCTAATAGCGTTTCGGATTTCCACTTGAGCTGCCCGCAAGCTGGGGTAGGTGCAGGAAGGTGCAGCTCCACGCTGGCATCGCCTGTGTTGCCAGAGGGGCAAGACACAAACCATGTGCTAGCACTATTTACAGAATAAAGAGCTGCATACAGAGAGTAAAGCAATGTTTAAGTGGAAAGTGGTAATATTTCATCCGCCAGTTGCGAGAGAGGGGGAAGAAAGCCTAGTGAAATGTGGCTTAGGCTTGGGCATGTAGTATCAGCACAGCACGGCCCTGTGCTGGGGCCTTACAGGACGGGCAGCCAGAGCCTCCTGCGCGAGGAGCAGCGAATTAAAGGCCACTCGAGGTGATGGTTTGATTTGGCCCAACAGCCTACGTTGCCTACTTACACTGTTGATACTCCAGAATTGATCCCAATTACTTCTTTTTATTTGAAACTGATCTTCCTAAAACATACGTTGCCTACTTACACTGTTGATACTCCAGAATTGATCCCAATTACTTCTTTTTATTTGAAACTGATCTTCCTAAAACATTCTTGATGTGAAATGATGAATATTTTCCTACTTCTCTTTGTAGTTGCTACAATGGTTGATCAGCTCTGCTGCTTAGAAAGCAAAATAATGGTATTCTATTTCTTATTTGTGTTTGTCTAGCTTTACTTGCTTTACTTGCCAGAAAGTACTTTTCTCTTTAAGTAACATTTACCCTTTGTTCAAAGAGTCCTTTAGGACTTGCTGTTTTTTTTTTTCCTTTAGTGAAGATACTAGAACCCTTTGCTTTACCAAGCTGATGATGAGCATTTTCTCTATCTCTTAAAACATTCTTGTGACTTGTTCCTGTACCTTCTCCAATTTACAACATTTAAAAGTCTAGATCTCAGAGCTGTATGCAATATTCAATTTTTAATCTTCTGGTTTCAATCAGGAAGAAAATTACCTTTCTTCCCCCCCTCTTTTTTCCTCTCTAAATCCATCAACCCTTCTCAAATTGGCAACGCAGCTGTCCTGTTACTCAATTAAAAACACTTACTAATTACGCCCTTGGGATTTTCAGTTTTCAGTTGCAGTTTCTCTCTAAATCTTTCCATTAGGTAATTGTAGTTTCCTCAGCTTCAGGGGAGCTGGTCATGTCAAAGCTCTGAGCGTGGAAATTATGGAAATCTCGGTGACCAGGGCTGTGCTTTGCTTCCCTTTCCCTCCATTCTTCTCTTTCTCCACTGACTGCTACTGCACTGTGCCTTGCTGCAAGCTTAATGCGCTCCAGCTAGCTTCCAGCAGAGATGATCCGTGAGAAATGGGATTTTCCATTCACATAATTGCCTCTTCCACAGGCCTGTGAAGGGCTGTGTTACCGAAATCTTTCGACTTGCCAGCTGTGCCTTTTGCCCTGTTGCAGGTGAGTGGGAAAGATTTCTTACAAAAGATTTCTGCTTGTTTTTTCCCCTTCAGCTCTTTCACAGCTGGTGAAATTTTTGTTAATCCGTCATTCCACATTGAAGTCTTTTCCATGTGATGTAATTTCTTCATTGTGTCTCACCAGCAGTAGAGGTTTGCAAGCTAAGTAAAGACTCGGGATGATGATTTGTATTTTGCACAAAAGACAAACACGGGTCTTTGTTTTCTCCTCAGCTGTTGTCTTAATATGATTTTTGTACCACTTTAGGATAGTTGACTGATGCTTTTGGTAAGAACCCAGGGTCAGATTGTGGAATAATCTGTTTCATCAAGTTCTCTTCTTTAAATGCCAGAGTTTGGCTTCAGCCTTGTGGATGCAGTTTAGTAACTTTCTGAATTAGTTGTGTTAACCCTGTATCTAGCTAAATGTCCTATTCTGTCTGAGCATTGCTCATTTCTCCCTCTCGTTTCCTCTTCTGAATTTGCCAGGTGCCGATGCCATTGCATAACCCTCTTTGGTTTTGAATTTAAATAGAAAGAATAGCTGTCTTTTGTATACCATGCTCCTTATCTTTTCTGTGTGGTGCCTCTAGTTGCTCCTGGCCTGAAACGTACCCAAACGTTTCAATTTCTCTCCATGTAGAAGGACCTCTCCTTTATATTCCCTCATTCTCAAAGATTGCCTGTGTTCAGGTAAGTAGAAAACTTGCTGCAAGTTCAGAAAATTGGATGTCTGTGGGCAGAGACATACGTCAAGTGAAACTTAGGCCAAAGCAATTAGGTTTTAAAATTATACTTTCACCCCAAAGTCTTTTTTAAATTACTTAACAACAGAAAGAAAATTACATTGGAAGAAAGCAGTAGGTTGATTCTATATGTGTGTGCGTGGGGGGGAAATACAAATTTGTCTGAATTACAAAGGAGAAAAGCAATTTTTTATTTGTCAGCTGACCAGAAAACAATCCTTAGTGAGACAGCTGTGTTTTGACACTTCCCAGGGTCCGTACAGCTACTGACATATTGAGGAATTTTGGAAATGGTATTGATTTAACTTTAATTCTGTCTCTGGAAACTGACACTGACTATCTGGATACAAAACCATCTTGTGTCTGTTCTCTAGTTCAGAAGAAACAAGCCTTATTTCTTCTCAACTTACAGTGCATGAAGACCTGATTTGCAAAGGGGTCTCGTCACAGCCTCCTTTTGTGTGCACAGCTTTATATGTGTAAACACCTGCAAATTCATTTTTCATGCTCTAGCCCTTAAGAATGTTATTTGTGTGTGTACTTTAAAATTATTATCCACCAAGATTGCCTCAGAGAGGAGGAGATGCACCTCAATGGCTGTGCTGTGGGGCACATCTCACTGTCTCTGGGATATTCTTGGTTTTGCTCATGAGTGAATCTTTGGGCTCTGGGGTGGTGGTATACTGCAAAGGATGATGATGCAGGTTATTAGCTGTGTAAATATCTAAAGAATCAGTAGAGCTTCTAAAAAACTGTTGCTTGTGTTTTGGCAGTACTTGAACTTGCTCCAGGCATCTTGTATACATTTATGGGAGAGAAGTTTCTACATCAAATGTTTGGCTTAAATCAATTCTATCTAAGAAATTCACTTCTTACCTGCCATGGTCGAGGCATGCAAAATGGCGCAGATCATACAATGAGCACAGCTTCAGGCAGGGGAGGGAGAAGTTTCCAATGCATTACTTAGTTATTTATCCGGTTTTGTGTTATTGGTGCAGACAAAGGAAAATAGTGGATTATTTTCTAGCATGATGTTTGGGCTTTTCTCATTTCAGTGTTTTTCCAGGAATGGAATCTCCACTTTTTACTTGTGCCTTCCTTCCCAATTCTATGAAGGAAGAGGTGCCACTGGAAAGTTAGTATTTGGGGACTGTGTTACTATATTAAATCATTCCTTATACAGTGAATCGGAATACCCTGCTAGAAGCAGTCTTAACATAAGCTTCTAAAGAAAACTGAGCTAATCTTCCCAAATAACCAGCCGGGGGACCCCGCTGAGCCACGCGCAGCGTGAGGGCAGGGCAGTACCTGCGCTGCCCGGCGCTTGAGAGAGGGGAGCAGAGGTGGGGAAGCAGCACGTACTGAATGCGCTCGCTGCGCCCCGTTTGGAGGCAGCGTTCGGAGCATGTGACAGGGGACTGGCCTCTGGACAGGGTTTGGCTCCTGGCGTGTTTAAATGGGCATGTCAGATACGGCAACCGAATTCTTTTCCACGTTCACGAAGGGTGGCTGTTCATATCTTAAGGTCGGATTCTGCGCTTGCTGACCTGCATTTTATGCTGTCTGTAAATTAACTTCAGAGGAATTTTTTCCTGACTCATGCTTGTTTAAGTATAGCCCTTCTGTTCTAACCCTGTCCGTGAAGTGATGCAGATTTTGCCTATCTGAGCTTGTCTTTAGGTTGGATGCACTTACATAAGAGATTTTGATAACAGGTTTATTTCTATTTATTCTCCTGTAAGACGGGAAATATATTTATCTTCACATTTAGTTCATTTGGACATAAATGAGTAAAAGGTCCCCTGAATTAATACAAAAACTGTATGTGTGGTGTCCTAAAACTGGAATCTGGCCCTTGTCCTTTAGACAAACGCAAACAATTTGCTTTGGTGCTAAAAGCAGTCTTGCTCTCATTTCATGGATATGAGCAAGTGGAGCCTCGTGTAGGTTTGCAGGATGAGGCCTCCGCGTGGTGGCCGGATCGCTGGGCTTTGGAGCCGTGAGCTCTGCAGTGGGATGGGCCTGGGGCCGCAAACATCTTGTTGTTGCTTGTGAGACCCCACTCAGAGGACTATGTGGTGAAGGGGACGTGCACCTGGCAGGGGACGGCACGGAGAGGAGCGGAGGCCCTCGGCTGCGTGAGGGAATGTGGTTTCTCTGATTGCATGAATGAGGGGGATCTGCTAGAGGATGGTCCTGCCCCCATCCCTCTGATGACCCGCTCTACCCTGCGCTCCGTGGTGTGCCGAGCTGTCCCTGCTGGTGCGTGGGCCCACGGAGTGGGGAAGTGCGTGGCACTTGGCTGGGAATGTGCCAGATTTGGGGTCCTGAGGAGGGAGGTGTGGAGAGGGACTCGCGCGTGCAGCTTGGCGTGCAGCTTGGCGTGCTGCGTGCGTGCAGCTTGGCGTGCAGCTTGGCGGGCTGGAGGGAGGCGGCCGCGCTGGGGGCGCTCGCGGCAGCGTGTTCCCGTGGCACACACGCGTGCAGCAGCCGCCTTCTGTCCTCACACACGGTCACCCCGCAGAGAGCTGCGGGGTCCTTCGGGATATGCGTCCTATTGCACTAACGTGCCGCCTCGGGGGGCGGAGGGGACCGAGGCCCGGTGCCCTGCGGCACGCGGGCTCCCCGGCCTGTCCCGAGGCGCAGGTCCCCCCGCGAGGGCCTGCGGGAGCGCGTTGCAGCTTCCGTCGGGAGAGGCCCTGCCGCTAGGCCTGCGAGACGACGTTAGCTATGGTCACGTTTTCCAAGCAGGTTTGCAGTGCTAAATAGGCCGACTGAAAGGAGGAGTTATGGTGACGAGTGCAGTATGCTGTGGATGAGCCTGGTCTTGCAGGAGACCGGTTCCTAGCGTCGCTGCTCAGCAAACAGGTACTTTATCTCATGCAGAGACCAAAGTTTCAAGCCTGTCCAAAGTCTGTCCCCCATTTTGGGTAGTCTCTTGTAGGGACAAATATGTGGGAATATATGGAGGAAAAACGATGTCTGTTTTGCCCGTTAGGTTGGTTTTGTATTAACGCATGGATTGTGCACTATCTTTAAATGCTTTCCTTAAGCACTCAGATGCTCAGATGAGGCCTCTCTCGCTCTTTTCCCTAAACCTCCATGTCTCCAGTGGCAGCGGGAGTGATGTGAAGCAGGTCCGTTCAGACGCGCTCCAGGGCCGCGGGTGGCGGGAAGGGGAGGTAGACCTAAGCAGAGGCAACTTCAGCGGTGAGTTGAACCGCTGTGAGTCGCACTGAGCAGCTGCCCTGCCTGCCGGCCAGGGCCAGGAGGAGCGGGGCCGCTGGCGTGGGGGTCCCGCGGCCGGCCGGGCTCAGCTGCCCGGAGGAGGCTCCTGGTACAGGAGGCGCAGAGGGGCAGCCCCGGCTCAAAAATGAGAGCACCTCCTGCGCCACACGTTTTGGCCGGCAGGATAGGAACACATGAGCTGCACACGCACACACAAACAACAGGCTCTAGGGGAAGACCACAAATATGCTAAAAATCATAATCTGATGAACTCGGATGCTTTCAAAATACAAATGTCCTGTCAATGCTTTTCATAACAAAAACGATCACTTAAGACTTCACCACAGCTTAACTATTCGCAATGTAAACATCAACAAAACTGATGATTTTTTCAACGCTTAATGTGCCTTTCACTGTGGAAATAAATGTTTTGGCACCCAGTCTTTCCTTACGATTTAGCTAATAGGAACCTACAGTGCGGGATCGACATTTGGTTAGACAGCTGAAGAAAAGCAGATTAGATATGCAGATATGGGGTCTCCTTTTCCAGACCATTTTCCATTTCTGAAACTTATTTTGTTATCATTGTTTTAATCTTCCCAATGCAATCAGAAATCTCTTTCCAAATTCTTGAGCCCATCTTCTCTTGGAAGAACACAATAGTTTATAGGTTCTCCATTTTTTCCCACCCAAGACCCAAACCAGCTGTAGGCCTCACTTTGTTTCTGTTTCTTCTCTCCCTCCCAGATTGAAATCCCACAATCTTGGATCTTGGCAAGAAAGAAGTTTGGTGTTTTTTTTTTTTTTATTTTTGTTTTTACACTATGTGCATTATGTGCATTATGGAGGCTGGGGAGTCAGTGGGTAGCGGGTCCTTCTCTGCGCCTGCGTGCGCTGTGTGTGCAACCTAAAGCAGGTGTTTCCCAGCACTATGAAGAGCCAGCTGGGTTCTTTATCTGCATCCTGTAGTGACTGCCACAGCTGTAGCTGTGGTACATGCTTGGGTACATGCTTGGCTCTTTGGTACGTGCTTCGTGAAGCACCTTTTCCTCCTATTTTGTGCTGCCAATATTTATCCTGGATGCCTTCCTGGCCAATTCTGTCCAGAATAGGACCCCTCTCATGGACACTCTTTCCATCTCAATATTTAAGATGCAATGGTCTTAATTTATACAGTTGTTCGTGTATATGTATAATTTTTCTGTGGCTTCAGGTTTCCACTGCCATTCAGATCATATTAAACGTGGTTTTTCCTTTTTAAATACTAACATCTAGGATTAATTTAATCCCACATTTTTTTCCTGGGTAACTTAAAGTTTTGCATGAATCACTCCCAAAATATGAGAATATGTCCAAACCTCAGCCTAAATGTCAAACTGAACCAGAATTCAACAGGTTTGGATGAAAGCCTGTTCCTAGTTGTTGTTGTCCTCCCCCCCAAATATACACTGAATCAGTTTTGAATCTGTCTCAGCAAATCTGACAGCCTTGCTGCGTTGCCTACTCTCCTCAGATTTGCTGTGTTTCAGAGTTTCTTCTGCATGCTCTTTTTGAAGCATCTCACGCAGAAGGCCTGAAATTAGACTGAATTAGAGGATGGAACAGGGATTATTACTGAAACCTGATGCTGCCAATTTGTAACTTGTTATTCTTGCAGGTGAGACCTTTTGGTACCCTTTCTCAGCAAAGGGAAATGCTTCCAGAGAAAGATGCACCCTACTCTCCATCTCCTCCAACAACAAGAAGAGTTGAAAGCAGTCAGAGCTCGCTGCCTGCCCTGGAGTACACCAGGTACTATCAGCAACCAGGAGACACGTGTGTTCAGTTGCAGGATTCATGTAAGGAAAAGAAGAAATTCCTAACTCTTCCAACCTTAACCAGGATGCCACGTGATCAGTGCTTCTCTGGTTGCCAGTTTCTTGGGAATTCTCTGAATTTTCTCTCAGATCTGAACCCTGACTGCTTTCATTTTTATGTTTATATCAGAAAATCATTCTCAACTGCTTCCTAATTGCCATTTTATTGGTATTTTATTTCCCTTTCCTTCAGCTGACACAGAAACTATGTCTTCTAGTTCACTTTCTGAACAGAGATCTGAAGAACTAAAAGCAGTTCTATGCTGCATATAAAACTGTACTATTGTAAGCAATATATATATATATATTCATTCAGCTATAAATCATCAGTAAGGCTTACATTTTCATTACACCAAAGCAGAACAATCTGTAATGTCACCTAATAAGGATGAAAGCAGCACGCTGGAACTCATTGGAATTGTTACATTATTAAAAGTGGAAGAGAGTGTAGAAAGGGTTGAAAAAACGCTTGCTTTTTCAGTGAAAAGGAGATAACTTTCACTAACCTGAGCTTTAATTTTGGAAAAATAAATAAATGTTAATTAAACTGGGGAGGAGGTAAGCAAAGAAAGGTGATAAAGAAAACAGTGGTAGAGGGGGAGAGGAGAAAAACCTTCAAGCTGTTCAGAAGTTATTTGAGTTGAAACAGCTTTCATAATCCACCACCAAGAGAGATGTTTTAGTTACCTTGTAAACATCTGAAACTTTTTTTGGTGCTCCAGTAATAGTAGAAATTCCTATACTTCCTTTTGTTGAAGTTGGAACTGGTTCATCATACAGTTGCTGTCTTTCTTCTCCCAGACTGTTTCTGTTCTCACTGAGGGTCTCTGTTCCTCCTGCTTTTCACAAACTTTGCAGACTCTGTTTCCAAGGTAATTGTATCTTTTTTTTTTTTTTAACCTCACTTCTTGATGGGAATTCTTGCTCTCTGCCTTTCATCTCTCCTGCTTCCCACTACAGAAAATTTGTTTTTTTCCCCCCCTTCCTCTTCTTCCCACCCCTTAAGACGGGCTGTTCTCTATCACTTCTCCTATTCTGACAGACAGGTTGCAGCCTCTCCAAAGGTCAGCCCGAGGGGTGGGATTTGCGCCCCTCTTCTCTTGGCCGGTGAGCTCTGAGCAGCTCGTGCCGTTTTCTGAATTTGAATGCAGCAAGCGGACATGGTACAGGCGTGGGGCAAAGGAAGGGAGGTCTCGCAGCATGGAGGAACTGCTCTTCGGATGCAAGGCCCAAGAAGGGGAAAGTTAAGGGAGGCTGAGCTATGGCTTTTATGTGCATTGGTGTTCTGCAGCTCATTGTATCTCGTTTGATCCTGTTCATGACAAGTTTTATCAAATCCATGTTTATTTAGGTATTTATGTCCCTCTGCATATGTTGTGATGAAATATGCTGTTTTAATCAGGAGTTTGGGTTTGGGTTGTTGAATGCAGCGTCCTTGCCCTTAACCAAAATAAAAACCAGACTCGGTGCATGCATACAGCACAAGGAGAAAAATGGATATAACCTTATGATAATATTTCATCCCATATAGTTGAAGCCAGTGGTACTCGCTACAGTTTTGGGCTGTGGGCCAAAATTCAGCCCCAGAGCACTTCCGGGGGCTGCACGGAGTTGTCATCTTGGCCTCCCTCCCCCTGCTCTCCTCCTCCTCTTCCCCCTGCTCCAGTGCCTGAACTGAGCCGCTTGGCAGGCGGGAGAATTAACTCTTGTAAGGGTGGAGGAGAACCTGGCGGTATTCCCGCCAGCAAGGCTGGGGCCTTCTCGTCCGCTTTCTTTATTCGTGTTTTTTATGCTTAGCGTTTGGGAAGCCTCGTGGCAGCGCGTGGTCTCAGAGGAGGGAGAAGGACGTCATCTTTGGCGAGGGCACCTCTGCAGCGCGTGGAGGTGCAGGGACACCAGCCCCTGCTCGCATCACGGCCACCTCCGTTACTGCATGCGAAGCACCGCTGCCCGCAGTGGCACCAAGACATCACCTGTGCCTCGGCATGAGAAACTTGTTTTCATAGAGTGTTCCTAGCTTTGTAATGTGATTGAAAATAGGATTGCGGATCCCTGTTCCCTGGAAAAGAGAGGGGCAATCCTCAGGGCAAGGTAAACAGACATGCCTACTCCAGAGTTTCCAAGCTGCCTTCGGTGCGTGTTTTTATTCTGCTGTCTAGATGTAACGTTTGGGCACTGGACTGTTATTCCCCATGATCTCCTTGGCATAAATACAATGTGTTTCCTTTTTTTCTTCCTACTCAAATCTTCCTTTCCTCTCTCTGTCTCTGTTTTTTATCTTGTCTTTTAAAAATTATTTTACTTTATTATTTTTTCTCTCTTCAAATTTATGTTCCCTTCATCGTGTTTGAACTCCTTTCTACCGCAATTGAAGTTTCGCCTTATCCCTTGGGCTCCTTCCTCGCAACTGGTGCGGTTCTTCATCTCTGGCCAACGTCTGCTCCGAGCAGTTTGCCGCCCGGCGCGGAGCCGCCGCCTGGAAAGCCGGGGTGGGAGCGGCGGCACAGGCCGCTGTCCCCGTCCCTGAGCGAGCCGCGGGCAGCGGCTTGTGCCGGGAGCTGCTTTCCCGTCATTGCGCCTTCCCAGGGTTTCCGGCCTGGGAGGGCACCGCGGGCAAGGAAGGCTGGGCCGTGGGGCCGTTTGCCGGGGCGCTGCGCGCAGGGAGGCCGGGCAGCGAGGGGGCCGCCCCTGCGGCAGGCGCAGGCAAGGAGCAGGGCAGCGCCTTGGAGGGTCCCCGGGGCGCTGGCGGCGGCGCGCGGCCTCCCCGGCGGATTCGGCGGAGTCGCCGTCCCTGCCTCACGCCCGTACTGCGCCCGGGTGCTGGCAACACGCAAATCGCTACTGCCGGACTCCTCCCGTGGGCAGCTTTTCGATATCCTTTACATGCTAAAAAGTACTCGGGCCTGTTGACAAAGCAAAGAAATGGTGTCAAAAATAATTTTAAAACCTTTTGACCTGTAAGGTTTAAGAGAATTAGGCACAGATTCTTTGCTTTAAGCCTCTTGGTGACAAGAAATATGGTCCTATGCCAGCTGTTTTGATTGACAGTGGCGTTTGTAGTTTCAGCTGCTAATACAGTATGCTCCTTCTATATTCCTGGGGTGTAAATATAGAAGACTATTTGTCACCTGGGTTGATGGATTACCCATAAGTGAGACAATGTGGTTGAGCTTCTAAAGCATAAATGAAAAACCAAAAACTTTACATAACTCATAAAGCAATGCTTAATTCTCGTAATGAAGCATCCTTGCCCTAATCAAGGGCAACTGTCAGGCTTTCAAGTGAGCAGAGATTTTGAAGCCACTTCCCCCCCCCCTTTTTGGGAGCTACTTGCTACTAACCTGCATCATTGGATTTTTGACAACCGTAATAAAATGTATTGGAAAATTGATTAGTTTTAAGAGACCCCTCATAGCCAGCTGCTTTGATTTGTAAATGTCATAGCTTCAATCACTGCAGGCTCCATCCCTTCAAGAGGAATTCCTGCCTGAATATGAACTTTCACATAGGTGCAAAAGCACTCTTGTTTCACATTCTTCAGTTTGTTTTTAGCATTTTCATGTGTACTCCCATAAATTTATTTTTCCTGAAAGCTCTCCCAGAGCAGAGAGTTAATGACTTACTCTTTTCCCACTGTGTAGCAATTACAACTTTTTTTGTGCTCTTTAAGGCGTGGAAAGCTTGCAGAAGTGGGAAGAGTTAGCTTTGTTTAATTATTAGCATTTTCAGAGATTTGTGGCTTTTTGCAAGAAAAAGAGCATGTTATTGATTCTTTGGATAGAGAAAACAGAATTTGCTGTAGAAAATATATTATCACCTCTTGAAATATGCAGTAAAATTGGCATTTTCAGCATGCTACTCTTATCTTTATTTGCTGAAAGAGAGAATATCCAGATTTTTTTTTTTTTTTTTTTTTAGCTTTGAGGGGAAGGATATGGTTAAGTTCATATTGCTCAGCCTTCAGTAAGTACCATGCACAAGCGTAAGGGTCCACAGTCCAATACGGTAACACTTACCATGTTTTGTATGAGGAGAGCAACTTCTATTTTAACATAACCGCTAAACCTGCGTGCGTTTCCATGTAGCCTTGAGTAGCGGGACGGCCTGACCGCCCAAGTCCTTTTCCAGCCAAAACTCTCCCGCTCGGCGAGAGCGCGAGGCCGGACGCGGCGCCGAGCGCGCGCCGGGGGCCGGCGAGGACGAGGCGACCTCCCGCGCGCTTTGGGGAGGCCGTGGCCCTTCAGGCTTAGCTTGCACTGCAGAGATGCCGCAGCAGGGCGTTTGCTTTGTGATCAGAGTGTGCCTTTTTTTGTAACGTGGTGAGCTGCGCGTGGCAGACCTCAGGCGAAAACAGGCCCTGAAGCCACCCAAATACACGTGGTTACAGCGATCAGCCTGACTGGGAAGATTTTATTTGAATTTGAAAATGATGAATTCAATTAGATACATTTTGTTATCCACTCCATCAACCACCTGTATTTTTTTGTGAACAGCTCCTGGACCGAAGCCTGCCTGTGGCGGAAATGAGAGGGATTTCCAGCTCATAGCCTTTAATATGTTGGTTATCTTCGATGAAATACTCTAACGAGCCACAATAGCCTCTTTCGTGTGTTTGAGCCTCTGTGGTAGCCCTAAAACCTAGGCTGGAATGTCCGAGGGCCGCATTGCTTGCGTGTCGGGTTTGGGCCTTTCTCACCTGTTGGGTGAAATGCTAGAAAGTCGCTCGCAAACGGGGCTTGGAGACAAAGGTTACATTCACTGCATAGTTTATTGATATCAGGCACCTATAGTTTGAGGATATATGGCATTTAAATACTCTGACACAGCAAGAAAATCTACAGAATGTAGCTATAATAAGACTAGGCCATAAATAAAAGCAGAAATGTCTTGAAGGGAAGACGACCAGCCTAGGCTCCTGTCTGTGTCGGATCCCACTCGGCAGTTTTCAGTAGGTTTCCTTGCTTCTGTTCACCAGGGAGTGAGGATCATGACTAGGTGCTGTGAACTGGACCTATTTGTATTCTGAAGGTGAAATCACTTAAAAGGGAAAGAAACTGAACTGTTTCAGTTTTGCAGAGGAGCAGCTGAAGAAGCAAACTGAGTTCAGGGTATAATTTTTCTTACTTTGGTCTTTGAACTTGATGAGCGTATTCACAGGCCAAGAGGGACTATCTAAATAAGTCTACTTGATCTAATATAGACCATTATATTTCACTTTTCACTGTATGTGTATTGAGCTTGGTGCCTTTTATATACTTTTATATGCACGTGCGTATATATAACTAATGCAGGCACGAGGAAAAGGTATCTAGTTTATCTGTGAATATGCCAAGGTGCAACTGTGCCACTGCTTGAAAAATCTTGTGACTTTGTTCTCCCCTGAATTTGTTTGACTTCAGCATCCAGGTGTGGATTTCTCTTGTGTTTTGCAGCGGTTTGGTCAGAGACCCTTAATTCCTCCACGGAGTGGAAAAAGAAGGCTGCCCATCACTCACCACTGTCTGTTCTTGAGGAATCTGCGCTCTTGGAGCTCTTTCTCCCTAACACACACAGCAGTCCAAGATCCCTCTTGCCAAACTTACAAAGGCAAGTTCGCCTCCCCACGTGTGTAAAACAAGAGCCCGTGGGTTCTGCAGGGTTTCTGCAGGGGGACGTTTAAGGGCTTATGTCAACTTGCCTGTCCACGAGAGCTCCCTCCGGCAGCCTCCGTGGCGATGACAGCCGCCTTCCAGCCCTTCTCTGTCACTGCTCTGTCCCCCCTCCATAGTTGTATCGTGTGTTTTGTTTTTCCTAAGGAGTAATTATTTCTGAGAGAGCACCTAGCAGGTTTCTCCTTTAAAATTAATGTTGAAATAAAGTAAATGTTACTTCTCAACTTTTTGCACATCTGTTGGTAGAATGTAATGATCAATACAAGCTCCGCTTTGAAACGTCCTTTAGGCGTTGTACCTAGAGCAGCTGCAAAGTGGATTCAGTCTGTGGTGTGACTTCTGCACATCCAGAACCCGCAGATGTGCATACAGGGCTGTCTAAGCGCAAGCCACTTCTAAAAATAAAGTAGCAAACTGGGAGTCTTCCTTGCGTGGCAAACGAAAAGAAACTTTAATAGCTGGTGTCCATGTTTGTCATCCAGTTTACAGCTTTTCATTTTTTCAATTAGAATTAAAAAATGCCAATGAATGGAAGCAGATGTGGAGTTAACCATTTAAGGCTCTCCAGAACGTGCTGGATGTGGGGATGGCTTCGTAAGGGAACCTGCTGCTGTAACTTGTCCTTGGGGGCTGTGAGAGTGCAGCCGAGGGCACGCGGGGAGGCGGCTGCTGTGCCAGGGCTCCCTTTCCCGCTCCGTGATCACCAGAGCTGCCTGTGTCATGCTGGAATCACGGCAGCGCCGGAGCGACCTCCACACTGGGGCGCAGCCCTCGCCTGTGGTGAGAGGCCGAGCGATGCTGGTTCCCCCCAGCATTGCTGTTCGCTTGTGTTGTGCTCTAGGTCAGGTAGGTTCCTGAAGTGGATTGAAAGGTAATAAAATAGAGATCAAATATGATCAATCTGTTGCTGTTTTTCTAACTCAGCGTAGTTGCATGAGTTGTTATAGAAAATCAAACATTTGCTTGCTCTTGAGGTTGTCCTTAAACGATCTCTGGAGGGAGAGGGAAACAAATGGGAAGAGGAGTCATTAGTTCGTGGTGCTGCATCGTTACACGAAGACTTCAAGTTGCGTCAAAACCAGCCGCGTGCACTGACGTGTCGGAGTGCACGTGCCAGCCTGCCAAGCTGCGACTCCGTTCTCGTAGCCCTGTCACTTGGCCTCCTAATGAAGGGGCTCTTGAGCTCTCCAAGGTTGAGTACTGTTAATCCCAATCACCGGATTATTCTGTGGAAAGTTATTGTTGAAATGATGCCTTTTAAGGGAGAATGAAGTTTGTGGAGAAATGAATTAAGTCTGGTGTTACAGGTGGATGGAAAGTTGTAGTTCACGCTTACTGGTGAAAACAAAAGCATCCTGCTGTTTGCAGTGTGAAAAGTCTGTCCTCAGTCTCTGATGTAGGAAATCTGTGCACACAATGTTATCAATCCTTGTAATATTTAAGATATTGCAGTACCATGGATGTCTCGTCTGAATCTCCCAATATTTGCCAAAATAGGGCTAAGTTTCTTCTGTGCTGGAAAGAGCTGTTGTTTAGCCTTTGTGCCTCCTGCTTGGACAGCCACTGTGGAAGCAAAGCCTAAGGAAATCGGGATGTCTGAGGGAAGACTACCAAATCTCCCCATAGGAGCTCCCAAAGTATGGGTGAATTTGTTTGCTGCTTGCAGTCAGCAGGGCAGGAAATTGGAGGGAGGGCTCGGGGGCAAGGAAGCTGCTCAGGGGGAAGAGGGAGCGTTCTGGAGAGCAGGCGGCCGGCCGGAGTGGAGCGGCTGCCTTCTGCTCTGGTCACGAGTGGAGCACCGCGTCGTTACTCTCTAACGTCAGCCTTTGTCTGCCTGGACTGCCTTGTGCGTGTAGGGAGCCCGCAGGGATGCAGCTCTCCGGAGAGGTGTGCTGACCTCAACGTATAGTTCTGAGAGGATCGGGATACCAGTCCCGTTTCGTGTTGTGCAGGCAAAGGCTGCTGGCGAGGGGGCCGCTGCAACTCAAGCCGCGTTGGAGCCTGGCTGCCGAGGGCCAGGTGAAGGGCGCCATCCGGCCCCGGGGAAATGCCGGCTGGCTGCCGGCGCGCGCCGCCGACGGCGAGGTACGGGCGCCTGCCGCCGCGCCGCTGTGTGGCGGGGACCGGCCTGGGCCTTTCTCAAGGGGAGCAGAAGTACTGAGCAAGCACTGGGAAAGAAAAGGCATTGGAGACTTTTTAAAATCCCTAATAGAAAAAAAAATCTAAATATAAAATATACCAATTCTTCGTCATCCATGTTTGCTTTCTAAAAGCTCTGCTCCCAGTTAGTTTCTTTCCTGGGCAGAAGTTACAATATCCAATGAAATGTTTTGTTAAAAATCTGTTTGTGCAAAGAGCAGGTAGAGAAGCAGAGCTTTCCTCCTGCTCTGTTCAAAACCCTGTTCCATCTACGGCAGCCGTGAGCACTGCGGCACATGGAAGCCGGGCTACCCTTCAAAGACAGATATTTCCTCGTTATTAATAATTTTTCCATGCAGAACCTCCAGCAGCTCTTGGGCATCTAGCAGTGAAGTAAAAGGACCCCTCGCACCGGCCGACTAATTTTAGCTAACGCAATCCAAACGTTTCCCTGTTCCACCAGGTGACCTTGCGGCCGCCTCGCGGGGGTTACGTGAAGCGACTCGGAGGTGCTGGTCCCGGCGGGGGGCATTTCCTGGCCTCGCTGACGGCCCGAGGCAGGTGACCGGGCTGAGCACCCGTGTGCGGCGCGGAGGTCCCCCGGGCCGCGCGCCCGTCCCGTCCCGTGGGAGGCGAGTGGCGCGCGTGGCGCGGGAGGGCAGCGAGGGGAGCGCCGCGCTGCGGAGGCGCGCCGACCTCCGTCGGCCTCGAGAGCCGTCCTGTTCTTACCAGCGACTTGGGAAATGATTAAAGTCAGGCGTGTTTAGAGCAGGGTGGAAGTGGTGTCCCTCGGCTTAGAAAATACTGACCTGGCAAAGCGAGGAGCTTCGGGTCTAGAAGTGCTCACGTGCGTGCGCTGCTGAGCGTCTGCAGCCGCCGCCAGGGCGAG
>VZSV01000302.1:60488-74012 GCA_013398735.1 Nothocercus julius
GAGGGCCGAAGAGGTTGCTGATGAGATCTCCCAGGTAAGACAGAAACAGTGAATTTCCCCAGTGGTTCTTGCATCTGTAGCTTGTGACTGAACTAACTGTGCGTGGGTTTTCAAAGGCGTGGAAAGAATCTCCTTGTGTTGGTAATATGAGGAAGGACTACGCTAAGGACATGCTAACTTTCCTTGTAACACCTGGTACGGAGTAACAGCCAGATAAATAGTTAATGGATACAGAGAGGAGGATCCCTGGGACACTGAACTATTTTGCCAAAGCTAATCTTCCATTGGAATGAAAAACATATATGGGAAGGAAAAAAAACACACTAAAACCATTTTCCCGAGCATACATTAAGAAAGGGAATATTTTATGTCTTCCCAGAGCTAGCGTAGTGTAATTGAGGGTATGACAGAAGTTTAGGAAGGCTGGGGCCAATTTCTTTTGGCAGAACTGCTGTAGGAAAGCGTGCAAATGTCTGTTGTTCATCCTTTTACTGAAGGATGCCACAGTATGGGCTGGAAGAGGCGCTAGCTGTATTCCTAAGGCAGCTCTGCCAGGGGCTCTGCTTCCCACTCCACAAAAACTTCGGCGCGTCATGACCTCGCTCTGCTGTTTGTGTGCTAGTGAGGGCTGCGAGCGCTACCTGTGCTTAAGGTTGCTTAACACTTTCAGCCAGAAGGTCCTGTTTTAACTGCCTGTGTTAGCTCAGCCAGAGCTTCAATAGTTTAGGCTGAAATTTTCCAGATGGGCGTCTTCATTTGGGAGAGATGGGGGTGGATTTCAGCCAAACTTAAGTCAGTCACTTCTCAGAATAAGCCAACAGAAGACGACATTGTTTTGTTCAGGTTACAAAGGGAGAATATCCCGCATCTTGCTTCATGTGGCGGGGACGACAGTTGTGCAGTCACTATGCTTCCCCACTTAAAATTTGACAAGCAGCACTTGGTCTTGCCCATGGGGAGGAAGGATGAGAAGTAAGTAATAAGGTAATGAAAGACTGCACCTTATAACAGAGATAAGCTTTCTAATTCCTGTCTTATGAGACTAATCTAATTCACAGAGAAAACCCTTCATTCTTGTGTTTTCTTGCATCTTTGACTGCTTGACCTTCCACCCTAGATGTTATTTTAATGTGTTAAAAATATGATTTGTGAGATTTTGAATAAAGTAAGCTAAGCTGAGCTCCATCACTAAGCTGAGCTACCATCTTGACGCCTACATGTTTCACCTGCTGTGCCAAGACCTTTGGATCCCCCAGGGCTCTGGAGCTGATGGAGCAGTGGGAAGTGGGCTGCGTTCGTGTGGGGCTCCTCAAGACCATGGGCGCATCTTGCAAGTGGGGGCTACGACATCTTGCACAGCACACAGGAACACAGACCTCTTAGGGTTGTTTTCGCTCTGCTTGTTTCAAGCCTCTTTATTCCTTTGCTTTCTGTTGGGAGTCACACTTCAATATTTTGCAGGTTATTCCCTTCAGGGAATATTTTACCTGTCAGGGTGAAAATGATCTTAGAAGAAATTTTCAAGCCTGGGATCAAGAGGTAAGTTTAAATCCTTCCTCATTCTCAGCACTTGAATTTGACTGAACTTCACATTCTTCTGCCTCATTTTCTTCACGTATGCAAGGTAAAAAGCTAATAACAATTTACCAGATGATTACTTTTGCAATGCTTGGGTAGTCTGTGTGTATGTGTAAGAGCACATATGGGGGGAAAAAAACAGCTGAGGGCCACAGAGAAAGGCATCTGTGTTCCTAGAGAAAAGTGTTGCTTAAGACAATTTATCTGCTGACCTACAGCTCCTATGGCTGCATTGGGCTTTGCACTGATGAAGAGTTGAGGCTAGATAGTCTCCCATATCAAGAAATTTTGCATTATCTAATGCAATAGTGAGAGATTTAAAATCTTTACTTGCTTATAGCAGAGGCTTTAGACCTGGTAGGGTGACAAGAAAAGCATGAGGGAAGACCCAGGGCAGCAGTTTTCATTTTGACTATTGAGACTCTCGCAAAACAGAGTTGTTATCTTGAGTCTTATTTTCTGAATATTATTTTTGGAAGTACAGTATGGTTGTTCCATTTTTAAAGACTGTGATGGAGAATTCACAGCAGTCTGCAGTGTTATCAGGTTGATCTAGAATTTTTACCAGAGAGTATGCTTGAAATATTCGTGAGTTCTCTCCCCTCGTTTCTTCTCCTGCTCCCCAAGTATCTGGGTTGCAGAGGCTGGAAAACAAATAGAGTTATAAGAGGAATGGATTTATTCCATTATTATTATTTTCTAAATCCTTTTTAGCAGAGGAGTTTTTGAACAAATCACTCAACATTTGGTCACTGTTTTTACTGGAAGATATTTAGCTGGAAAATATATTGAGGTGAGGAAAAGAGCTTTATTCCTGGTGTGTGCATATATATGTATATGTGCATGTATATATAAAATATGTATACGCATGCATATGTATACTCAAACTCTGATTCTTGCTCTGTTAATTGCTGCCAGCTAAAAATAAATGAAGTTTTCAGAGCTTTTAAAAAATTTCGTCTAAGCTTTAGCCGACTTCAAACTTTAAAAATTTGGGGACAAAAGTTGTATTGCTACTGTGTGTTGGTATAATGCCTAGAAAAGTGATTGTAAAAAACAGAGAAAAAAAAACAAAAAAAACACATTGCTTTATTTAGAAGAAAGCTGGTGTGTTGTTTACTCTGGGAGAAAGGGATAACTTTCTTATTTACTTCTGGATATCAAAGGGTTGTTGAATGGCTGCATGCCTGAATTTCCCTTCATGGTTTGATTAATTCTACATAGCTGTCTATTTTGTGTGGAGGGGTTGACCTCCAGAGATCCCCTTCAACCGAATTTATCCTTTGATTCTTCAATTCTTTCCACCAAAAACACCATCTCACACTTCAAACCTTCAGCTGAAGAACTCCCGTTTAGTAAAGTTGTATAGTTAACTTGTTTAGGGTCTGCAGTGATTTTTAATTGATAAGGTTATATCAACTGTAGGCATAAAAATATACAAGCGATGTAATTAAAAGATTTCTTTTTTTATTCCCAGAGCTTGACTTCGCTGATTTCCTTGACAGTACTGCAGAGGAGAGGGCTCTGTTGTTCAGAGGAGCCTGACTTTCTCTGCTCAGCCCCTGGAAACCCCATATAGGAATGGGGAAGCTGTAGCTGCAGGAGGGTCCCTGAGCTGGTTCTTGCAAATAGGGGTACCCAGCTGCTAAAGCAACCCCATCATCTTGCAGGCCAGGGTGACTTCACAGCCGTCACCCAGGCCGGGTTACGGGCTGTGCACGATTGCTTGCTTCTCAGTTTAGACCCTTTTCTATCTTAAAATTTTGGCCTTGGCTTCTACAACTGCAGCGTCAGTAGTATGGGAAGCAAATCAGAGAGAGGTATCAAGTTTGGTTAATGTATTTTCAACAGGATACTTGATACAAAGTACTAACATGAAGATTATTCATGTTTTTAATGAAAATATATTGGGTAATTTGCATGTATTGATATCTATCTAGTATCTATTGCAGGGGTATTTGATATATTTTGTATATAGCAGATTAACTGTGTACCCCATTATGACTCGAGCAGAAATGTAGGAAGACTTTTTCCAGGCTTGTGCTCTAAGTTGGTCTCCGAGCTAGAAGGCGCTGATAGAGAAAATGGCCTGGGGCCAGAGCATCCTGCTCTTGCTTTTAGCTCCTTCTTGCCTTCCTCCTCCCCACCTCAGCCTTTAAACAGACTCTTTCAGGTGCTTTTGTTTTTGTACTTGGAGCATAGAAGCAGTTGGGTGTGTGTGATACCAGATAGCTGCTCTCACTGGGTAACGGGGTTCAGCGAGGCTTTCTAGGGGGTTTGGTACCATGTGCATGGGAAGACTATTATGGTTTGTCCCACTCAGATGTTTTACAAAGAAATATGTGGGGTTTGGCCCTCACTCAGCAAAGCACTTAAGCATTTGCCTAGCCTGAAGTAAGCTAACATCACCTGAAACCAATTGCATCACTTACATGTGTAAAATAAAGTACCTTTTGTTGAGTCGTGACAGGTCCTGCTCATGCTGAGGAAATAACGTGGAGCTGAATTCGCAGTTGATTTCTTTGCCCCTGCTTGCTAAATTTGTTACTTGCTTAAATAAGAGTGGTAAAAGGTCATGTTTTTCACCTTGTATTGCCTTCTGCCCGATAACCAGACAACTCGGGAGCTGTTTGGAGAGGACACTGTTTGCTTCTATGTTACTGTTTTCTCCTGTCTTTTGTTTTTTGGCTCTTTGGGGGAGGCTTGTCTTCTTGGTAAGACTGCATGCATCTGTAGTTTCTAGTGCTGGATAGTCTTGATGAGGGGTCCTTGGTGATTTTTATTCTTGTTCTTTGCCCCAGGCCGCCTATCCAGGCTGCATCTTCTTTCCTGCCTCCATGCTCGCATGCAGCCTTGTTCTCAGTGGGAACGTGGCGGGAGATAGGGAATTGGAGAATCATTATGGCTGGAAAAGATCTTCAAAAAACTTTGCAAGAGCTGTTCTACACTTGCTTTAAACCCAGGTGGGTGATGAGGCTCTAAAGCCTGGGAATGGTTTTGGCCAAAGAGTGCTACTTTTCTGTGTGCGTTCTGTCGCAAGACCTAAAAACAGATGAAACTTTTCTAGTTTTTTATTGTTATTCCTGCAGTTTGGTTAAATGTTTGTTGTGAAGTCAGTTGGCATATATCATAAAATCTGATTGATTGAACAGTTAATCCTTGAACGCTTCCCTTTGAAATGTTGCCAAGGTCAATAGGGACTAGTGCCTATGTATGCATGTAATGGGAATTATCTTTTGCTGCTTTTACCTACACACACACATAGCTGCAAACACGAAGAAATATTATATTCTGGTCTTCTCTTAGATAATGAATGCTTTTCCCAAAATACTGGTTTTGGTGTTCTGAGTTCTGTTTTGTGTTGGCAGAATAGAGCAAAGTGTTCAACTTTGAAGGAGGTGAACTTATACATACACATGTACATACATATATATCAATTCAGAAATATTGGTGGAACAGGTACTTTTTGGGGAAGAGAAAATGAGAAGAGTTGGGGAAAATCACCTATTTCCACATTTTCTTCAGAATTTGTTGTTATGCCTCGAATGTAATTTGTCACTGAGGTAAACAGGCTACATCAGAGACTTTTAGTGCTACAAGATGTGGCTTCTGAATGCCCTGCAGGTTCTGGAGAATTATATGTCTGGGTTCAGGCAGACATGAACTGCATGTCTGTGCTGGAAGGTAAGCACGAGTCTTTACTTTTCTGATCTGCCAGTTCTGGGCAATACAGAGTTTATTTTCATCTCGGTATTGAGACACCACCCGAGTGAATTTACTCATGTTCTGTTGGACAAAAAGTTAATTGCTGACCGCCACTCCATATTTCTTCTGCACCAAACTTTGCAAAAAGAAAAAAATACCGGGCAACTCTTGGAAAAGCCTAACCCAATACTTTTCTCTAAGGCTTTTAAAAATATTTTAAATTTACAGTGTTTCCTAGGCAATAATGTAATTTTGCTTTCTAAGGCAGGATTTGCGACCTTCTTAGACCTTGTCTCATAGCCCACAAGCTTTTCTAGGCTACTTGGGCCAGTAGGTAGCCTGTCCCGTCAGATTCTTGGTCTGTTGTCATGCTTGAACTGAGCCAAGGTCTGTACACCCTTTCTCATTGTGTGAAGAGATGGTTCTTGCTCTGTACATGGTATTTCTGGGTTGCGTTCCGGGAACAGGGCAGTTCTGACAGCTATCACCTATTGCAGATAGATGCTGAGTTTGTGTAAAGCAGTATGGGAAAAAAAGCACTTTAAGAAAATATCCAGAGTTTATTAATCTAACATAATCTAAGCAAAACATGAGCTCAGTAAGATGAAGGGGTGGGGTGGGGGGGAAGCAGCTGTGATCATCACTGACCTTTCTGAGGATGGTGAAGTAGTTTAATGTTAAAAAACTACTGAAATTGGTCAGAACATAAATTGCCATCATTCACTGGCCTTTGTGGTACAGATTCACTCCTCCATTGTCCTGAGGGCGTTTGCACTGAAAAATGGTTGTGTCTTGGTCCTACTGCTATGGTTTTAGGGAAACTGTATCAAACCCAGCAGTTTCTCCTCTGCTGTGATGCTGCGCTAAGAGCCAAGCTGCACTGGACTGCAGTGTCACTGCTTATCCCCAACATATGTTTTTGCAGGACCTCTCTGCGTCGTTTCCTGTGCTGATCCTGTTCTGCTGGATTTAGAGACAAGAGCTTCCAAGCTTTGATACAACATAATTCTCAGCCTTTAGGTAAGTCAACTGACAAGGAAATTAGGGGGAAAAAAATCAACTCAATTACATGGGAGTCTCTGTACTCTTAGCTTTTTGTTCATCAGTTTTTAGCAGGTACACTGCTTGGGGGAAAAGTCTTTGAATTACTTTTATGAAAAGCCAAAATGGTGTATGATTTAGAGGCAGCAATAGCTGAACAGCAGTCTCCATTGTAATGGTAAAGGAAAAGACATAAAATTGCAGTCAAAGCTATCAGTAAAGGCACTCCTGCCAACTCTGAAGAGCACCTGGCTAGGTATTAAAGGACACAAATATAATTCCCTTACTGAGCAGTGTTTTATAGACTGTAGTTCACAGCCAAAGAAAACAGCTTTTGGAGCTTTTAGGTGTCCATAAACAGCTAGATATAAGTGTGAGGGAGCCAGAACAGGGGATAAACAAGGTAGCGACGTATCAGCTTGCCTTGTCGCCTTCCGGAGCTCCCAGATGCCACTGGCACACGGAGTACGGCACCTCCCTGGGGCACCCGCAGTGCCCCCTTGTCCTGGGAGGCTTCAGGCGCCCCGTCAATGGAAGGAGGGTCGATGGAGCGCTGTCACGACGCGGGCTGGAGCTGGGTCCCGTCATCGGCGTGACCCTTAGGGTCGCAGCGTGGACCGTGTTTCACGCGAGCTGGCAGTGGCTGCTGGGCTGTAGTCAGGATGGGGATGTGGAAGGAGCAGCACCTAGGGTCTCCGATGTCCCCCTCGTAGCCAAGGCCAGCATTCAGAGCGTGGCAAACGGGTTTCATTAACACACCCTGTTAAATGCCTTCAGCCAGGGGAAGGCACGTAGCCACACATACAAAATTGGTAAGTGGACTACCGTTAAAAATAGCTCGTTAGGAAATGGTAAGTGAAGAAATAATATGAATATGATAGCAGAAGGAATATTCTACCCACATACTCAAAGCCTTTAGTGGTTGCCAAAAACTCCAACAAAGTGAATGAAGAGCAAATGGGTTGTATTTCAAACACATACCATTACACTGAGCAACAGTAACATTTTATTGCTTCAGTCACATTTTTTGACTGAAGTAATAAAATTTGTAAAATATAAAGAAAAACATAGGATTTATCTCTCCCTCCTGTCCTATTTCCCCTTCCTACCCCCACCTTTTCTTATTTGAAATTAAAAACAGATCTTACAGTTAACAATATGACACTTATGGAGATGTTTAAAACTTGGTTGACAGATTCAAAGAAGCTCACAGTTCTGTACACAAGAAGAGGAATGAGAAATAGTTTCTTTTGCACAAATTTTAGGACCATAGCTCACTGCTAGTGAAGATGGAGAAGAAACTAGTACAGAGCTAGTCCTGCAGAGTTCAGCTCATGTTAAGTCGTGCCCTATAGGAGCAATCTAAGGTGGTAAGTAGAATAGTGCACCAAGTCAGTCAGCAGTTAAAGCTTTTCAGTCTGTATGTTACATGTGGTTTGTGCTTTCCTCAGGTTTAGTCTGAAAGATTGCATTAAATTATCTTGTTGAAGTTGACCCCCCCCCCTCCCCCTTGCAGGTGTTACGGGGTGCAATTACTTGTCTTGTAAAATGGAAATTGCTTTCCTGGGTGTAGCTATGTATTATGCATAAATAATTATGTGGTCACTTTTTTTAAATCCACACTTTTAACATGGTACAGAAACTCCAAAGTATTCCAAATCTGGCAACTAGTCTTAGAATATGATGTTAGAATAGCTATTAGTATGTAGGGCTTCTGAATGCTTTGGTTTACTTCATGTTTGTAGTTTGCGAGTGCGGTGGTTCTGTTATTGAAGAACACTAAAATAACAGCTGATCTCATCCTGCCCACAGTTCTTTATAATTTGAGTTACATGCATTTTATTTTTACTATCCAGAGCCCAGACCTAAACATATTCTCATGTGCATCCATCAACCTTTCACTGCTGCTGCTGTATTCCATGAAATCTCTGCCTGAAATAAAAAATGGCTTAGTTCTTGCTGTTTAGATTTTAAGTCCCCCCACAGAAGGATGAGGAGGGAAAGCCTAACACAAGGAGCTAAACTCGCAGTCTCGGAGTTAGTCCTCCTTACGGGAGGAGCGTACCGAATATTCTTTCCCTCTCTATTACGGCTCCGGGTGGGAGTGGGACACAAGGTACGGCGCGGTTTCCTTGCTGCTTAGCGTCTTCCTGCGGGTCTCGTCGCGGCGGCGGGACGGGCTGCTCCCGCGTCCCTCCGGCCTCGCGCGCGCCCCGGCCTCTGCGGCCGCGTGGGAAGCGCTCGGCCCCGTGGCCACGGTTTATGCTCTTAGCAGCTGGGCTGTGTCTGTAGTTTAGGTGCCAGGGATGTATGTTGGAGGAGGAGGTTCCTTCCAGCCCTAGGGAACAGTTACTCGCAGCGGTTTCATGAGGTGTCATCCTGATTTTGCTCTAAGATACGGCAATTTGCTCAATCCTGAGGTAGCAGTAAGGTTTTGAACCGGGCCTGGGGTTCAGGGGTCTCAGTCATACTCTTTCTCCTTAAACGTGGCTTTGTCATGGAAGTGTTTAACCGTGTACTGTGTATTGACACTTGACATTAAATTGCTGTAACATACTGTCCAGACTAATAAAGGATCTGTATAACCAGACTGTTATAACCATCCCCTATAAGCAGGAAAAGATACTCTGCCTTGCAGTTACCCAGACATATTTATCTGTCTTAATTTCCACTAAAGGAATTTGATTAACAGGACTAAATATGTGAGACAGATCTAACTTGCAATTCTGTTCTGCTTCCATATGCAGTTTTTAATTGCTCCATTGCTGATTCCCTGATGATCTCTGTTGAAACTGAGGAAGTGCTTTGTGTTTTATTTGTGTTGTAACCCAGTCTGATTTATTATTTTTACTTAGCAGAAGAGTCAAAAGAGTGGTGATCTTAATATGTGCATCTTAATATGCGTAACTGTGTATGCAGCCAGGAGAGAGCATGTGAAAACTCTTTGCAGATGCCCCATGACTTCATTCACGCTTTGGTGATTAATTGAAATGGGTAATTCTCTTAGAAAGGTACTGTGTGTTTTCCTTGTTAATCTATGTGCTAATCTGTGTTCTTCTGACAGCTTAAAAAGCAAGAGGTTACGTTATGGTTGTAAACCAGACGAACCATAAAACAGTCTGCTACTTAATGAAATGTTTTGTCCTTCACTTTTATTCAATATTTTTTTTCAAAAAAAGTAGTGTGCGTTATGTTCTTTCTTTGAAATGTGCAGCATTTGTTGTACATCTGACAGCATTGCTCCAAAGGGAAGGAGTATTTCATCATTTCTTTCTGAAGCTGCAAATATTTGGTCTTAGGGAGGGAATTTGGATTTGATTGAGAAATCTAAAGTACTCTATGGAAATCTAAAGTACTCTATGGATTCTATTCTCCCTCTGTTTTTTTGTTTTGTTTAAGGTATGAATTTGTTTCCATTACAGTGCTCAGCTCATAAGGGATTTACAGAAGGGATTGCTGCCATCTTCACTTGCATAACATCCTTTCAAAGAAAAGAGTAGTCCTGCCTGGTTGGGTTTTTTTTTGTAATTTTTATTAATGAATTTTCACATTGCAAAAAAAAAAAAAAAAAAAAACACTTTGGTCTTTGGATCCGGAGCAGTACATCTCAGCTGCCTTGACTAAAGACACGTCAGCTGAGGATACTCTCTGCTGAGCTTGTCATTCTCTCCGAAGTTCGTTGGCACTAGGCATTTTGGTGCTCAGATTTTCCTCTTTTTCCTTTTGAGAAGCTGCTCTGCTTGCACTGGATAGAGAGCCCAGGGATCGAATTTAACAGCCTTGAGCCAAGTGCAAGAGCTACAGTCACAGGATTGTTGAAACGGGGGTCCCAGCCCAACAAAGTCCAGTTGTCCTCTTGCCGGCAGCGCAGAAATCCCGCCTGTGCCGCTCCACAGCAGGATAGATGTGCGCTGCAGCTCCTGGCCTCTCTAGAACGGGACATGCTGGTTATGTTTCCTCTGTGCACTAATTAATAATTTAAAGTATTTTTCCTTGAGTCCTCTCTGAATTTGCATGCTTTCAGAGACCCGCATTTTGATCCCAACCTAACAAATGGTCAATTGCTATAGTTCAAATCAGATTCTTAAGATTGTCAGAGAAGCTAGTTATAACCAGTGAAAGGTCAAGGGTGGTGTAATTTAACTTAGAAAACTTGTCTGATGTTGAATTTTGAACATGAGGTGATCTCTGAATGAGGCATGTAATGAGGATAGGAGATCAACAGTCAGAAATTAATAAAATAGAAGTGCAATCATAAACACAGTAATTTATGGTGCCTACAGCAAAGGCATCTGCAGAGAGATTTATTTTTCAGTAGGGAAAACAAATTGTAAACAAATTCAGAAATGCACTGCAGTGTCAGATGTGCCTATCTTTTGGAGCTTCGCTTTATTTTCTTTGTGTTTTAAAAAGCCTATTTATTTTGGCTGTCCCAAGGGAAATCCCAGCCCTGTCTATTTATGATATGGCATCATTTGTGTTTGTATAAATCTGTTCTACAATTCACAATACTTTTCTCTGCACTTCAGACACCTGGTGCCTTTGTGCTCCCTTGAAATACAAAAATACTGTTTTCAGACGAGTCTGATCACATAAAGTTAATTTGTCCAAGTACCCCTTCCACTTTCATGAATTGCATTTTTATTGCCAAGTATTTGAAGGCTGGAGAACGCTGTGCTGCTCTGGGGGCTCTTGTTTTTAACCCGTGCTTCTTGGATTCTTTCCTTCATTGCCACATAAAGATTTGTATTGTTTATGAAAGTTGGCCAGAGGGATTTACATGTTTTGTTCTGGAGGGCGTCTGGATGGCGCTGGGTCCCTGGCTGGGCTGTGTGCGCAGGACCTGGAGCAGGAGGCCTCCCTCGTCACTTGGGCAGCAAGGAGGTGCCCCTTCCTGCCACCTCCGCTGTGGGAAGAGAGGAGGGAGCCGAGGGCCTGGCTTCCTGGCGTGGGATGAAGCGAGGTTGTTCCTCGCGCGCATGTTTTGGGGTTTCAGGGTTGTCACTTGGCTGCTACATTTTCCCTGGGACAGCCCTGCCGCTGGCATTGCTTTGGCCAGTGCTTTGGCGGGGCTCAGGTACTGGTGCATCGGCCGGGGCGGTGGTGGTCGCCGCGCCGGGCATCGGTGTCATTGATCTGCTCTTGAGCAGAGCCACTCTCCGCCGCTAATAAAGGGAGGTGGGAAGTGTTGAGCTTATGGAAAATGCATGCCGATGTAGTGGTTGTATTTCAGTCTAGAGATGTGTCCGTTTAGGACGAGGGCCTGCAATAAAGTTCATCTGGCCAAATCCTTACATTGGAATATTCCCCGAATTTTGAGAACGGTGTGTTCCCCTGGAGCCGTAACAATTGCTGCTGTAGGTGAAGAGTCACCAGTTCGCGTCAGCAGTATCTTTCCCCTTGCAGCATCAAATTAGGCAGAAGTAAAGCGATCCGTCTATTAACAAGTCGTAATCTGATGAACTAAATAGGAGAGTCACGTCTATTCTCGGCAGCTTTGTTGCTAAAACCAGACCGCGACGCCACAGGCCGCGTTACCCTTTCCCGAGTGACAGCTCTCCGTTGGAAATAGCTTGCTGGGCCTTCCTGCCCGTGCCCGCGGCAGTGCCCGCGCGGCGGCGCGGACAGCTGGGAGAGCTCAGCGCTGTGAAGGTTATGGTGGCAGCCGTTTGCGAAGGGCTTTATTTCAGCTCTCTGCTGGCTGCCGCGGGGACAGGTGCCGTCTGGTTCTGATTTCACTGGTCTAAATTTCTTATCTGACCTGGTAGTCAATCAAGGGCATGAGAGAGGCGCGAGCGAGAGCGGGAGAGGAACCGCCGGAGACGGACAGACAGGGAGAGCAATGCTAAGCATCTGACTTTCTCATCCAGGAGCTGGCAGATCTGCCTGTCATTCAGGGCTTCTCTGTGTACTAGCGTTGCCCTGTGCAAAATGGATTTCTGAGTGTTAACCATCATGTTCTTCTTTTCCAAAGGGTCTTCTGTAGGATTTCATTTGCAGAGCACAGAGGGCAATATCTAGGGTAATTCCAGGGCTTAGTGGCTGTGATCTTTTGTCAACTCTACTTGTGAGTGAAATTAAACTTGGTATGAGCACCCACAATCTGAGCTTGTGCAACACAATTCCTGGCCAATGAGTGGAAAATCATAAACCTGACAAGTATTTATGAGAGAGAAAAATGAGATGTCATATTATAACAGGAATATATTCATTAAATCTATCAATTTCACAGAAACCGAGAATTCCCTCTTCAGTAAAAGGCTTTGAGTAGGTTTATAAAGTCAGCTATTCTTTTATGAGATGTAACTTTTCTATGCTAAAATGCAGCATGTTTAAACTCAGGTCAGTATTTTCTAAGGGAGCAAGTTACAAAGAGGGCTGAGGTATTGGGATGTTACAGTAGCCACTCTGTTTTTGGGAGGATGGGACAATGTCTGTGCATCAGCTTATCACAGCTGAAGTCATGCCTGGAAAAACCTTCTGGGGAAAGTCCTAAGCCTGGTGGGCACAAACTGTTAAAGTCCGTAGTCTTTCACTGCTTCCCATTGCTGCAGACTCTGGTATAGCATGAATATAACACAGCCTTTAAAAAATATATTCCAGATGTCTTTCTCACCTGTGGGAATTTGCTCCAGAGTGGCTTCTGGGTGATAACCATGCAGGTTCTTCCATCTCCAGAACCCCGACAGCTGGGCTGGTGCAGCTCGTAAGGCACTTGGCTATGCAGTGAGATTTTCAGTCCAAAGGAGTAGTCTGTGAGCGGTGGAGAGCTACGTGAATACAATTTAATTCAGTCTGATATCGGCTAATACCACAAGAACTAATTCCACTGCTACTAAGAGCAAAGCTTCAGCACGTGGCAGAGATGGTCAGCACGCTCGCTGCGGAGCAACCTCGGCTTTTCCTTTCTGGAGGCCTCGGCTTGCCATGGCCTCAGTTTGTTGTGTTGCTTATTCAAAAAAAAATCCTTTTCAGCTGGTGAGACCCAGCTGACATCTTTGGCGAGCAGGAAATACGGCACAGGAGGTGGCTCCACGCTCCGTACAGTCCGTCATGCCAATACGGACAGGCAGGGAAGGTCCAGTGGCAAAAAGGCCGGGACAAAAAAGCAAAATTCAGCCATCCTCGCACCAGATGGAAGTCACGAATCGGCACCACAGCGTGCCGCGGGCCTGGGCTGGGGTTACAGCGGGGCCTGGT
>VZSV01000302.1:76532-102269 GCA_013398735.1 Nothocercus julius
TGGAGTTAAGTCGCGACGGGAAAGACCGCTCGTGTGCGTCCCCAGGAAAACGCACCTTCCCTTCCCCCCCCCTAGAAAGAGCCTCTTACGCAGAAAAAGTTAAAGCACCCATAGACTGCTCGGGTTTGCAGGCAAACTGTCCTCCATGCGGTAAAATGCCTTCACATTTTGCCTCATTTTTTCACTTACCGTATGGAAAAAAAAAATTTAGCCAGCTTGAATTCTTTTATCTCTCCTTAGAGGATAAACTTTTGTGAGGGTCCTCTAATGTTTTCTCTTCAGAGAAACATTCAGTAAGATTGCTCTGTTGCCCTTTTAATTTCCTTCTACCTTTTTCTGAACTGCTCTGTTGCCCCAAGGTAACACGTTAATTGAATTAGGATAAAAACTTTGTTTTGGTGCAGAAAAAGAATGGGACGTGTTTGTTCTGGGAAGGAATTTTTCTTTTTTGCTTTTCATCCTGCGAGGCCATTCTGAAGTGCAACACTGGATGAAGTTTTGCAAACAGCACTTCATGTGTTGGGGCCTGACATTTCGGTTCCGTTAAAATCAATAGCTTTGGCTGTTGAGGACGGCAGTGGGGGTTGGCTTGGAAAGTCTCTCGGCCAGCGCGTGGCCTGGAGAGAGCGTCTCGTGCCGCGGATCGAAGCCACCCCTGCTGCCCGCATCAGCCCGAGTCGGTGGGAGCTGCACGCGTGTCTGCACCAAGATTGACTCTTGCACCTTTGTATGTGCACTCAAAAGCCCAAAGGCGAACCGAAGATTATTTTTGGTTTCTGGTTTTCTTTTTTTTTTTTTTTTTGATAATGCCATAAAATAGCAGTCTCAGTACATTGCTGCTACTCAAGAGGCCCTGCAGGTGCTTTAGCAGTAGGACGGTGAGTCAAAGCTAGAAGATGCCCGCAGCCCTAGAAGATGACAGTGTGTGCTCAGATGTTTGCTTTTGTTATATGCTTATAGGATTAATGTAAAATTTTCCCAGTGGCAAATATTATATGTAGAATCTAAGCGACGATTACCAATTTTTATATTGGGATTGAAGTGGTATTGAAGTAAATAATGGAAAATAATGTTGTTTCCCAAGAGTCTTGTCCTACCCATGAAGGTTTGCTTGTCCAGTCTGTCCTCATTCGGACTTTACTTAAATCCTT
Organism: Nothocercus julius; assembly: GCA_013398735.1. Taxonomy (NCBI): domain Eukaryota; kingdom Metazoa; phylum Chordata; class Aves; order Tinamiformes; family Tinamidae; genus Nothocercus; species Nothocercus julius. The sequence continues at coordinate 77,684 of VZSV01000302.1, forward strand.
GGAAAAAATACAGTTCAAGTAAGTTCTTCAGTTAGTGCTTCTGGTTCTGAGTATTAGGCAATTCAGATGGGAGTTTGAAGCAATGCTGAGTGATGTTTTTGCTCCCACACCATGAGCAGAAAATTACAAGTATTGATCAAATGAATTACTAGACCCACAAAACACTTTTGAACAGCTTATAGCTAAGGTTAACCTCAGCAATATCTGTGTAATATAACTTGATCGCAACCTGTTTGTGAGTAATTATTGCTTGAAGAAAAATGGTTGCTTTGCCTAATGGCTTTATCATAGCATAATACTTTTAGGACTTGATCATTTTAGAAGTCTATTTTTATTACATAACTTACTATTATTTTATTGGCTATATTTATTGGAATGTACAAGCACAGTATTCATGATGTGTAACAGCAAAAGCAAAATGTATGAAACACCTTTTCTTGCAATGTGGGTATAGTCTTCGTGACTTGAATTAAAAAAAAAAAAAATCAATGGTTCCAGCATTGTGGTACAACAGTGAATTTTAAAATTTGACAGCATCTTATCTACTACGAAAAAGTTAGTGAAATATAAGTATCTTATCAGAACTTGTCCTTTGTGCACAATTTGTGGGAAAATGTTTCTTTTTGATGGTTTGAAATATTTTATTGGTTTTGTTTCAACATCTGTGCCACATGCTCCAGGTGTCCCTGCTGGAGCAGGGCGGTTGGACTAGATGATCTCTACAGGTCCCTTCCAACCTCAACCATTCTGTGATCTCACTTGGATAACAGTTTGTGTAATATTGCATTTAATATTTGTAGGTCTTGTATTTTTTTTTATATAAGAAATGCAGTCATTGAGTCAATGATTCTAGGAATCGAACAGTTCAATATTAAAATAAAAAGAGGAAAGGATTTCATGTAAAACTTTGGAACAGGATTAGAATTTTAGTTTGCGTTTTGACATTTCATCATCTTATTTTAAACCATTTTATAAACAACTTAATGAGAAGAGGAGTTCTCACTGCAATTTTCTGATTTATTGGATCAAGTTCTACTAGACTATCAAAATTCCTGATGTTTCTTATTAATAACTTTGAAATTGTATCTCTGACTCTACTTTTTTAGAAAGTTTTGAGGAATGCACCCAGAAGTTTCTCTTTTCCCAGAGGAAGAAAAGGCATCTTTACTGCACTGTGTGACTAAAGCCTGCAGTAACTGAACTTGCTCGATTCTCTTTGCAAGTGGTCCTGAAAATGAGTATTGGAACTGCAGCTGCTTATCTCTATCCTTTTTACATTCTTCAGGTTGATAATAACACATCTGAAGAGGATCAAGGCACATTAGGAAGGGCGACTTTCTCAGCACCCTCCTACAACACCCCTTCCCTAGTTTCAGTGCTTTATAACCAGCTGAGGGAGGAGTGAATATTCAGCAACTCCTTTTTGACCTTGTTCCCTCTCATTTGACTATTTAGTAAAAACACCTTCGGTAGCACGGATCTGTTGCCCAGGCCAGAACCGCATTTCATTCAGAACCGCTCCATAAATTGAAACCACTCCCTTCAGCTTATTTTACTCCACTGGGCTTAGAGCGATCCCTCCTTTTCACACACAAGTAAATCCTTGGAGATCAAGCGGGGGAAAAAAAATCCCCTTTTCACAGAAAGCCTCTTGCCTTAACCATAGCTGCATCCCTCCTGTTGAGTGGCACATGGAGAAGTGGGAAGCAGCGACAGGGAGCAGCTGCAGCTTTGTGGAATGGCTACTGCTTCCCACACGGTCCGGCCCATCCAAGGCCTGCTCCATCCCACCCGTCTCTGAGGCTTGAACTACCTGCACGGGGGAGCATTACGGTGCTGGTTGGGCCTTGGCTGAGTGGCAGTCAGAGCACTTAAATCTTGGCAGGCTCCTAAGAGCCTGAGCCAGGCAGGAGCACCGTGAGGCTGGCGCTGCCCCTCGCAGCCCGCCCAGGCTGCTGGGGCTCCCTCCGGAGCTTCCCTCGCGCCGGTCTCCCGAGCCGGCAGGTCGTGGTCGTCGTCGATGTGACCAGCTGGTACAGTTAAGTTGTCTCGATCTGCACATATTTTGCAAAATGCCATTCTTAGTATGTGGATACTTGTCTTTATCCAGGCGTGCCTGGTGAATCGGAGAGAGCGCACTGAGATTTTTGTGGCAGAGGTCTCTGATTGCCAGGAATGAGATGCTCCTCTATACGAGGATCCTTTCAAGGGAGGAAGAAGACAAAAGAAAAAGGAAAAAAACAAAAAACAGGTGAAGCATATTTGTAGTGCTCTGACTTTTGGTTAGTTTTTTTTTGCTGTGGTGAAAGCCCATTAAGCACCTCCTTGCTTTTGCCGAACTTGATTTGGAGCCACTGAGTTTCAGCGGGCCTGTCACAAGCGCTGTGTAATTGTATTCTGTGCTCTGAAAAATACCCGGAGTGATTAGGAAGTATCCCAGGAGCCTCTGACTAACATTCTCCGAAGCATCAACTTTTTAATTCTTTCCATGATTTTTGGCAGCTTCTAGGGTTTCATTTTAAAGACCTTAGGACAAAATCTCTTCTTGCGTAATGCTGATGGTTATCGCATCACTATAGCGGAGAGCAATCTGACCTGTGATAAATACTTTCCATTTCTGTTATAAATATAGCTTTCCCTGTGTAAATCAATTTACAGTTGCTCTGTTAAGCGTGTCAGAAAGTCGCTCCCGGCCGCGGTCGCAGGGCACGACTGCTGGCGTCCTTCCTCGGGAGAGCTTCTGCAAGCCCACCTGCTCTGGCGAGCGTGCACCACGGCGGCCCGCGTCAGCGTGACCAGTTTGTGCCCATGCCCTCGCGTATCTACCCCGTCGTAGCCCACGCTCCGGCTTTTCCTGCCACGCAGCGGGATCGGAGGGAGGTTGCGCCTTTTCTGCCCTATTAACTGTGGCATGTTTGCTTTGCTTTTATCTCGCGGCCTCCTCTCCCCAGTAGCAGCCGCCTTGCCCTCAGCCCGGCGGATGGCCCCGTGACTCCTTTGTTTAACTGCTGTTATAAGCTGCCGCACAAATTGCTTGGCGGAGGGTGATTTGTAGTGACAAGGCTTGAACCTTATCCCTGGAGATTCACCAGATACCTCGGCGATGCTCTGCATCTCTCAGGATGGCGAATAGGAAGTCCAGCTCCCACTTGCAAGCCTGAGCTTGCATCATCCGAGCGATTGCATAACCCTTGGGTTTAGAGGCAATGGCAGGCGCTCCCTCTGCCAGCGCCCAGCGCAGCTCTGCCGCCTGCAGCGAGGCCGCCCATCCCTCCCGCACAGACCCCCCTGCGTATCGGCTGATTTACACCCAGCCTTTAAAAATTATACTGATAGATGGGGTCAACAAAAGATGCTCTGTTTTGAAATCTTTTGAGGCAAAGGGGCAGTTTGCTTAGGAAGAATGTATGGGATGGAAGTGTGCCTTGAAGTGTCCCAGTCTCACGTAATTTTACAAAGATGGAGAAAATGGCAAAGGGCTGGCTTGAAAGCTGTATTTTAGCTATATCTCAATCGCTTCCTTTTTTTTTTTTTTCTTTAGATTTCAGGTTTTGCTGCTTTTTTTTACAATCTCTGTGTTTTTCTCTTGTATCTGATAGCTATTTTCCCTGCTAGAACTGTAGTAATCTCTTCCTTTCTTTCCCAATGTTTCTTAGGACCCCATTACCCTATATAACCTGTTCCTTCTACACTCCTCTTCAATCTTCAAAGGAAAAAGAGAAACAAGGAACAAGCCGTCCCTCCGAACGGGTACGCCTGCTCTGCCTGTGCGCCTGCACGTCCCTCTTGCAGAAATAGCTCCGTGCCGAGCAGGGTAGTGGGGCGCGCGTGGCCTCGCGGGGCAGGCGCAGCCTTGCCCGGGCGGCTGGCTGCAGCTTTACACGGTGCTGGTCCTGCAGCTCTGCGTGTGCCTTTGCCACTCTTCAAGGTGGTTTTTTGGCAAACAAGTTGGTGGTAGCTCCGTAGCTAGATTTGGGGTAAGGACTGAAGCATGGAAGCTCCTGAGCCAGCAGGCGCAGTCTCGCAAAGTTCACGTCGATGACCAAGCCCCAGAGATGGGCTCAGGCTGCTCCCGTGGACGTGAGGCTCCTTACAGGTAAAAGAGCAAATGAGCTGATAAAATAGGGGACAAAAAGAGGATACGTGCTAAGAACTGTGTATGGACTTTATGACTAAAGTACTGTGCTCAATGTACTTAAAAAAAAAAAAAAAAAAAAGGGAGGGGGTGGTGTCTAACTTTCTTGGACGCTATCCTTTATTTTGCGTCTCTCACACATACTGGGTTTCCAATAGGTGCAGTATAGCCTTAGAGTAATGAATCCATGTTCTCAGCATGCTCCCTTTCCATACCTTCTTCGCTAGGGAAACTGAGTAGCCGGGGAGATGGCCAAAGGAATTGAATGTAGACCTGGAGAAAGAATCCGGCCTTGAACGTGGCTTGGGTCGTACCATCACCGGATCAGTTCTCTATTTTACGTGAGTGCTTAGAATATCCATGCTTGATGATGTTAAATGCAGATACAAAGAAAGGGAATGTTTCTGTCTTTAAAAAACAGTAGAATAAGAAACTTCCATTTCTTTGGTAAATTGGGAATACTGAGAAGTTGTTTGTGCAATGGATGCATTGTTTCATGATATCTGCTGTGCAAGATTTTGTCTTATGGCAGGGATATTTAAGATCTTGCATTCACTGTATTTGTACAATGCATTTAGTACATCTTTACTGAAAGACGTTAGAATAAGTTTTTCTGTATTTATTAAAAATGCCACAAAAACACCAGCACAAAACCACAGATGTTTTGTGGCTGCGCGGGCTTGGGAGCCTTTCTTGCTGCATCAAGATATCGTCTAAATAGATAACATAGCTAAACATTTTTTCTGCCAAAGATCTAAAGAGATGAATGACAGGTCTTATAATAATGGTAAATATGCTTGGGGCAATGCGGAGGGCAAAGACCATGACCCTGCATTGGTAGAACACTGTTTTCTGGGAGAATCTTAAGAATTTTGAGTCGACTCAAGCATGCATGGGAACGTTTGGGATGGTTTCAGCTTTTTTCTTTTTTTTATCTCTTTGTAATAACTTATAAATATTTCAGAGTGCCCCTGCGACATGTCTGGTCCTGTGTGAAAAAATTTAAGGGACTATATTTTAGAATTAGATTCCAAGTGTTTATGAGGACTCCTGACTAGCATTTTATTTTCATTATTATTTTTACTATCTTAAGTTTAGAAATTCCCAAGGAGCATTGGGAGCTAACTGTGCTAAATACTCTGGAGGAAGCTAAGAAAGAAAATCCCTCTCCAGATGTATGAAATAAACTGCTTGTCAAAAAGAGTGAAATAGGTGGTATAAAAAGGCTCACAGAAAAATAAGTGGTAGCTGCCTCGCAGAGCAGACTGGACTTTTTGTACAGAATTTAGTGGGACAGCAGGTAAATGGCACCAAAACAAGTGTGTGATGAAGAACATGAGAACAAACGAGAAAATGCTGACTCTTGCCTCTCACTGAAGGTTTGCTAATATTCATATGGGACCTACAATTTTTCTTTGGAGCAGAACAGAGTCTTCGTGAGCAGATGTCAACTTGAGAGTGGTGTGGAAGTAAAGTCCATTGTCAAAGCTGATATAAGTATACCAAGATGTCTGAATCATCCTGTGTTGAAAAGTTTCACAATTCCACTCTGGCTTATGGGGATTTATCAGCAATGGGGAGAGGAGAGGGGGCCTGCAACAACCTAATTATGCAATATCTTTCTGAATGGGGATATAAAATTGACATGCCCAAGCTTTCTCAAGGTTTATTTTACCTATATACCTATTCTTACATATTGATACTGTCCCACTGGTCTCTGAAATCACTGCAAGTCCTTTGACTGATGTCACTGGATGTTAAATAGAAGCTTGAAATACTTTGCCCCCGCCCCAGGTTTGATCCTGTCATTTTAATGCATTACAAAGTATATAGAAATCTAACATCTAGACTTATGTGCAGAATTGTGCTGAAAGGTACCATTTTCTCATTCACCCCTATAGTCAATAGTAATGGAAAAAAGTCAGTAAAGCTGACAAGGATGCAGCGGTCAAGTCATTCTTTACTGTGTCAGTTTGTATGGTTTTGATCTGGCTGAAATATCTGAATGGTATTGGGATGAAATAGAAAAGTATGTGTTCTTTTGGATATCATTCACATTTTTATATCTTGTCAAATGCTTTAATTTCTGCTGAGAAATTGATCTTTCATCTACTTTTAGTAGCAGAGTGCTTATTTTTCTAATCACAGTATTGTGATGCCTGTTGTCCCTTTTTGTTTTTTATTTCTGGGCAAGTTTGTAATGGAGAAATATGTTGAGGAGGTTTTAGGTATGACTTGCTTTCTTCCCTATCTGATTCCCAAGCAAGCAGCTCCCCGTCGGCGCGCTCCGGGGTGGGATGTCCGCGGCCACTGTTTTGCAGCAGTCGAGGGCTGTGCGGCCGGTGCTGGACCCTGCGGAAGGCGTCGCGGCCTTCCAGTTTGCGAGGGGGACTTGAGGGCTAGAGGGGTAACTTGCCAAAAACCCCAAGCCCTGGTTATATTGCACTTGAATAGACAAAATTTAATTTTTGGTAATGGCCATGGGAATATTTCTACTCCTTAACTTCCTGCGGGTAGTTCAGACTAAGTTGCATATTGGTTTAGTTCAGCAGTTAGTCACACCCATTGATGTGAAATTCACTTTTGTCTGGCAGTAGCAGAAGGATGGAGGGTAGCGAGAGTATTTGCAGGACTCGGTGACAGTGGCGATATTTGTCTTCCGCTGGCACTGTGGGTGCAGCTGCTATATTGATTCCTGGACTTTTAAATTGAATGTTCAATCATCACTGAAACTTTCTGGATAAACAACGGACTGGAATTGCCTGTCTGACGTTACTGTTTGTTAATATTTTCTTACTCGAAGTATTGTCAGCTTGGACTGAGCTACGTTTGCTGCTGAAGTGCGTGGTGTTTGTTTAGGAGGGAATATTGCGAGAGCACTCGAGGCCTGTTATCGTTTTCATCTGCGCACATAACTTGCAATGACCGCAATGGGAAATACGGAGAGGGAACAGATTGCCTAAGAATGCTTGTCTTTAAAACAATTAGTTTGATAAATGATCTGACTGAGACCGGTCAGCAAGACAGCAGGAGAGAGACTTTTCTCCGAAGAGGAACCAAGTCTCGGTGACCGTTCGGGAGTCCTTCCTATCAGACCAGGTGTGGGGCTCTTGGGCTCTACAGCGCTTCCTCTTTCTTCCGGTCCTAATTTGTGCTGTGGCATAATTGCTGTTATCCTCTGATTTTAATGGGATGAGAGATGGAGGCAGAAGGCTTAAGCGGTTCCCCGGATAGAAAAATGGTAGGATCTTATCTGAGGAATTTCTCATTCTTTTTCACTCCATTGACTGCTGCACAACTGCCTACTGGGTCGCACGGGGCAAGCGGCAGCAGAAGCGACGCACGGGTTCCGCCAAGGCGGTAATTCCCAAGCGGATTCAGCCCTCGAGTCTTTCAAGCTTCCACGTCCATTTCCAAAGCCCACAGTAAGATGCAGATCTCGTGTCAGATGTCTCATGTCACCATAAGCTGTCATTTCCGTAGGAAACTATTGAAAATCAGTGCGATTTTGCACAAATAGGCCTGCGTTATCTCCTGCAGCAAACTTAAAGGAATGCTGGGAATGAAGTCCTGTTTTCTGGTTTCCCCCCGTTGCTTTCTCAAGAGGCCTTCAGATGCTCAGGAAAGACAAGTTCTGTAAACAGTTCAGCATATAAATGACAACACATGCTTTGGTTTCTAACATCAATAAATAGTTAAAAAGACATTTTAGTTTACATTTTCATATTTTCAAAATTTCTGACAACAAAACTGTCTTTTCAGTGTGGGTTTATTTTTTCGGACTGTGAAAGAACAGCTGGTTAAGAGCAGACTAGTGCAATTCTTTGGTAGAGTGTTTTTTCATTAATGCATGTTTAACAAAGAGATGGTCTTTTTACAAAACAAATACTCATCTTCTAAGAGTTTTTCTGAGGAAAAAAATATTCTTTACTACTTACTATATATTATTATTTATATTGCTTACTTATTACTTATATTATTTACTACTTATGTATTTTGCTACTAGTTGGTAAAATGGAATCCTCAGATTCTTAAAGGGAAAATAGAGGAAAAAATAGATGGAATCCTCAGATGCTAAAAGGGAAAATAGAGGAAAAAACAAGATTTGACTTTGTTAAAAGGAGATTTTGATTGGCAATTTTATTTTCAATTTTTGAGTTGTTGGAGAAAAGCATTTAAATTTTTTTTTTTTTTTTTTTTTTTTTCCGCCCCCACCCCCCAATTCAGGGCAAATTCCAAGATGTTGGAATTTCCTGTGGTGGATGAATCCTGAGCCTAATTTAGTAAAGGACTCTTGGTTTTATCTTGAACACTCAAGTTTCTGCTCAGGAAAATGTTTGCACTACACAAAATGGACCAAACGCAATGACTCTGTGTGCCTAACTCTTGTGAACTTTTAAGGAAATATTCAAGTTGAGTCAGTGACAGGAGTTCTGAGGTAGATTCCATCAAGATAGGGAAACTCGGAGCAGGAGAGATGCAGTGTCCTGTGACGTGCAAGAAGAACTTCAGCTGGATGGGAGGCTGAAATTTTACACTTAAAAATCAGATTTTTGATTCTTTTTGCTATTCTTTCTGCGCACATTCCTCTGTGCCGTGCCACTGCTTAGAGGAGAGTTTCAAGGTGCTTCAAGAGCAAATGCAAATGTGGTAATCCATGGGGAAATGGGCAGGATTCTCCAAGAAGGAGGCCAAGCAATTTTGTTTCCCCACACAGATGTGCGTGAAAACTCCAGTTAACAAATTCCCCCAACAATTTCTTAGTTTGTGTAATATTATCTTTTTTTTCTAATTTATTTTCACCACCCTATCCCATTCCCGCTCCCCCATGCCCCAAATGAATGATATATTGGGCTGGGATTTAGGGGTCCAGATTTATTCCGTATTCTATTACTGACCTGCTCTATTTGTCCTCAAAAGAGCTGCTTATTCAGTATGTCCACTGGTTTCTTTTCTTTTTTTTTTTTTTTTCTCCTCTCTCCTTCTTAGCTTTTCTCTGTTCGGCCTATTTGTAGCCCTTCTAATTTGTTACAACCGTGAAAAACTGGAATGGTAAGTGGTAAGGAGGGTGCAGATATAGGTTCATCATGATCCTGTGGCATACTGTGTAGCATAAGTGGTTTAGGTGCAAAGTTTTTGTTAGGCAAATGGGACCTGGGCCTAATGTAGAAGTGTTTTGTGTACTTGTGTCCAAAATTCACGACAGCATTGTTACTAGCTCCCCAAGGGTTTATTTCTCTGTCCTCCAAATGGTTCTTGGCCTTCTATGAGCAATTGGGTTCTTCGCATTAAGGCTGTTTGGGCCTTGCTTCCTTTTGGCTTCTTGCTTGTTTTCCCTTTCCCCTCTTAGCAAAACAGTTCATTTTATTGCAAGTGAAATGCACGTCTAGATCCAGAATCTCCTTACATCTGGAGTGCGTTCAGCATTTCTTTTTAATAACCTTATCTCTGGCCATTGGCGTGGTGCCTGTTTATACGGCTGGCTCCATGCTGCATCAACAGGAGTTTTGCTATTGTCTCCAGTGGCAGCGAGGGTTGTGCACTTGGGCATGAGGAGTTTGATGGAGGCTTTAATTAAGTTTGTGAATGTCATTAGAGGATGATAACCTTTTGTCCCTTCTGACCTCAGCTGCGTTTTGAACTGGCTACCTAAAGGTTACAGATTCTATATCCCCTTTTCAGTGCTTTGATCCAGGAAGTCCATTTGACTCTCAAATCCTTTAAATTCCCATTTTTCTGGGTTCATTTTAAAGGGTGGGTGTTTCTGTTGCTTTGGTTTCCTGCTCATTGCTCTTCCCCACACGTTCCCTCGGAGCCAGGTTACTCGTGGAGCCCGGGCTGGTTGCCTGGCAGCCTTGCTGTCGCGCGCTGCGCCATGCCCTGGCTTCTCTTGGCCTTCCCGTCGAGATCATCTTCGCAAATGGTGCCCGGTGGGTTGAGAAGTGTGAATGCGCCGCTTTGTCCCAAACGGGGCCTTCTTGTGGAGTTGGAATCTAGTGAAACCGTAGAGTTGGAGTCTAGGAAACCTGGGCAAACTGACGTGCGGAGAAGGCTGGGGAATGTCAAATAAGCGTTTCTTGCTGTTTCAGGATTTCCCCGAACTCTCACGAATTAAAGAGTTTTGCTGTGGATGGCTCGGCAGGTGTCAGTGCTGCGAGGCAGCCCAGGCCTGTTGCGAGGAGGCGGCGCGCGCCGGAGCGCCGGAGCGCCGTGCCGCACGCAGGGTCGGGCGCCTCAGCCATCTCGCCCGTGCTAGGGCGACTGGGGGGAAGTGTAAAAAATTAGCTCTGTGCTTTTGGTCCTAGCCGCGAGCATTTGAGGGATTTGCTTTGTTCACAGGTAGTTCCCGACTGAGATGGGCAGCAGCAGCAGCAGCAAAATGTGCCCTTGCACCTCAGATTTCCACCCAGCGTTTGGACTGGGCAAAAGTTTGAGTAAATTGTTAACTTTTTGGGTCTAGCTTACTCACCGTATCACAATACAAGCACAAATTATTGGATTTAAGCATTACAACTGATTCTTAGCGTTACAGGAGCCCGAGCTGAAGTCTCAGATGTTAACACCATCACAATCTAGAACTGGAAATATGCGCTGGGATTCAAAACCAAATGTTGTGACTTGTGCTAACTTCCGGTTTTAAATATAGCAGCGGAGGCAGCGTGAGCCTGTTCTGTCTGCTCTGGCACTAGCTCGGTTAAGAAAAAAACCTCCACTGGCGCTTGTTGACAAAATAATTGAATTGAATTAAATGTTATGGCTTTCTGTCCATCTCTGCTGCAGCTGCACAAACCCATCCCCTTTTCCCGTTAGGGTGTTGATTTATTGAAAATGAAATGCTGTCTTTCTGGGACTGTTCTCACAACTGCAAAATCCCAGCTGATCTCGTTAACAAATTGATGACTCTCTTAATGGTTCTAAACTTTGAATTTGAATCTCGGCATCAGAATAAATTCCAGGAACCAGTGGCCATGCCGATAATTCACCGAGACTCCATTTATCCATCATTGATCTTTGTATGTGCGCAATCACCATTACGCTGGGAAACGTATGGGAATGGAATAACCACTCTGTGTGTGGTGCTGTGCCTTTTTGATGTGAAGGCTTGCTTTTTTTTTTTCTTTTTTTTTTTTCTTTTTTGATTTCTTATCCCTAGCGTGATACTAATCTTTTTAAACTTTATTCACAAATTTTGTTGCTAGTATCATGGAGATCATTGTTTGCACAAATTATTTTGAAGATAACTTTTTTGGTGATTTTAGCAGCTTGCCAGAGATATGAATTACAGCAATATTTGGCTTGTTTTTGGCTATAGATTGAGTGTCTGAATGGCAAAAATTCTTTAGCTTGGAAAACTAAAAATTCTAGTCAATAATTTTCCCTTTTATTCATTAAAAAAAAGATGAACAATGACTACATACTTTTAAATATTACTTTGCTTGTTTTCTCTAAACTGCCCTTTGCGAGCCACACTGAATCAAGCATTCACAACACTTAAATAAGAAGTTAAAGAGAAGATGTCAATACTCCAGATGTTATTTGTTCTTTAAGGAGAGCCACGCGTTTTGTTTTGCTTTTGCATTTCCCTTCAGTAATCTTGGTATCACTTGCAGGAAACAAACACTTTTACATGTCCAGGTAAATGGTCCCACTCAGTGCCAAAGTGTGGCCTAATTTCACTCCATGGCTTTACTCTAAGTAGGCTGCTAAAGACAGACCTTGCCTTACGTCTCCCAAAAGACAGAGCAGGATAGGGTGGGATTTCTTTGACGTATGGTCAGTCTCTACCTCAATTCATCACATTCCCCTCATGCATTTTACCTTAACAAGACCAAGTACAAGGCATTTATGTGACAGGATACATCTTAGCCCATCTGCAAGTTGCATATGTTTTTCTTGGCACAAAAAAGTAGCCTGCACTTTAGCTTTGTAAGTCTAGACCTGCATGTTGCTACTGTGTGACAGAAGAGTCCTCCTTGTTTCTAATAAGGATGAGAGCTGGCATGAGGAAAGTCCTCTTTAATTATTATTCACCTAAAAGTCCCTCTGTCTCTTACTGCACTTTTTTTACTGGCTCCCAAAGCCTACCGCATCAAAGGCTTTTCTGCAGATCTGCAATTTGCCTGCACTGTTTGCCTGTAGAGCTGCGAAGCCCAAATTACCCCAGGAGGCACACGGGCAGTTCTAGCTCCCACCTCAGAACTGGAAGCAAGACCTTAAAGCCCCCGGCCGCAAGCGGGACGGTGTCCAAAGTTCTTCAGGCAACAAGGAAGACGAGCAGGGAGGCACGTGAGCATCTTGCCGAGCAGCGCAGGCCCGACGTGCTCCTTTGCACCCCCTCTCATTTCGGAAGCGTTCGCAGGCTGTGGCGGGTATTTTCATCAATACTCTTCAGAGTTGCTAATGTTTCCTTAGCTGAGTTTTTCAGCCCTCCTAGTTAGTCAGCGGCTCTGCCTTAGACAAACCCTCTTGTGTTTGGCTTCCTTGCTCTTTAAAAGTGCAATATAGATAACTTCAGAAACCGAGAGATTTTTCCTTTGTTTGACTGATTCTGCAATATTGGAGAAAAGTCCACAGAAAATCCCCTTCCTATAATATCAGCCATAATTCAGGGACGAATCGAGCCAATAACCTCGCGGTAGCAGGAGAGGCAGGTCCCAGCTGGCGCTCCCTCCGCTCCGGCGCGGAGCTGGGAGCCCGCAGGTGATTAGTTTTGTGAACATAAACTTACCCAGTTGATACCATTTGGGGACATAAGTCATTGCTGGTACACAAGCCCTTTGTTCCGAGGCAAATAAAAATGAGACATCAGAAAAAGTACAAGGGAGAGGATTTACACGACTCCTACCCCTCGGAGCCGCTCGCTTGGCAGGCGGAGGAGGGCTCAGCCTCCGGGTCGCTGCCGTCTCTCCCTGCCTGTCTGTCAGGCGCGGGCTGATCCCAGGCGACGGCTGGGGCGCTCCCGCGTCTCCACGTGCGTCTCCTGCCCCAGAAATGCAGCGCCCCCCACGGCGTTCTTTGGGTGTGCCTGGGGCCTGCCCTGCGATCTGTGATGTAGAATGAATATCAAGCAAGTTAAAGATGGGCTTAACTAAATTCTGTTTTGTAAAATTAGGGGGATGGATCTGGTTCCTGTCTGGCCAAATGCTTTTAAGGTTTTTTTTTGTTTGTTTGTTTTGTTTTTTTTTTAACATAGCTAGCAAAAACCTATCATTGCATAAAGTCTAAGAGAAAATACTCAAATTAACAATAATAAGCCAATAAGAGAGTGTAAAATTAAACAGGTGACAAAGCTCTTTTTCTCCCCTCTAGAAAGTGTTTACAAAAAGCCTTCTGCTTCCCTTCCAGTTAAGGCAGGCATAGGTGAATTGGAGCCACTTAGGCTTTTAAAATCTGGCAAACGGGATCTTGCACAATGACCCTTGAGTGGTCAGAAAAGAAGATCCTAATGGGGCAGTGTACTTTGAGTTCAAGTCCTGCCAAATGGCACCCGGGTTAAACTTTGGGTGGACTGCCCAGGACTTAAATATGAACTACTCAAAAGAAAGATACAGAAGTTTAAAATAACAGCATGCAGATTTCTTTATAGAATTTAAAGAATGAAAAACACTTGAAAAAATATCAGCAGGCAGGGGCAGGAAGAACAAACGGTAACCAAATTGGTTCCTGTGACAAACCATAACATTTACTTTAAAGCATCGGCGTGCTAGTCAGTAAAAGTCAAGCTACTACTCTTTTAATAGATCCCAGGCCTTCTTAAACTCACTGGTCTGCAAGTATTACCCAGGTCAAGAGCAGGTCAAAAGTGAAAACCCATGTGAAAGTAAACTTTAAATATCTGCTTTTGAAGAGCTATAGCAGACTGTCTCCTCTATAGTAAATATACTTCCTCTGCTCCTATGGCATTATGCAGTATACTGTACTTAAAACAGAGATACTTTGCTACGCCATTTATTCTGTTAAGAATTCAAAAGTTCCCTCATTACAGTTCTAGGTTTTTTTTTTAATATTAATTTATTTATTTTTAATTCCTATGGGATTTGACTAGATTTCTTTTGGGAAGCACCTCACAACTTTTTGCTGGAATTTTCCTTCCATTGACTGTACGGCTTGTGCCAGATAAGACCTGTCCGACCCCTTTTGCTGTGTGTTCCCAAGTGCGCAGACACAAGCGGGATTCCTCCTGCTACTGCCTGAAGGCACTGGAAGGCTGAGATCTGGGGTGCTGATAATAAAATCCTGGACTTGATTCCAAAATTGCCGACTACAGTGTAGGCATACTCTAAAAATTCCCCTTCCCTTCTTAATGTCACCAAGGTATTTTTTGTCCTCAAAAGAAAACTAAAAAATATTTATGGTATTATACACTGGTATTTTGAGTTCCTGCCTGGAGTCCTTTTCAGAACTGATACCTTCTTAGGACTGAAGCTCTTGTTTCTCCACACGTTGAGTAGATTCTGCCTGGCTCACTGCTTTGAATTTATTTGCCTAGGAGAATGGGTATTAATTTGGCCTGCAATACACTTGCTACAGCTTTTGGTGGAGTGAAAGGTCATACTCTGGAGCTGTTTTTCATTTTGTTTTATATGTGTTAATGTAATACCTTATGAATTACCTTGGCGTTTTGTTCTGACAGCTAAAAAGCATAATCATTTTTCCTTCCAGAAGGACTGAAAGAAAAGCCATCATTCCTATTTGCGAGATGATTTATGTAAGATCTTTTTCCTCATCTTTTGCTCCTGCTTTTATATATAGTGAGTGAAATCCTGGCTCTGTTCAAGGCAGGGGCAAGACTCCAGTTGATTTCTGTTGGGCCAGGCTATCGCTTAGTGCTGTGCTAGTCCTCGGGGTGATCTTTGCCCATGAAACCTTTGCCCATTGCATAAAATACCATAGGGCTGAAGGGAGCTCTGCTGCTGTTCTGCTGTTCGTTTCTGCAGTTGTTGTGTATGTAGGAGTCTCATTAAAGCTGGGCTTTTGAGGATGAGGCCTCTCTAGGAAAAGGAAAAATTGCATCAAATGTGTCTTTTGTGCGATTGTCAAACTTACGCTACACGTGCCTCTGAGATGGGGGAGCAGAGCAGGAAGGGGTTGCTGCTGCAGGCCGCGCTGGAGCTTCCCGCGGGCCGGGCCTCCTGCACGCGCGTCCTCGGAGGCGCCGTGCCCGCCTCCGGCCCCGCTTTCCCACAGGGAAAGCACCGTTAGGTGTGTTTCTCCCAGTGCCTGGGAGGAGAATGGAAGTTCCCTTGTAACTGGTGCACCAGAAACCTGATAAGGAAGAATTTCTTTCTCAGCAGACAAGTATAATTTGTATAATGAGGTCAATTGGTTTTGCATCATTTCACTATTCACGCTAAACTCCCTTTAGAGATCTGCCATTTCTTTATTTTTCTCCATAAGGCTAAACCTTATTTTTAACATCTGTGTTGCATTAAGTTATTGTAGCTTAATTGTAGAGAGTGAATTTGTGGACAACGAGTAAAGATTGAGGTCAAGGTGTAGCTGCTGCCCTTGCAAAAGGAAGGGTTGGTAACGCGCCGGCGTCGGACTACCTGGTGACTCGGGAAACTGTTCTTTAATCAACTGGTTTGGGATAGGGCGTGTATGAGGTTCACACTCAAAAATCATGACTCAAGGGATTACTAACAGCTTTATAAAACTGGTAATTATCAAGTCTGTGTGTGTGTGTGTGTATATAATGTCTGTGTGTGTGTGTGCGCACCTGTACTACCTGTATTACATAGAGGATTCCCAAAGCATCTACCTGAGTACAGCATAAGTCTTTCTAAAAGACCTTTCTCTGCAATAATATAGTTCCTTTTTAAGTTCCTTTCTGACACTGGGTTTGCTTATAGTTCGCTGGAGCAGCAGTGCGGGTGCATGACACTAATAAATCAATACAATTAATTTTCCTACACAACCATGGTGTCCACTTAAAGTGACCTGACACGATAGCTCTGTAATTTTCCCAGTGATTTCAACTTTCAAAATTTAAACATTTAAACTTACATATTTTAAGACTGCTTTGTCCAGGTTTCCCCAAACTGCTGGTTAGGGCTAGCTGCTATGATACTTCTCCATTGCCCATGAAGCTTAGGATTGAAATGCTGTCTTTATTTTTCTGTTTCTCTTTCTGTGTTTTCTCTTCTTTCGTCTTTTCCTTTCCAGTTTTCTTTCTTACAGGACTAACAGCAGTGTAAAATCAGGCGCTGAAGAGGGAATTGTTCTATCCTTTTGGCCATCACCCTGCTTCTGTGATTATCTAGTTCATAGATGTTTTCAATTACTCTGCTGTTTGTTTTGCCTTATGATCTTGCACAGTCAGTATTTAGACAGTGATGCAATGTATGTGTAGGCCCTTCAGGTATTTAACCATACCTCTTTGCACTTTGCGAACCCTCTTACCGCAAAATGTGCCTTGAACACCCCTGTAGTACAGCGGGCAGATTATCTCCAAGAAGCTAAACAATAAATTCAAAAAATCAGGTTTGCAGCTGAAAAAACGTCAAGCAGATCTGCTTTATAGTTTATTAGTGAGTTCTACCCAGCCTGGCTAACAGTTTTTGTGCTGAAAATAGCAGTGTGGGCTGTTTATTTACAGGGATCTAAACATGTGTATTTTTATAGCTTCTCTGCTGTCATAATGAATTACCAGCCATAAGCCGTCCTTTGTTGGGGTTGGTGAAAATCAAATGAAACCCAGCAGGAGCTCCCAGAGTGCATTGTCCAAGAGTGTAAAAATGCTGTGTTGATGACAGATCATACTGTTTTTATTAAAGCTAAGAACACTGACTTTACTTTGCTTTTTGACCCTAGTGCTTTACTGTCAAGGTGATTTTATTTCTACAAATTTTCCTTCTGCAGGCCTCATCAACGATTCACCATAAAACATTAGACAAATTCCCATCATCTGTATGTGATTAGAGCAGGTTCTGTTGTGCCACAACTAAAGAGATGTTTTTCAGCTTTGTCTAAAAAGGAATCAGTTTACCGGCCTTCATTCATAACACAAGGTCTCTTGTTTTAGTATCGGTTTTCTTTGGTTCTTTTTAAGCTGATAAGGACACAACTGAAGACATTTTAATGTGTTATATAAGAAATTTTGCCAAAGACTGCAATGATTTTTTTCAGCTTTATTGTCTAAAGAAATACCCTAAAAAAACAAAAAATTTGAAACAAATGCACTGACAGGTGAACAGGATGCACAGATGACAGCACGCATTTATTGAAAGATTACTGAGAAAAATCTCCCTCCAATTTCTTAAATTAAATATGTTTTTAAAAGCCTGGCTTTTCATTCTTTTCACTGTAACCACTTGATAAACTACTAATAATCAAATCAAATACTAAAAACTCCGCTCCAAATTTAAAAGAATTAATCTGCTGTAGATTTTTCACATCTCTACTTACGGATCCCACTAATTTCAATATAGTACAAGCGTAAAAAGGATTCTAATTCCTTTTGAATAGAAATACTTTTAGAATTGAACCAAGTTTTGCATAACCCCCCTCATAGTTATTACAAAAACTTCATGAAGTGCAGCAGGAAGAGGAGTAAGACCCGAATGTATGTGTGTGTGTTGTGTGTATACATATATATGTTTCAGTAAGGCATACAATCTAGCCTAGCTTAGAATTAAACTATATTTTCCAGAGTAAAGAAAGAGCAACAAAACAAAGCTGGGGCAAGTATTTCTCTTGTCACTCTTGTTGTCTTCAGCGGCACCAGCTGGTTTAAGCAGGACACCAACTCGGTGCAGAGCAGCACACGGGTGCCCTTAGGCATCTCCCCGTGTCTCAGCCCGGGCGCCTCAGTTTGGTAGCTCCAACAAGTTTTGAATTGGTAAAATGTTTCTGTTTCCCTGGGTTCCGTAGACTACTGCAGCCTGGTACGTATCTGCTCGCTGACTTTTCAGCGTCACTTCTGGAATCGCTACTACCTGCAGTACTGCGAACTTGAGAGTCTTGGTGGAAGCCCCCTCTTCTTGTTGCTAGTTGTGGAGCGCAAGAAGAGATTTCAGTCCTTCCAGAACACTTCAAGCTACCCTGTGACACAGGTGATGTAGACTTAATTTCCTTCACATGTGACATTAGTGGTGATGGTTTTGCCTCTCTGACATACTTCTCATTGCAAATATGATTCCTGTCAGCATGAAGCAGGGGACAATTCTTGGAACTCCAGGGAAAAACAGGTTTAGAAACAAAACTCCTATGAAAATTATTTTATTTGTAAAATTGAGCAAATATGTGAAAAACAAAACACAGTAATGCAGCATTTCAGAGAAGATTTGGCCCTGAAAAAAACAAAAAGCCCTTCAGAGCAAACCCTGTAGAGCTGGCACATGCAGTAAATCAATGTGTGACCTCGTTTCTGTGGTTCCGACTCGAGGTCGGCTATCTTGCAGAGCCCTGGAAGGCTCTCACTGGACGACAGGGCTAAGTGGGCACTACTGTGCGGGAAGGTTTTTAGCCAACTTGCATTTTGGCATCTGAAATGAAAATGCTGACGCTCTGAGGTAACCGAATAATAAGTGATTGTAATTGCACAATAGTGGATTGAGTCCTTGCCTGCCACTAGGAAAAAACATTGTGAGCGTCAGAAAGCAATGCAAGTTTCAAATGCCAAATAACTTGTGGAATTAGGCCATTTTCCTCTGTGTTTGTCAGTCTGTGACTTATGTCAGCAGGAAAGCCAAGCGTTTTACAAGTTTTAAAATGTTGGCAAAAGCACAGGTTATTCAGCAGGAAATACACTGACACAAACCATGTACTCAAAAAAAATATGCAGAAGCACTTTTTAGGCTTGAAAAACAATTTTGGAGATTATTTCAGGAGGTGCTAGATTTTTTTGTTTTGGCTGGTTTTCCTTCTGAAAAACTTCTAAGACAAGCTGGTGTCTTTGACCCCGTGCAGTCAAGCAGAGGCACCTGTTCCGGGAAGGACATTTAGATGTAGAGGTTTTGCATTTTCTCTGCTCCAAGTGGCAAGTACCTTTAAGGTTAATATATCTGGGAAGTTTTTGGCACACCTGTGGCCAAGACTGGTGATGTGGGAGGGCCACTGCCTTCCACAGCTCTGCCTTCCACAGGCTCTTTAAAGAGCATGGGGCCATTTTGGTTTTTCTGCTCTTTTTTTTTTTTTTTTGGATAAATGAGTACAGGAGTGCTGGAGTTACTGATGTTCTTGTTTTAGTGATGCACCAAACGGAGCTCCAATACACCAACGTGGCAGCAGTTAAGCAGAGCATCGTGACAGCTTTCTGCATGGCCCTTTGTGGGATAGGCAGCTTCTACAGTTAACACACACATGATTTTGGGGGGAAGATGCCAGGAGTTAACGTTCAAGTAGAAATTTTGCTAGGATTTTTTTTTCCCAATTTATGTGTTTTTAGTTCCTGTTTTTGCCTTTCTGGATTTTTGATAATCTACATTTTATAAATGGAAGAAATTTGTAAGCTGAAGGAACATTTTCTTTCATTAAAAATCATAGCTATTTTCCCAAAAGGATTGACAATGAATGGAATTGTAGCCGGTAGGTTTAGGCTGTGTATGTGTGTATTTACATGGGACGAAAGGCATATTTTGCATAGAAGAAGATGGAGACAGGCAGAGATGGCCTTGCGTGGGGATCGCAGGCCCTGAGCCCGCACAAGCGGCGTGCTCAGCAGCCCCGAGGCAGCGGCAGCTGGGGTGGGAGCTGGACCACGGCACCCCCCTGCCCTCGCTCGGCCCCTGCGCTGGGAGCTGGGCTGTGTTTCTGTGTGGCCTCGCTGCATGGCGCCCATGTGCCTCTTTCTCAGCTGCAGGCAAAAAGTACTGCTAATGTAATCTGCTCTGGGGATGGGCCTGTCCACCCCAAACGGCTCCGATCCTCTGCTTAAACTTGATTAATTTTGTGAGCCACGTACAGTTTTACAGGGTCCAAAAATCTATCTTCGCTGCTTTACCAATCACATAATCATGGTGTCTCAGGGTCAGGTTCAGCAAAGCATGTAAGTACGTGTTTAATTTTAAGCATATGTTTAAGGCCTATTAGTATTAATGGGAGTAAAACGGGGGCTTATATTTAGGTACATGCTTAAAAATGATTTATTGAGGAGAGATAAAATTAAGCCTGTGCTTAAGAGCTTTGCTCATTCAGAGGCTGGAATATTTACATTTGCTCCAAACATATGTTTGAGTCATTAGTACTTGGGATATATACTTGTGATTTGCTACTTTTGTTGTCTTGCGATTGGCCAAGGAGAAACCCAAGTAGGCCAGCGTGACCGTTTCTTGGTGATTCCCGTTCACATATAGGCCATTACAAAAACAAGAAAGAGTGGTTTGTTCTACGTTCACCCGGATAAAAGCTGGTGGGATTTCGGTTCACCTCCCAGTCTCTCTAAATCTGCAAGCCCAGGCCTGGGTCCCCCGCCCAGCCATGGGAAGCCTCTGAGGGAGCTCTGCCCTGGATGCCGCAGGTACCGTAGCTGGTTAAGGTTTCCCTGCTTGATTTTTGCTGTATTTCCGCGCCATGGCTGCTGCAATGGTGCTTGCAGAAGTACTCGTGACAAGTTATGCCTGGGGATGTCAGCGCAGAAAAGCCGGGGCGCACACTTGCGCAATGGGCAACAGTCGGGTTTGCTACGTTGCAAAGCGCGTGCTGGAGGAGGTGAACACTGAGGAAATTCGGGATAGTGCCTGCTTGCTTGCTTGCTTTTTGGGAGAACTGGAGTTTCTTAGTGTGTTTTGACAAACTGGAGAGCAATTTTTCTTGTAAGATGCAGAGGAATGCTCCGTGGGTTGGGGATGGTCTAACTGCTCTGCTGCTTGCGGAGGGTCTCACTGAAAACCTGAGCGGTTCCGTGGTGGTTTTCTCAGTAACCCCCCCAGCTCTTGGAGGCAAGTGATAAGGGTGGACACACAGGTTTCGTTATATAGACAGGCACGCTAGAGATCAGTGGTTAAGCATTTAAAATGTGACTTAAACTTTTCAAAATCCAGTTTTCAAGAGGCCCTGTGAAAGAGACAGAGTTGTGCTTCTACCTTGTGATTGCGCAGCTCTGCTACAGGAACCCCAAGCAAGCAGTAAGCACCTGAGATGAAACGTCCTCGCAGCGCAGCGAAGACCGTCTTTGCCGGCACGACAAGCCCTCTTGGAGGACACAGGCTGCGACTGGGAAGCCGGCAGCGCCTCAGCGCAGGTGCCCCTTGTTCACGCGGGGCAGCAGGTGCTGCAAATCTCACCCGTCTGGGGAGGCCGGGGCAGCAGCGAGGGCAGCTGAGACGTGCGCGCGTACCGCCTTGTCGTGCCTGAGGGCAGCCTTGGCTGAGAGCGCGTTGCTTCCTGAGAAAAGGTTGGTTTTCGCCTCTGCTTACAGGAGCTTTCAAAAGCTTTGCTGGCCTGTGCAAGGGAAAGGTTGGAGGGGGCCTGAGCTACTGCAGCGATGCAGGGTGAAGGGTGGTTTTGATTGTTTGTTTTTTATTTAAAAAAAAAACAACAAAAAAAAACAGTCCGTGAGTTCCACATAGCAGAGTCAGCCAGAACCCTAGTGAGCTGCTCTGGGTGCGCTGGTGAATGTGTCAGGGTTATGCTTGAGTCCATCTTCCTTTTTAAAATCTTTGCTTGGGGGCGTGAGCCATCACGTAACGGGAAGCCCTGGGTGTCTCTTGGAGAGAGGCCCCAGAAGAGGCAATTTTTAAGTTTCTCGCAAGAGACCATGTAGCACCAATAGGGAGTTTCCTCTGAGTTTTGGATCCAAACTTGTTTGCGTGTGCCTTTCTAAGCCAGAAAAAATTAAAGGGAAGTTTAATGAAGGTTCACAAGCGCCGTCACCATGGCGGGCACGGAGGTTGCCGTCGCCGCGCGTGCTGCCGCCGTTCGGAGCCGTGGGTTGTGCCGCGCGCCCAGGCCTCGGTGACTCGGGCCTTGCCCCCGGAGCAGCACTGCAAGCAGCGCCGCGGCGGGCAGCCCGCTCGGCAAGGGGCTGGCAGCTGCCCAGATCTCCCTGCCCCCCAAAAAAGGGAGCCGCAGCGCCTGCAGTTGCCCAAGAGGATGGGCTCGGCTACCGTAGGGCCGTGGTGGTGCCTCGGCAGTGCGTGCGGAGCCAGGGCCACCCGGCGCTCCGGCCGCAGCGGCGATGCGGCAGCAATGCAGAGGCAATGCGGCAGCAATGCAGCGCCAATGCAGCGGCGATGCGGCAGCAATGCAGCGGCGATGCGGCAGCAATGCAGTGGCAATGTGGCAGCAATGCAGCGCCAATGCAGCGGCGATGCAGCGCCAATGCGGCAGCAATGCAGCGCCAATGCAGCGGCGATGCGGCAGCAATGCAGAGGCAATGCGGCAGCAATGCAGTGGCAATGCGGCAGCAATGCGGCAGCCCGAGGAAGGCAGCACTGGGCTGAATCGCAGCTCCCCTTTGGAGGGCCACGTAGTGGTTCCCTCCAAAACCAGCAACCAGGAATCATCATTTAGGCTGACTTTGAAGCTCGGGAGAAGGAATAAAAAAACACTTAGCTCTCCTAAACAATGTTGTTAAATGTTTTTGTCAAAAGGAGCTCGGCTGGATTGTTTAAAATTGGCTCTCTGTGTCTTTAAATGTATTACAGTGGATATACTTTATGTAAGTGTAATATATATGTCTGTGTGTATATAAATGCAACTAGACATATATGTATACATATACTTGTACCATCTTTTTTATGCAGCATGAATACTTTCTGCCTGGAAATTTCTGTTATTTTTATTAATCCTTGATGATGAACGAAAAGTACATATTTTAAGCGCCTCTTCTTCGTAAGACAGGAAATTGTATTTGCTTTTGTTCATTGCCAGCACCAATCTATTCTGACAGATCTGTGACACAGATAAAAAGCAGAAGTGTCTAGAAGACTGACTTCTACATTTATTTTTTCAAAGCAGAGGGCAAAGAAGCTAAACATTTAAAATGCATGGATTCCTCAGAAAGCTTTAAACCTATTAGGACAGATGCACGGCAACTTTGCACACAGATTGCCCCCAAAGTAAGTCTTGATTTTAGGACTAAGCCAAGCTGGCATGCAAGAGCAGTTGCTGTTGATCTTTTATACTAATTTTGGATTAATTGTGATCTACAGCACTGCGTAAACATGCTAACCTAGTACTCCAGCTTCTCCACAGCTAAACATTAATCCTTCTTAATGCTCTAAGTCAACTTTTAGTCCTTAGCAGAATTTACCTTAATCTCTGGCTAGGAAGCTAACTGATTTACAAAACATAATCCAAGAGCTCCAGAATCTTAAGGAAAATGTGCAGAAAAGCAATCCACCTATGCAGAGTAATATGCTTCTCAGGTATCCTTCCTAAGGCAATGCTTGGAATAATGCATCAAAAATATATGGAAGAGGGTTTTGTTTAATGATAAATTGCATAAAATCAGTTCCCTATACTTTGCTTACCTTTTCCGTCACTGCTTTTCTGATTGCTACAGAAAATGGATAGCTGTTGGCTTACTAATTTGGTGAACCATTTTAATGCTTTCTTTGCAATTGGCAACGTGTCGCCTTGATGTGCGTGAAACATTTTAATGTTACTATCTGCAGGTGTGTTTGTTGTTCCTGCTGTCTCTTAACAAGGCAAATGCAATTCGAGGTAGACGTAGCCTATGTCCTCCCGCGAGCGCGGAAGCGAGCCCGAGGGAGCCGTGGAGGAGAGAGGGGCATCCTGGACATATGCAATTCAGTTCTTAGGGGGTGCTCTGAAAGTTGCCTCCCCCGAGAGCTCCGTGACGGGGATGGGCTGAGGGTTGTTTTGGTTTGTTCCTTGTGAGAGCTGAGCCAGCTGTGTGTTTTGCAAAGGACTCGGGAGAACAACAGGTGATACTTCAGGCAGGTGTCACCCAAAATGTCGAGATTTAGAGAAGCAGAGGCCGTGGTGCTGCGCGGGGCGCGTGTGGAAGAGCTCAGAGCTCCCCGGCGCTGTCATGAGGCCCTTGAAGAGCCTCTTGGTGCGGAGGTTCAGGAGCTGGGCTGGCCTGGAGCCCTCGTCACCTGCTCGGGGATGGAGCTGCCCTCGCAGGGGCTGTGAGCCACCTCTTAGGGCACTCTGGTTTCTGGGAGCGGCTCCTTTCCACCCTTACGCTTCCTCCCTCGCCTCTATCCTCTTGTAAACTTAATTTCTTTTGTTGCCTGTGTTTCTCCAGGTTCTTTTTCTAATTCATAGTCCTAGCTTGGCACTTGAGCTGCCTCCCAAGTCTATGACTGTTTGCTTTCGCTATAAAAAGAGAGCAGGGGCTGTGCCCAGGAGGCCGGGCAGGGCGCACGTAATGAACACCAGCACCAGGGCCCTGCCAGCGGAGCCGTTCCAGAATAAGTGGGATTCCCCAGTGTTCCTGCTCGGGGAATCTCTTCGAGGAGCGGGGTATGTTGTGCCCTCTTTGGGAAGAATAGCTTTCGTTCTTCCCGAGGTTTCAGCCTCGGTTCGAGGCTGCTCCGT
>VZSV01000302.1:108611-127007 GCA_013398735.1 Nothocercus julius
CCTTCCATAGAAATGCGCCTGCTTTAAGGTAGCAAGTATAAAACATGCTATAAAAAGTAATATTTCAGAGTTTTGGCTAAAGGTATATTTTTCTGATTTAGAAAAGCATCCTGACTAAATTTTGCTATCCAGTTAATAAGTAACAAGTGATTCTAATAACTGTGCTGTCATGCTTTTTTATTTACAGTGTATGCGGAAATTGAGGGGGGGGGGGACACAAATCTGGAGTGAATTTCCATCACCCATAGTGGGTTTTGCTAAGAAAACAGTCTTTAAATGTAAACAACATCTGTATTTTTCATGTTGTCTTTCTAAATAGTAGTTCTGTAAATAACTTGCCCCCACTGCAATGCAGCAGTTAGATGCCTTAATCTCGCAGTCATCCAGGGCTTTGTGCAGAATGCAGAATTCCAGCATATTTAAACATCTCTCAAACTTTTGATATCTTTTCCTCACGGCAGGATTTCAAAAGGTAGATGACTGTGAAATGCACTTTCATTCTCTGTGTTAGTGCTTTAACATTAGTCTGACTTTAATAGGCTGGGATGATTTCAGCTTATAAATCTTCAACTGGAGGATAAAGTTCAAGTAGATAAAATCAAACAGATGTTGGTGGGAGGATTTCTTCATGACCCATAAAAGTGCTATCATCAAAGCCTAGAATCATTTGTTTTGAATTATTACATTGTTATCAAAAGGACTGTAGCAGTCTGTTTGTTGAGAAATTGGATCTGTTTATCTGAAAACAGAACAAAGATGCCATGCTAAGACGTCCCTGGGAAAGTGTGGGTTAGCTGATGGCTGACACGGTAGGGTAGCTGTGAGACGGTGTGATTGACAGCTGTCCAAATAACTGCCAGGCCTGGAAGCTTCTGCAAATTATTATATTATTGAAAATTGCATATAATTAAATATTTTAGTGTAATTTACTTAACAACAAATACATTTTTTCTTTGCTTTGAGGAAATGAGGATTTTTGAAAAGCTGTTTTCATTTTTCTCCCTTTTTTTCTTCTTTCCTCAATTAGAGGTAAAGCCAAGTTACTTTTCAGTAGTAGTTTTAATTGTAAATTTTTCAAGACCTTGCTGAAGTGACATTTCATGCTTTTACTTTAACTCAGGCAGTGTCCTGCTAGATAGAAACAAGTTGCACCTGTGAAAAATGTGTTTTTATTACTCAATGAAAAGCTTTTGCTCCTTTACTCATAACTTGTACAAAATAAAAATTACATGTACATGTAATTACATGGTACATGTAAGTAACATAGGTACCAGTGTCAGACTGAATTTAAAACTAGTCCTGAGATCTAAGTGGACGTTATGTAGAAGAATGGGAAAATGGCCTTTAAAGTCCTGCAGCTACCCTGTATGTTCGTGGTGGCGGTGGTCAAGCTTTGCAGCTGGCACAAGCTTTAACAACTCCCTTTTCTTCAGAAAGCTGCTGGCTGGAGCTCGAAAAGGGCCAGAAGAGTGTTTGACTCCTACGTTAATGCCGGTCATGGGGACGAGGGCACCGTTCCCTGGAGCCCTCAAAGGGGAATGGGATGTGCGCTCTGCCCGGGGCCCCAAAGGTGCCTTTCTTTGGTGTGACTTTCTCCCCAGGAGTGGAGGTGGAGGTGGAGGTTTTGCCTTAGGTGGGTGGTATATGATAGTCTGTGAGCGAGTGCCAGGAGCTGGATCCAGGACGGGCACCTCCTCTGGGCCACGGGCGAGCTCGGTGGCCCTGTCCCACCTGCGGGTTGCAAAGCTGTGCTGTGCTTTAGGCTGCTGCGAAGTTGAAGGACTTTATTTATTTATTTATTTTCTGACCAGACCTGTTGTCCAAGTAAGAGTCCTCTGGTATAACTGCGGCTCCCTGGTAACCCTGGACACGTTTCCAGCCTTTTCCTTAACCCTCCCGCTCGCTCGGGCGCCCTCGTCTAGGCGTCTCAGCAGCGCTTTGAGGGTCTTCCCGGCGCTCCGCGCGGATGCAGCGACACCCAGCTGAGTGCCGTGGGGAGGCGCCCTGGGCAGGTGGGCACCGTGAGCCGGCACAGGGAGGACATACATGAGGAAAGCAGGTTTGTGCTGGGGGACTGTCTTCTCCACTTTCACGGGAGACATGGGGATGCAAATAAGCCTTTTGAACCTAATGGTTTTTTGAAGTTGTTTTTCAACCAGGAGAGCACATCTTTGGTAATCTGATGGCATGTGAGGTGACTTGGTCTCATCACAATAAAATGCTTGGTTTTATTTCCTCTTAAACTGCATTTCTATCTTCTTCCTTCCAGTTGCAACAGTGGCTGTGGCTGGATTAACACTGAGTCTGATTAAATGTTTCCTGATGATTCTGCTGAGGTCGCTGTGAGCACGTCATAGGCAATAGCGTCTATGTAGATTTTTCTTTATTATTTAATTTTGGAATGTCTGTTCTGCTCTGGTCCGGAAGGCTGAGTTCCAGAATCGCAGTCCTACCTGCAGCCTTCCCTTGGAGGGATTTTGCAGGCCCTGGCCTGATCCTGCAGCGGTTTCTCTGGTCGCTCTGCCCGTCTAACATTTGCCAGGCTGCACCGGTGCAGTGGGACAGCTGTGTGCAATGTACTGTTGATTCTGCCTCTAGTGTAGACAGCAAGAGTCCACCACTTAGCTGCACATTGGAAAATGCCACTATTTTCTCTGCTTTGAAAAGACTAGAAAGCTCCCTGGGACCAGATGTTTAAAATATTCAGTCCTCATGGCCTGTTTCGGTTTTATTATGAGGGAGAGCTGTCCCCTTTAGCTGCCGGGGAGCCAGGGACAGCAGGCTTGTATGTACAGCGCGACACGTTTAACTGAGGCTCTTTAAAGCTGCGGAGCGTGGGGAGGCCGGGCAGCTCCGCCAGGGCTGCCCAGCCAGCGTGGGGAGAAGCTGTGGCCGAGCGGCGGCGAAGCCTGCGGGCACCCAGGGCCTCACCGAGGGCCTCGCCGCACTGCTGCTCGGCGTGCGCCGGCGCCGGGGCGGGAAGCGCACCGCGGTGGAATACGAGCTCAGGCATTCCAGAGTGCAGGGTGTTCTCCGTGGGGTATCCGCTTGGTCACTGCGCGTGTGCTTTCCCGTGGAGTGGAGAGGTAGTTAGGGAACAGCTAACGTACGAGGAGGAGACCACTCCTCCTGGGAAATGTGTATAAGGCTTAGCCTGCCTGTGCCGCGAGGTGAGCCCGGCTGGGCTGGTGAAGAGTGGCCGAGTGTGAATGAGTTCCCTCGTTTGCAGAGGGTTTGCAAGTGCTGCTGGAAGGCGCTCGCGCAGCTCGGTTGCGCTCTCGCTGTTACTCAGTTGAGTCTGCAGGTCCCTAGGCAAGGTGAGAAAGGCTATTCTTCAGAGAATTCACCCTTAGAAAACAACTGTACTCGTGTCGCTTCCAGGCCGGTCTGGTCTTTGCGAAAGATACACAGGTGATCGGTTCATTTTAAAGCCTAAGATAGAAAGTATTTATCTGCGGATAAGGTGAAGGTGAGGAGTGCTGGAGGAATGTTGTGGCCTGAAGGAGAACGGGCTTATATCCCTCTGTGTACAGCTGGGGGAATAGATTGTTGTAAACTCATGAATTTCCTGGATCTAATCACCCCAGTTATTCCTTGAGCATCTGCATCCCCAAGCCAAGATGTGTTATGCTTCAAAGGCAAGTGAAAGGATGTGAAGAAAAACAGGGAAATAAAGTAGCGATGTTTTCTCAAACCCAGAGCTAACACAGGCAGCAATAAAAGCTTTGGTTTCACACCTTGGCACTGGCTTTGAAACATCTTTCCTTCCCACATGACAGCTCAGAAGTTCGATGTGTGATGACTTCCCTCGTACAATTATCAATGCGCTCCTAGAGCAGTGCCAGGCACCGAGGAGCCCTTTCTCTCACAGGGCACCGCTGCATAAGAGCGACGTGGATCCCTTGTAGTGAGCTCTCTTAGTCTGGGCTTCGCTGCTTTCACCAGCTCCACTGCTCTAAAGGGTGAAGGGACAGCTGGAGAGACCACAAAAAGTGCATGCAGCGTCTGTTTTGGCCCCTTCAGTTTCCCGTGCGTTGTGTTTGCTCCAGAGATCAGAGAGTGAAATCAAGGGATCCTAGGCAGGAACGCAGGGCTGAGAGCCCGCCGCCCTTCGAGGCCAGGCGCCGTTGCAGCTCGCTGCTGAAGGGCGGCCAGCAGCAGCGCTGCCCGTGCTGCACGGCTGCGGCGCGCTGCTGAGGGGCGCCTCGGCGTGCCCCTGCCCCCCTGAGGTGAGCAACGGGGAGAGACACCGAGCGAAAACCATCGTTGGGCAGCTCGTCCACTGTGAGCTGCCCGCGGGCTCGTGTGTGCTCAGCTGTGTGCTTATGGGTGGCCTTGTGGCACCGCGGGCTTTTGGAGGGCTTCAAAGCCCTGGCAACTGATGGCAAGAAGTAGCTAAAAAATAGCCAGCGTTGGGTGCTGGAGGTACCAGGGCTTAGCTGCCAGTTGTGATGAGTGTAATGAAACTTGAGAAAACTTATAGTTGATTTCACAGTAAGAAACTGAGTCTGTAAATGAGCTTACAAGACAGCGAACGTTTCCAGGAATTTTTGGTTCCCCTGTGAATCGGCCTCCCT
This sequence comes from Nothocercus julius, assembly GCA_013398735.1. Classification (NCBI taxonomy): domain Eukaryota; kingdom Metazoa; phylum Chordata; class Aves; order Tinamiformes; family Tinamidae; genus Nothocercus; species Nothocercus julius. Next base: position 113,189 of record VZSV01000302.1, read on the forward strand.
TCTGCCTCCCACCTCTTACACGAGTTTTTGATGGGGACCGATGGCTTTTCTCTCCAATTCTGCTGTGAGCCCTGGAGCTGTTGGCTGGGGAAGAGGCTACGAGCCCTGTGTGGTGTTGCATCGACGTGTGTAGGAGCACCTTTGGAGAATCGTGCCCTCGAAGAGGGCTTGTGGGGGTAAGGGTGGGTTAAAGGCCAATTTCTGCCCTGTTTGGGTGATCTTAACATACTCTGTGACATCAAACGGAGTCAGCTTTTGAGGATATATAAAGTATGAGAATAAGGAGACCAGTGTTGGAAAGATGCATCCCAAGAAACCGGGGAAGTGGTTCAGGAGATTGTTGTGCGGTTTAGCAGACCTGTGTGATAATCCTTAAATGAGGAATTAATTAGTGGTAGTTTAAGGGGAAAAGGATGAAAGATGCAAGTTAGCAAAGGAGAAGGTTAAAGTCCACGTTAACTTTACTCAGTGTCGTTAGGATGTCCAAAGCTAACGAACCAACTTGTGAAAATGAAGAATGGGATCAGATCAGCCTCTCTGGAAATTTTTTCAAATGTCTCCTGCAGACTTGGGGAGAAAATGAAACCGTATCAAACCCAGAGGGCAATGTACTTGGGTGCTTGAAACCAAGCTGCTTAGAGAGAATGACTTTGCAGCCGTAAAGCATGCAGGCAACATGGAATGGCAATAATGACTTGTTTTTTTATTACTTGGGCTATAGTTACGAAGCAACAGCTCACAATTTAAAAAAAAAAAAAAAAAAAAAAAAAAAAAGGACTCCCCAAGCAAGAATTTTTTAGCTTTATTCAAGAGAGGAAAACAGCTCTGTTGATGTGATACAGTAGTATGAACAAAATACTGCCTCAAGATAATGTAATTTGCATCTAGAATGCCAAAGAAAACTTTGCATAGATGGAGATTTCAGGTAATAGTGGAGAGGAGTCATTAAAGCTGCAGCAACTGATTTGTTTAGTAGCCTCAAATTAAATGAAACCAAATTCAAAGTACACAATGGTTTGCTTCTGAAACTTCTGAAAGAAAGCAGAGATGCTTTTTGAAAGCCTGGGATGCTTCCAGACATCCCAGGCTTGGAAACAGAGAAAAATGATTCAGCCTCTAAAGCATCTGTATTGAAGAGTAACTCAAAAATAACAGTGCCTGTGGAGGATAGAAAGAGAGGGTGACATTGCTAAACTCAGTGCTAGGAAGTTGGAAATGTTTCCCCATAGTTATGGGGAGGGCGTTCTGCATTCGCATACGTCTGAGCAATTAAAGTGAAGTGGTAGAGAGAGCTGGAACAAATACCGATGCTTGAATAAATATTATCAAGCCTAGTTAGAAGCAAAAATATTCTCTGTACTCAGTGCCAAGTATTACTGGTAAAAAAAAAAAAAGCAGTTACCAAATCACACTGTGGACACCAACAGAGAGATAAATATACTATGTGGGATGAAACCTTTCGCGAAAGGATCCTGTTGCCACCCACGAGGCCTGCAAATAGGAGACGTATGTAGCAGAGCCGAGGGCGATGACATCCTGATGTATAGGTACGGAGACGGTTCGGTGGGAGCTGTGGCACATCATGCTCGCAGCCTCGTCTGTCTGCTAGTAAAAGCCAGGGGAGTAAATCTAAAATTGAAATAAAATGATGAAATTGTGATTGACTGTAGTTTCATATGTGGAACAGTTCTGACCTCCTAAGAACTAAAATCTGACCTCCAAAAGGTAAAAGCAATACAGGAAAGCCTACTACTAAAGATATTAAATCAGTGCAGAGATTATTAGGGTTTATATACTCAGACAGAATTTTTTTTTCTGATGGGTCTCAGATGTGTGCAAATTCCTGTGGCAACTGCTGGACAGAGAGGCCCGCTGGAAGCAAGTCCCTCAGCAGGACATGCGTCAGCCCACCCCAAAGGCTGGTGCCCGCATATGCCCTGCCTCCAGCTTTGTCTTGTAGTTGGCTCCGTTTGCAAGAAACATCCATTTCGAAGTGTTTGGGGGGATTTTTCTCTCTTACGATACTGATATGAGAGAGAGAGTAAGGAGAAACTAGAGTTTAAATGCACCCCGAATATGTCCGTATCGTCCCAATCTGATTACCAGAAATTAGAGCAACGGTCCTGAGCCCTGAGCCTGGAGGGATGAGCGCCGCATGCAGCGGGGCCGCGACGCGCTTCCCCTGCCAAGGCGCAGCCGCGGCGGCCGCTAGCAAAGTGCCTGGCGCAGGCTCGGCAGCGTGGCCTCGCTGCTTCCGAGGTGTTTTCCGTGGGGGCTGTTGCAAACTTGCAACAAGAGATGGTGAATGCGCTGCTAGGATAGGGAAGAGGCAGCAGGGCTAGGGGAGAGTGCTCTCCTCAAAAAATAATTATGTTTCTGTTTGGAAAGAGTGCCAGTTTCTAGAATTGGCAGAAATTTTGTATTTGACAGTCTGGCCCATGCTAGAATCCTTCTGAGTGTTCACCTCCCTCTCTTGTTGTTAGACAAAGCAAAGCAGAATAAGAGGATGTAGTGACCATGAGATTGGATCTTGTCCTTTTGACTTAAGTAGTTAAGTCTGGGTGAGTTACATTATTCTAGTTACTCGAAGAAGAGCTTTATAGCTGTGGTCTTCAGCGCTACCTGTGCAGTGATGAAGAATCATAGAATCACAGAATGCTTAAGGTTGGAAGGGACCTCTAGAGATCATCTAGTCCAACCCCCCTGCACACGCAGGATGTACAGCAAATATTCTGAGCAGCTCAAAAAAAGTTATGGTTTTGATAAAAATTTGGCAGGTAGGGGCCTTTAGGAGCCCTTTGGCCCGGGAGCCCTTTGGGTTTGCTCCGTAGGGATTGCTCCCTGGGAAGCTCGGGGCTGTCGTGTTCGGGGCGGAAGGAGGTGCTGCTGTCTGACGGCCCCTGGCCTGGGCAACCGGGAAATAATCCCCTCTCTCCGTTTATCCGTCCCTGGATACGTGAGGCGCGCGGAGGTGCCGCGTCCGCAGCGAGCGGAGCCGCCGGCGCCTGGGCGCGTGGCGGCCGCTGGGCCTCTCGGCCACAGAGCCGCCTACTCTTTGTGCATGTTCTCAGTGCCCTACGTAAGAGATGGATTTGGGGCTGCGAATTTGAGCCCTTGTTTTTATTACAGGGGAGGAAGAAGATGCTGTGAGCCCTCGCGAGGTCCCGAGTATCTTGTCTCCTCTCGCGAGCGGCGCGAGGCCCTTTCTGGCCGCGCGTGCTTCCCCAGCCGGAGGCGTCTGCAGGGCAGCCTCGGGAGGCTTGCTGGGCTTTCTTTGCCGTCTTGTTTGAGGATTTTCACTCCCTGTGTCGTGAAACTGTTACAGCCGCTTCATTAAACTGTTTTTTTGTTACGGCAGTCGCTCCGCGCATTTAAATTAGTTATTCTTGTCCGTAAGCGCCTGGAACTTGAGGGTGCGGAGAAGCAGCCGGGTCTCCCCGCGGCGCGACGCCCGCGCTCTGCCCGCGTGCCTGGCCCACCTGCCAGCGAAATAGCTACGACTGCTTCTCTGCTCTCAAATCAGGCTGCTGAAAACTTACAGCCTCTCTGGGAATTGCAGCTACTTCCCGTGAAACAGTAACACAACCCATTTTATGTTATGCTTAATTGCAGACAGTTTTGAGTGCTGAGACCTCGCTCCTGGCAGACGTAAAGAGAGAGAGGAGAAAAAAGGAGAAACAATAATAATAATAATAAAAAAGCTTGCTTTTACTGTGCCAAGCATAAATACTTATTCCTTTTGGCAGTATCCACAATTTTTACCTAACCTGACTGACTGGTAGGAGAAACTGCGCATAGCAGATACTGGGCACAAGTTATATCCTTCTTTTTTTTTTTTTTTTTTAGTTACTTTCTTTGCTTACTAAAACAAATCATTTTGCTTGGATGATATTATTTTAGCATAGATAATTCATTAAAGAAGTTTGATTTATACCATAAGCTTCTTATTACCTAATACCTTGGCTATTTTTATTTTATTTTATTTTATTTTATTTTATTTTATTTTATTTTATTTTATTTTATTTTAGTTGATATCTTTTGGCTGAATTACAGCAAAAGAGACAGATAAATAGGGTAATAAAAGAAGCCCCAAGAGAAGGAGAATAATACAATATGAAATGACGCAGAGGGAGAAATGAATGCAGTAACAGCATACCAGAAGTGGTTAAATGGAACAAAAAAGGCAAAGATCAAAGCTGATTTTCCTTCCCTCCCCCTTTTTTTAACTTTAAAAATGTGGTTAAATGAGATTTTATCTCAGAGGATACTTACAGAAAGCAAATATCTTAAATTAACACAGATATTTGTGAGGATGCCCATCTGTAACAATGGCTGACATGTGGCTCTTCTGCAAAATGTTTACTTTTCCCATGATGAGTTGATAATTTTGTATATTCGTAGTTTTGGATTTTTTTTTTTTTTTAAATGACCAGAAACAGCTTTCCCAACTATAGAGCTAGTTGTCCAGACAAGAAGCAGAAACAGTATCACATAAGCAGGGTGTAAATGGCAAATGGTTTGAGCAAGTAACCGGGTAAAATGATAGCGAAAGCAGAAGAAACGTGTGATGTTTGGAACTGGTTCCAGCTAAGGTCGAGCTATGTTGCAGATCAAGGCAAATAATGTCAGAGGAACGTTTTTGTTGCATGAATTGCTCACTGGGCATCTTTTGCTTGCCAGCTCAACAAAACATACTTTTTAACAAGTGCTCGGGCAGGAAATGGGCTTTGTACTGCTGTCAGAGATGCTTGCTTTCATGGAGCTGGAGAGCTTCAGTACCGAAGTATCAGCAGAAGTGACCGTGTGTGCTTTGAACAGCAGACCTTACCTGGTCTTCCTGAAATGGGTGGTATCTGGCAACTCTGAGTAACGCAAGTTTTGTATCTTATAGCCTCATAACAGTCAGTTTTTAAGTGTATTTGGGGTAAGAGTAGAATGTCAAGATGTCAATTTTGGGAAACGCTTGTTTCCCAAACTGTACGTTTTTCACCCAGAAGTTGGACTTTACTTTTACATGTTGGACTTTGCTGTTTCTTTTTACTAATGGACATAATTTGCTGTCATGGCCTGTTCGTATGGGTCTCTGCCTGTCAAACTAATCCTGTGGTATTATAAATGGTAATCAATCTACCAAGTACAAGAAAGGCTAGCAAGATTGTATGAATTATACTAGTGATTTGTCTCTAGACGTGTTTTCAGCTTGGGAAGTTGTGACACCAGAGAGTGGAGCAGTTGGGTGCTCTGCCATGGAGCCTCATTGAACCTTTGTGGTTCTTTCAGAGCTGTGCGGTTTATCTTTATAAGTTTGAAGATCTGAAGAAAAGTAGCAATTTGTCTGGAAAATATTTTAATCAAGTGGTACTTGACATAGGCAGGTGATGGCTTTGAAAAAATACATTTTTTACCTTTAGGAATAATTTTATGTAATTTGAAGTTAAAAAAAAAGAAAAAAAAAAAAGAAGAAGAAGAAAGCAGCTGCATATTTTGTCGATGCTACTGGGATGGGAAAACTGACTTTGAAGTCTCTCTTCCTGAATTGACTAGAATTCGATAACAGAAAAGTAATGATAAAATCATTTGGGGCATCTGGAGAAAGGAGGAGACAGGAAGCAAGAGTTGAGTGCAGGATGGAGTACAGGTTATGACAGAAGCGTATGATTTAAGATTAATGTTATAAATGCTCCCCAACTGCAATCGGCAGTTGAAAGTCTGTGAGTAGCGACAGATCAAGCGGAGCAACGTTGGTCATTCAGCAAGAGCTTTTGAGGAAAACCTCCGTGCCCTGGCGCCGGGAGGGAGGTGAGGCGCCCTGGTGCGCGCCTTTGCTGTCCTGCCCCGAGCCCGTGCGGGAGAGCCAAGCCGCTTGCCTCGTAGGTAAATTTGTGATTGTTGAACCATCTTCCCTTCTTGTAACAAGGGCGGACGTCGGGCCGCGACGCGTGGTGCCCGGGCGCCCGGAGCGCGGCGAGCGGCTCCGCTCCTCCGGCGCGAGCGCGGGGACGCGGCGCTGGCGCAGCCCTTGCCTCGCTGAGTGTGGCAGAGGTGTTGGGTTGGGGTTCTTCCCTCTCTTCTGCCTGTGATGCCTCGTACGAACGGCTGGAGTTAACCACTGGTTGGTTGTGTGTGGTCGTGTCTCCTTTATGTTGGTAGAGGGGGAAGGCACTCAGTAGCTCTCAGAAACGGGCTGCCATAATTTAGTCCTGTTTGCCCGTGTGCAGCACATATACATTATCACCTATGCCACCACGATTATGGTTGCTGTTACTATGCATGTGGGTAACAATGAGCGAGTACCTAGGAATCCGCCTGCCAGACTCTGAATGATGTCTAAGACATCTTTCAGGAAAAATAGTGTTGATTTTTGATCTGGTTATACTTCCCTCTAAAGAAGACTTCTCTGCTCAGATTTTTGAAATTCTCTTTTTGGTAGAGACTTGCACATTTGTGAAGATAGCAATTATTTTGTGTACTTAAATAGAGGTAAAGACTTTTTCCTCCCCTTTGTAATAAAAATGATTGCAGCAAAAAAAAAAAGTGCATTTTATTATTTATCATTATTATTTTATATTTATGCACAATATATACTACACATATATTTATATTTCATATTTTATTATTAAATTTTATGATTATATCATATTAATCTAAGTAATATGCAGTCTATTTCGTTTATTTGTTTAGCAGCTTCAGCTCTGGAAAATTTAATGAGATATTTTTGAAAGATGCTTAAAACACAGTATGTGATTTTTTTCTGAGCTGCAGCAACCAGTACCGAAGACAGTCTGAGAAGGGACTTAATTATGGCAGAGAGCTGAGAAGTCGTGGCTCTCCTGTAAGGAATCTCTTTTGGTAGCAGGCTGAATTCAGAGACGTATCCAGCATTAGGATATGATTGCTCAGTAAGGAGGGTGATCCAGGGCAGTGGGGCAGCCGAGAATTAGGCCCTGTTGGACTATGAGGGTTTCCCAGTCCTAGCCTCGTTCTCTCCATAGCATCCGTGTCGTCCTTGGATCCTCTCTGTGCCTGCAAGTGCAGCCCTGACTTCCTGTGTGCTGAGCCGGGGCCCTCTGGGCTTGGGCTGGCGCGTTGCCCTGGCTCCCTCCCGCAGCCCGCGCGGGGCTGGCGGGGCCTCTGTGCTCGTCGGAATCGCAGCAGCCCCTTCAGCCTCTGCAGAGTCAGGCATCCCCTCGCAAACGACTTTGCCTCTGGAGCCCGTCGGAGGGCAGCTCCGTGGGCACGCTCCCGCCGGCGCCTCGGCCCGCGCGCGGCCTTGCCGGGAGCGGGTCGGCGCTCGGAGCGGGTCAGCGCTGGAGGTCTCGGGCGCCAGCAGGCCGCCCCTCCCTCCCGCTCTGCCTGCCTTCCTCGTGCCAGCGGCCCGGCGGATGGGGGGAACGAGTCGAGCAGCCTCCCTGTTTTGGGGGGGGCATGTCCCTGTTCCCTGGCAGCATCTTCCAGTCTCCCCCTGTGGCCGTGTGCTCTTGCCATTCTGTTTTTTTGCTCCAGATTTGGTACTTGCTCAAGTCCTTTGAAATCACCACCCTGGTAGAAAAATAACCAGGCGACAGACAGTAGTAAAATCCTCTGCTTGGCTGGTGAGTTGCATTGACTCTGGAAGGACACAGGCAGAGCCATGATCATTGCAAAGGAGGGCACAAAACTGCAGCTGGGGGCAGAGACAGGGAAGACGAGAGACAACAAGCCATGATGCCAGCCCAGCTGAGCATGGAACAGCAGTTGTGCAGCTCCCTTCTGCGCCTTCCATTGCTGCCGGCTCCTTAGCACGTGCACGCACGCAGGGTAACTGCTCTGGCATTTATGTTCATTGTGCTAAAGGAGAAGGAAAGCTTAAAGTTAGGTGCCTTGCTACTTGAATGCTGGTAATGCTTTGCATTACAGTAATAAAAGATGTTTTTACACCTCCGTACATACCCTTATGATAAACAGCCATGCCACCAGATTTCATGGAGAAGCAAAATATCTCTGGCGTGAAATAGGCTTGAATTAAATTATGGAACTGTTTGCATGAAATTTCATGGAAATCTGCTTTGAACTTTCACTCGTACAGAAAGTGAGATTACATTCAGTGTGGATTATATGAATGCTTATTGAAATATTCTCTTATCTAACTTTACTTTGCAAGGTATACCTAGAAAAGTGCATTTGCATAGTGTATAAATCATTGATTCCCTGAAAAGGGATACAGCTAATCTTAAAATAGTGGCTTTTTGACTTTAACTCTTCTGCGACCCAACAGAAATTTGAAAATGACCAGTCCTGTCTCTTATCATGCAGATCCAGACACCAGAGTCACAACGTGCCGCATCTGGAGAGCTTGACCACCCGGCGTTTTGAATCCGTACGAGGGGGACGCAGCGGCTCCAGAGCCGATGGCTTTGCTTGTAAGTGTGAGCACCTATAACTTTAACAGATCACATAGATAACCATGCAGGTTGGTGAGGCCTCTGAAATATTGCAATTTTAGCTGATTACTGTAGATATTTGGAGTACAGTATCAAATAACGCCACTGTATGACGTGTCACTGTCTTTCCAACATGGATCAAAAAGAAATTTGATTTCCTTGTGTTGTTAAGTGTGTGGGCTCTTTATTATATATGCCCCTGTATCATGACTCAGCATCAGACTTGCATAGGATTAGAAGGAAATAGAGCAATGAAAGCTTTGGAGAGTCCGGGAAATCCATTAAACTGGTTGCAAGAGTAATTTCTGATGTGCAATTAAGTCTCCATATATTCTGTCATTAAACTAAGAACTGTATCATGCAAGTTGATTGGATAAAATAGCAAAATAACAGGTAACTTCTCTGAAAATGCAAATGTTTCCAAAGAGGTCAAAATGTTGTAAAACAAATTCTGTTCTCTGGAATTTTACTGATTCCATTAATCTTTAGTTGTACCAAATTCACAAATTGGCGCCCATGTCAGCAGATGCCTAAGCTTTCCAAAGAATGACGTGCATTTTGGATATTACCTGACTCAGTAACCATCTACCTCTTGTAGTAGCATCTGCAGGTGAGTATAGCAAAAAACACGGAAAAGGGAATGGTTTTGCAAGCCTAGGAGAGGTTGAGTGAAGAAAAAAAAAGAAAAAGCACAAACCAAAAACAGTGAGGAGGAGGACATGCTTTGACAGATGATACATGGTGCAGTGTATTAGTAGTCTGGGTGCAGGTAAAGGAGGAGGAGGAAGGTGCAAGACTTGTGGAACCAGGACCTTTGCAGCAGGTAGATTTGGGGGATCTGAGTCTATTTCAAATTTCAAAGTTGTGAATTCTGTCAAGGTCTAGGAAGAAAAGATAGCTTTCCTTCCCCGTTCATTTTTGGTGACCTTTGCATGAAATAAAATAACATGCATTCTTTTTATTTTATTTTATTTTTATTTTATTTTATTTATCTTATTTTATTGTCATAACTGAAACATTGGAAAAATAATGTGGAGACCTGCACTTTTTTTGAAAATAGTGTACTGAGTTTGCAGTTCTGTTCATTAAAATGATTAGAAAACAATAGTATGTCTAACAGCACACTTGAATTACCAGATGGCTGCTTTGTATTGGGCACGTTTGGGCCTCCACTAGTCAAAACCAATGGCAAAGGAAAGATCTGATGCATTTTAGTTGCTAAGGAGCTAATAGAAGGAATGTGAAATACTGTGGTTTGTGTATGAAATCTACTGAATTTAACAGAAGAAATGCCATCATGCACATCCAATCAGCTTATAAATGCTGTCTTTCTTTTAACAGACTGTTCCATTGTACGTACTTAAAAAAAGCTTTTCTTAAATTGGAGCTTCAAAGAAATATTTTTATATTATTATGAAAGCTAGTCCTAATTTAAACTTTTGCATTGTACAGAATAATGTAATTCACGTCAATAAAATTCTTGTGTTCTCAAAGTCAGCAGTTAATTTCCATGTACTGATGCAGAGATACAGGGAAAGTATACATCAAAGTTATATATAAACAGTCTTTCTAAGCACATAATAAATGTTTATTAAAAGACATGCTTTGAGATATGCTGCTTATTTAAATCATATGGTATTTACTTTGTTCAATTCTTAAGACATTTTTGTCTCTATCTCCTAGAACTTACAATGGAAGAAACTTAATGAGTTTGACTGTGACTGCAAACTGTTCTCTTGGGTCTTTGCTTCTCTAAGATTGTATTCTGACTTTGGGAATAATCACCCCCCTCTCTGCAACTACTGGTTCCCTAGTACCTCTGTTGTTGTACATTTTAACATAATATAACTTATTTTGCAATTAGAAGCAACTCTTTCTTCTTGTATTTTATTTATTTGGCTTTTCTGTTTGCTGCTGATACTGCTTTTATATATATATATATATATATGTTTTAAATAAGTATACAGGTAAGTGAAGGGAAAAGGGTGCATGATTTTCCTGATAAACTGCAATTAGCATGCTTCCTTTTTTAATGCTATGTACTTTTAGTGCATCCACTTTTTTAGGCTTGTGCTAGTCAACTGTTCTTAGATTCATTGGGGATTTGATTTTAAAATTGCCAATAAAATGTCTCACATTGTTAAAGACAGTTGTAATAAAATTATCGTTTTAGGTACATTGTATAATTTAAACCTTTAAAAAGAACAAAAACAAAAAAAACTTAGTTTCACAAGTAATCAAAACCACATTTATATACGGTTTGATCAAAATCATCTCTTTTTACCCTAGCAAATTTGACTAAACTACTTGCACAAATGAAAAGAACAAGAGTTAGTTCTTCTAAAAGCAAATTCAGTTTTCCAGACTGCATAAATGAAAGACTCTACTAAGAAAAACATGACAAGCATGGAAGTGGTTTTATTAAGATCAGACTTTTGCAGAATGGTCTGCTTCTACAGCACACGTATTAGGAAAAAAGTATTGGCACCGAAGTTCGGAACAAAGGCAAAAGAGCAACAATTCAAAGCCTGTAGGTTTAGGTTGGTTAGTCTCTTGTTGCAGAACCCGCGCTCTGGTGCTGTCAGTGCAGGCTACGAGGCTCTACTTTTTTTGTTAGAAGCTGGAAAAATATTCTTCATGCATTCAGTTAGGCAAGGAAGAGTTTATAAGAATGTTGTAAATAAAGTGGTACGTACATGATATGCAATAGCAGTGCTGTGAATACTTGACTGGAGACAGCCTTTTCCTAGCAGATGGAAGTGAGAATATGAGAAAGCTTGACGAAGAACAAAGGAAAAAGGACACGCAGGAGAAAGGGAGATTAAGGAAGAAAAAGAAAACAGTCGTGCTTATCGCTTTTCTTTTCATGAGCAATAGTCTGAAAATAAATAAAATTCCAGGTGGAAGAAGCAGACTTTTTACCTCAGTGTAGTTCAGAAAAGCATGCCAACATTATTAGAAATTAATTCTGATATTATCTTTTGAAGGTCAAGTGAAATTGTGCCTCTTAGATATAAACTACAAGCTAGGCATGTTCTCTGTGCAATTAAAAGCAACATGCTGCACTAAGTAGAGTGAAAACTGTTCAGATTAGCTTGGATGAAAGAATCTATGTCTTCATTTTTATTGCATCAGTATGTATTTTTAAGCATAACAACATTAATCGCCTAGTTTACCCTTAATTGCACAAAGAGATAATGTATTGCTTCGAGAGAGGAGGAAAAAAGAGAGAACAGTAGTTTTGGGCTATTTGTAATTGCAGTTAAGGTATTTCAGACTTCAGTAATTTTTCTTCTTATGCTTTGGAAAAAGCAGGGGATTTTTTTGTGAAATGAAGTTATTTTATCTGCAACAGGAAAAAATAGCACTTTGAAATCTATGGTGCATTTTATTTTTCTCAATCTGCATCGCACCTTTTTTCTCTCTCTGGATATATGATTCTGCTGTTTTTGTTGTTGTTCTGTTCCGTTCTTTCTGTCTCCACGCTGCCTCCACACATACCATGTAAATGGCATGTTTTCATAATTTTAAATCTTAGGATCTTAAATTCACCATGCAGACCTAATTAAGAGCAGATTGCCTTCTTCAAAGGTGCTGAACTCCAGTGGCTTCCATAGAAGGGGATCTGTATTGCTCAGCACTTCTGCAAATACCTCCTGGAAGTGTAGGCTCTTTCATTTTAGGCAGTTAAATACTGGTTCAGAAGGCTCAAGTCCTCTTGTTTGAAAACACACCTTTCGATAGGCTGCTTAATATTGCTCAGTTTTAAAACTTAATTTGACTGCTGATGGGACTGTGCCGACGTAGGGATGAATATGTTAGGTAGGAGTGAATGAGGTACCGTTGGCTGATAAAATAAAAGGATGATTCCTTTCAGATTTGATAATCTGATCTAAAATCTAGGCCACATTTCCACAACAATGGCTGTTTCTTTGGCATATGCAGTCACTGCAGCATTTCAATTACTTTATGTCAAATAGAAACTAATTGAAAATAATTCAACCTTTGTCTGAGGTTACTTTTATCACAGCAAATGTATTGGAAACGTTCGGTTTTCTGGAAAGCTTACCTGAAAACAAGCAACATGCGCAACTTAATTGTCCTGGCAAGCTCTAAAGCTTGAAAGTGATTTTTTGGGTTGGAACCTGCTTGAATAAAGGAATAAAGTGGGATTAATTAGGTTCTCGTAGACACGATTGGCCTTCCTGTAGAGCCCTCAAATTCAACTGGAGTCGGAGTGTGCAAAGGTGTAGGGTTGGAGTGTACAAGGATACAGAGTCGGTGTGCGGAGGTGTCGGGTCGGAGTGTACAAGGGTACGGAGTCCATGTGCAAAGGTGTAGGGTTGGAGTGTACAAGGGTACGGGGTCGGTGTGCGGAGGTGTCGGGTCGGAGTGTACAAGGGTACGGAGTCCATGTGCAAAGGTGTAGGGTTGGAGTGTACAAGGATACGGAGATGTAGAGTCTCGTGGGACGTGGCTCTTGGTGCCGGGCAGCGCAGCCCAGGGCCGTGCCCTCGGTGGGGCACTCCAAGCACCGGGATGACGTGGTGCTGGGCCATGCAGGGGGCCATCAGGAGACCCTACCTCTCGTAGGGTCCAAACTGGCGTCTTAGCGTGACTCGCGTGGCTGCAGGGGCTCTGCGCGGCGCTGATTTCCAGCCTCAGCGTGCGAGCTGTGCGTGCAGCGAGCCACAGGCAGCGCGGTAGCTCTGGGGTCTCTCTTGGCTCAGTCCAAGTCGGAAATGAGAATTTAAAAGCCGATATTACTGTGCGATGATAAATAATAGCCTGTAATTGAGAATAATTTCTGTTCTCATTCATCACTTAAAAAAACATCGTAATAAATGGGTATGGGAAATAGGAGAATTATGGTCTACAATTATTTTTGATACTATATTTTAAAAACTCAGATTTCAGATTTGCAATGGAATAAACTGTTAGAATAATTTCAGATGGCTCTGTCCTAAATCTTTTCATCTCATTAGTACATTTTTGTATATGTTGCAGTTTATATTAATTTATATGACAACTTGCCTGTGCAGTAGGCAAAAACTTATATCATAGTTTTTCTGATTGCTGATGTATTGAAGTGATTTTTGATATTGATTGCTGTGGAAAAAAAATCCATAAGATTTTATGGAACAAAATAAGAATAAGAAGGGGGGTCAATTTTCACACTTTTCTCGGTTGCTTGTTGGGGGGTTTGCCCTCATCTGAGGGATGATGTATCCATGTGTAGCCACCCTCATTTCAGGTTGCTGCATGTTAGTACTTCTGCCATCACTTCTTCTTTTAAAGACATTACAGACATTCAGTGAATGAATTATCAATGTAACTTTCAAAAACTAACTTTAGTCTTGAGTCAGAACTGAGGCAATTGAAAAATATTTTGGAAAATT
>VZSV01000302.1:140309-164956 GCA_013398735.1 Nothocercus julius
CGCTCCCGGGCCCCGAGCCCGCGCCCCCGGCGTGCCCTCGGTTATCGCGGGCGCGCAACTGCTCCTTCCTCGCTTCGGCAGGAGGACGGCTTCGAGCTTCAGGATAAATATCATCCTGCTGCGGCATTGCTGTATTCCGCGGGTTTTTATCTCATTAAAAACATACACCGTTCCCAGCGTGTTTTATCCGCTCGGGGAAGAATCAAACAAGTTGCAGCTTTTCCTAACGAAGCGGGGCGGAATAATTGCAATTTTAAGACGGCCGTTATTGCAAGTCGTGCAAGCAATATTACGGCGACGGTTTCGAGGGCATCGGGCAGGTATTTAACAGTTTGGTTCAGGTTGCCTGGGACAACAAAAATGCCCCTCTGCTGCATCTCGAAACGAGTTGTGACATACCAGCGAGGATTAAATTCGTAACAGATAGAACACCTTTGAAGTACTGGCTTATGATTTCACAGTGGCATTAGGAGTCTTACTGCAGTATTTAAGCAGTTAGAAAGAATGCTGGTTATTAGGGGTTGAATTTGGTAAAATAGGATTTTATTGTCTTTTAAATAGCCATGACAGCAGTTTGTATTATCCAAGCACAACATTTTTATTGCCGTGTATTACTGTTGGTGCTTTTTCCACACTTGTATCTATAGAGCCTGGGCACTTACCCAGGTGAACCCTTTTCGGGGGTTCTCTGCTGCATCGACGAGTTTAAAATAGCGCAGCCCTTTTTGCCGCTTCTTTCTTTTTGTGTGTGCCCCCCCTCTGCTGCTCCAACCCTCCTTCCTTCCTTGTTTTTGGTCCAGGGCTTGGGGAGAGCAGGAAGGAGACCAGAAACATCCAGTGTTTGGCTCAGATAACACTGGCAGATCGGATGTCCAAAAATGTTCTAGGCCTGCACATTTTTACATATGGTAAATTACTTTTAAAAAATAATAGTATAATTTCAGATCTCAAATATGCCTTTATCATAAGGCTTTATGACATGACATTACCAGTGCATAAAGCTTCTATGCTTTATGTCGGAATCTGATCATATCAAAATTTCCTGCCATATCATGTAACAGAAAGAGAGACTTGTTCCTAAAAATAATGTCTAGAAATCGTCAAGTATTCATTAAAGCATTTGGGGGTGAAAACAGACATGAGTCCCTTTGGCTGCAGTAATCTCTTAAGGCTTGCTCGACGCCATATTACAATCGCCAGTGTTACTAATTTGTGAAAGTTAGTTTAAAATACTAATCTTGGAATTGGCAGGCTCTTTTAATGGCTCTCTAGACTGCAACGGGTTAATTTGCAATGAGGGTCGGGTTTTATATGTTTATATTTTCTTAGCCTTGGTCAGGAGAAGTGGCTTTGCCTGCCCTTGTGCTGTGCCAAAGCGATAGGGTTTCATTCGTTTGAAAACCTAGCACATCCCAAGAGGTTACCTCGGTGTGGATTTCTTTCTTTCTGTATTAAATCGCTCATTGTCGCAAAGTGACTAGTGCTGCTGGGCTTTGAAAAGAACTTCTAAGAGGTTAAAAAAAAGCTTCTGTGTGGAGGATTTTTCAGCTCTGCAGACAGAGTACAGTTTGCAGCTGTTTGCCTTGCGACAGTGATATGGATCTGATTGTATACACTATACTGGGAGCCATGGATGCAGCTGGAATAGAGGTTATAAATTTTAAAAGCAATGCAGATTTTGGCCATTAATTGGCTGCTAATAAAAGCAAACTCAATGGGTTCTAACTGTGGGAGCCTGTGGCTCTGTATCTGATATCAGGAATTCGTACACATTACACAGTTTTAGTGATTCAGACCACGACTAATTGAAATATGAGGCATACTGATCAAATTTAGCAGTACCAGCATGCACTCGGGGTTGGGACTGTATGGCGACAAGGTAGCATTTATTGCTTATTCTCCATAACACTGCCTGATTGAAATATCTAGCTATGTTGTCAGCAGAGGCCCAGCTGGGCTTTAGTACAGCTAATTAAGTCATTAAAAGAGAGGTCAAGCAATCTAACTCTTGCATACTAAACTACATAAAAGTCTTTATTATATTTTTTAATAAGCCAAGATTTGAATTTTTTAAGAAGTTTGTTTTAATAATAAATGCGTTTGCTGCTTGCTTTGTCTGCCGGGGCTCGATGAAAATACACGTTTGTTAGGAACGAAGGGAAAACTTTCTGAGGCTAAGTGTAATTAAATTTTTTAATTTAATTATTTTTTTTTAGTGGCTAAAAAAATAAGTGTAACGCAGAATGATAACAGAAACACTGCTGGTCTTTTGCAGGTGGGCAGGAGCGACTCGGCTTGGTGACTTGTTTCTCCACTGACGAAATTGCTGCTACCCCCCGTGTTTCTTACTGGAATGGCTGTTCTCTGGAGCACTGAGAGCAAGAAAGAAACCTGCAGGGAGAGGTTTCTTGGAAACGAAGCCCAAAGTCATGCTGGGGGACTGTGGCTGCCTATTTTGTGCGTTCAGGTGGGGGAGAGGGGCTCGGATGAAGCGAAAGCCACAGTTGACTCGTGGAGCTGAAGAGCAGCAGGCTGTGGCTTGCCTGAGCTTGGAGAAGGAAAGCAGGAAAAGCAAATTCCGTGCTCGCTGTTTCCTTACGGCTCCCCCCTTTTGCTGCTGTCGCGAGGTCAGCGGGCAATACGTGTGCCGTCGTGTTGTCCCGCTCTGCCGGCTTCTTCTGCTCCGTGTATTTTCATGGCTTATTTAAACCATGCGCACAGATATTAATACACGTGGATATTAATGCTAAAGGCTGAAACGTGCAAACTCCAAATGCAAAGATGTTCCAAATATTGCAGCGCTGCAAACGGCAGCCTGCAGCCTCACTAACCCGTGCGAGGGCTGTGGGGCCCTCGCACATCTCTTCCCCAGGTTTGGGGTTCTTTGGCTTGGAAATATCTAATTTTGACCGTTACACTGCAGAGCAGTTATTGAGGAGACATGTTTAGGCATCGCATTCATCCAAGACAAATATCTGAGATGAGTATATCTAGAGAACAGTGAACCAGGGAGTGTTTTTTCTGAATTAATCATTATTAGTGACTAACTAGAGAACTTAGCAAAATTGAATTTAAGGGATGGATTTGACAATTAACAAATGATAACTCCTAACGCAGCTAATAACACATCAAATAATAAATCTTCTAAAAGAAACAAGTCTTGCAAGCCAAAATCACTGACACAAAAATCGAGACGTTCTCTTAAAGTAGACAGTAACTGCTATGAAGTGGGGAAAATGGGAAGCAATGAGGTGAATATTTGTAGTAGTAGCAGCAAATGGATCTTACTGCACTTCTGTTTATTGGCCAAGCTTTTACAAATTTATTAATTGAATCTCAGTAAACAACAGAAATTGTACTGTTTAAATTAGAAATAAGGTGCTTCTTTTTTTTTTTTTTTTTTCCCTCCATTAGGAAAAGTGCCAAGAATATGTGGTTAGGGATTTGGCATACAGGGAGAAGAAGTCAGCTGTATAATATTTTTCTCTTAGAAATGTTTTTGGTTTGGTGGTTTGTTTTTAGAGAGGAAGGTACCTTTTTTGGCAGGTTACAACAGAATAAAAAGTCTTTTAGCCATACGTTTATAATTTGACACAAAACAACTATCTATTTTTTATGTTGTGCAATGACAGTTAATCTTCTTTTATTGTTGATTTTTCTAAGCAGTTTAGATTTATTACTGTTGTAGTGGCAATGAACAGCAGGTATTGCACCTTACTGCATCTTAGCAGGATTTGCAATGGCATGAGCACCAGAAGATGCATTGAGGGTTCTTTTTTAAACATCAGGAGAAACAGTACGAGTGGAGCTGTATTGACTAACTGCTTTCTACATGGTATTGCCATGTGAATTCAGACCTTTCCGTGTGACTGGTAGAGGTTGTTGCTTACGAAGCATGTCAAAGAGTATTTCATGCTGTCTACTCAGCCTTTGCAAGCATTTTTAAAAAGACTGCCACTAATTAAGTCATTGTGCTTATTGCAGTTATACCTACTGTAGCGCGAGTGGGCCACCGGCAGCCGCGGCTAGAGACTGTGCTCATGCCACGGGTTGTGGGGCCGGCCCTGCAGCACAGCGGGCTGCAGAAGCAGTGCTGCGTTGCGGGGCTCGCGTGCTCTCCGACGGCCATACGTGCACATTGAGGAACGAGTTAAGAACAAAACTGGGGTGTGCGTGTGTGTACGTAAAACTTTTCTCTCACGTCCTCCTATTGTGAGATGTTCTGAGCATTTTAGGAGTTGTCTAGCAGTCCCTAATGGATCTCTTGGTACTTGCTCTTGGTATGGATACCATTGCTGTGGAATAGTTGGTGTGTACTAATAATCTTCATCAGCCCTGAGCAAAATAAGCAAACTCCTGAGAGGGAAAACACTTGAGCCTTTGCTCGCTATGGATGTGGGCTGAAGGATCCACTTGCCCACTGTGCATCCATGCAAAAACCTTCATGGCCTCGATGGATTATTTGCACAGGTTCTTGGTCTAACGTGCGTGTATGTTTGTGGAGCAAAATGCAGTCTGCAGAATTGGAGGAACTGTGGAGCAAATGGGAAAGGACTGTATTTTCTCTCAACCTTGCAGAAAGTCTTTGGCTATTTGCTTAGCAGATTCAGGAGGGTTATTTACTCGGAGCTGGTGGGAGACTCAAAATCAACGCAAGGCAGTGTGTGAACATCTGGAAGTAAATAAAAGTGGGAATGCCAGGCCTACTGAAAGAAGCCAGCCCCACTTTTGCAGTGAAGGTTCAGAAGTGTGGTCATAGTCATTTTATCTCTGTATTTCTGTTCTCAAAACATGTTGAGAGGACTATGGTTAATAAGTGTATGGATGTACACTGTGGTAGACTATAACTCATCATTTATTTTACATATTTATATTTCACTGTTCTTGTAAGTGTTGAACAAAAATGTACACAGACCGAGCTCCAAGTCCCGCTGAAATCAATGGCAAAAACTCCTGTAAGCTTCTGCAGGGTCAGGATTTCATCTCAGGTGTTAATACAGTCATTTTCATTGTAAATATGCTGCTGAAATTGATCTTTTTCTTTTCTCTAAAACTTGTACGTTATATCTGAAGATGAAACTTCCTTGGTGAATCTTTTAAGTTTTAAAAAAAAGAACTTTTTGTTTGTTTGTTTTACCATTGGATAAGAAAATTATTTGATTTTTTTAAAGGAGCATTTGGATGGTGGATCTAGGCCCCCTGGGAATGGGCTGAGGTCTCTGTAGTTGGGGTGTGTGTGTGTGTCTGAGAGACAGAAATGTTCCGAGGTGACTCTGTGCCCTTGGCCGAGGTGGAACTTCACAGAGCACGTACAGGTATGAACGAAGCATCTCGCTGACGGCAGGTGATGTGCAGTAGTCTACATTTGTATGGCACTAGGAGGAGGTTTATTATCTCTTCCTTTCCTCCCACTCCCAGTAAATACAGTGGGATGTTCCATAGCAAAAAACACAGTAGGGTCCCAGAGGGAGGCACTTCAGAGCTGAGATAGTGACTGTGCTGACAAACCGTGGCTGGCGCCTTCACCTGCGTAGTACAGGCTTTAATCACATCACCACATCTTCTCAAGTGCTGCACAGCTCCAGCTCCATTTCCTCACGGAGAACTGGCAGGCTCTGTGTTTTTAAAATCATGTTTCTTCTTCAGCGTTCTATGGTGTTGGCTCTAGGCAGGCAGTTTGTATTTTCTTGATCTGAATATATGATAAGAGCAGTAATCTCTTCTCATTTGTCTTTCTGTTGTTCCTCAGTTCCAGTGTACCATTGTCAGTGGAGATGCAGGGTGAAATGCCATTGAATACTTCTACAATAAGCCATAATAGTTTTTATGCCCAGAGTCTGCTTTCCACGTGTTTTGCCTACCAGGAAACAGTTCACTGCTGGAGAACTAATGTCTCCAGGCCTGGGTCTTGTGGTCTCTCTCACTAAGTCAGGGCAACTGGGATGAAAAAATGCTGTTTTTTTAATAAGCTGTGCCGTTCTTCGCAAGCAACTAGTCTGCTGAAAGATCACAGTGATTTGGCTAAAAGCTACTTATTTGGTAAGTAAAATGCTCTTGTTCTTTTGGATACCCCACTGAGGGTGAGCAGATGCAGATCTAGAGTGACAAAGCAGCAAAGGTGTTGCAGAAATTCTGTCAGCCTCCTGTGTCCTAACAGCACATAACACTTGCCACCCCTTTTTAGTTCTGAAATGTCTGAATAACCTGTTTTCCCTGGCGTGAACGACCAGCATTGCCATTAAAGTCCCTTCTCACGTTTTCTTGGTATTTCTGGCCATCATGCAGCACAATTGAAGCTTTCTTCTTCATCTAAAGAAGAACCTTTACCTAAGCCGTATCCGTTCCTGCCGGTAGAGACTGGAGACAACCACGGGGCTTTGGGAGGGCGGCTCCGCGCGTCGCCTGCCACGTGAGCTGACCACCCGTGCGTGGGGGTGATGTTTCTCCTTCACCCGGTGTTTACCAGCCCACTACCTGCCTGTTGTGGGTTGCCTGTTACTGCGGTTTGCTCTCTGCTGGTTTGCCTTTCCCGTTCCGCGGGCTTTCCTGCCCTTCTGGGCCTGGAGGGCCCTTGGGGTCGCCCAGTTTGCGGTACGTCCTCACTGAGTAGGTGCCTCCTCTTTACGTAATACTTTCTCACAGTATTACTAAAGTATCTCCTCTCCCCTTGTTATCTTCCAGAATCTTTTAAGAAATAATTGTTCTCCCCTTACTATGCAACATACGTGAACTCTTTGTGAAATGTGGTGTTTTGTTACATCTTTTTTAACAATCTCTCTTCTGAAAACAGTAGGTTGTAGTAAGCTCCTCCTAGATTTTGTCGCTGTTGATAGCAGTACGTTTTTGATCCGATGTTGTCTCGTCAGTAGATTTTCCTTTCTTGTCTTGACTTTGTACCCCCAAAAAGTATTTGGGCAGATTTGAGGAGAATTAGGTAAATCTGGTTTTTGTTTATTTCTTTGACCTGAGAACTTTTTCAGCCACCGGGCTGCTGCTAGCCCGACAGCTTTCCGTGCGACCACAGTTGGAGCGAGGAGCGCGGCTGGGGAGCAGCGAACGCTCGGCAGCGTGAAGCGCCGGCGCCGGCCCGAGGCGCGATGTGCGATGCGGCGCCCGTGTGCCCCGACGCGCTGCCCGTGCCGCCCTCCGCGCGCGGCGCCGCCGCCGGAGCTCAGCGGCTCCTCCTCCCGCCGCTGCCCTCGGAGCGCTTCGAGTGCCTCCTCCATAAGGCCAGCGGAGAAGACCACGAGCGTTTGGAAATAAGTTGCATTTCTGATGAAAGAATATTCTGCCTCATGTTTCCTTTTGGCCATAACTTTCCTGGGTAGAGCTGCCAGCCAAACGCACTCCCTTCCCCTGAATCTGAAACCTATTAGGAATTGTGTTACTGACTGCGGAAGGTCTATGCAGGCAATTTCCTAGCCGGGCGCCTCCGCGAGCCTGGGCTGCTGCTCTTCGGTGGCTGTGGGGAAGGCGGGGAGCCCTTCCCGCCTGCGCCCGGGCCTCCTGCAACACGAGTCCCAGCGGTTTTGTCTGACCGGCGCTGTGAGCTGCTGAAGAAATCGCTCCGAGAGGCATGTAGGAATAAACGCTGCCAAATACAATAACAAAAGCGGGGGAAGAAGCTCGAAGGGATTTTAAGCGAGGCGTTACGAGCGCTTGGAAAGCCCCGTCTCTGCTGTCGCGTTCGGTACCTGTAAAATCCCGCCATTTTGTAGTTACTTGTTTGCGCCCGAGGAGCAGAGAGAGAACCCTGGAAAAACACTAGCACTGCGCTTTCCTGTTCCGGCCTTCTGCCAGGCGTGAATGGCTGCAGCGAGTTTCATAGAGATGTTGTGATTACGGTGACGAGAGGGTAGAGGGTAATTAAAAATCCGGCATCTCCGCCGGAACGGGAGATTCATTCCGCGAGCGCTCCCTGCGCTGGGGAAAAGCATCTACTGTACATCGTGTATTTTGTGCTGGCAGACATTTGGCAATATTTGCCATTATATTTTAGAAGTCAAACGCCATGGTATAGAGTTAAATTCTTTGTCTGAAAGTCTTTTTGTTCTTAACCATCTGAGAATATAAAAAAATCAGCTGTGGTATTTTCAGTCCTCTCATATTTCAAATGCTTTTTTATTCAGTGCTTTTATGACCAGTTGCTTGACAACATATAGATATAGTTACTTCATGCGAACAATGCCCCTGTGCAATTGGTGCTCGTATGTATTTTTCCGGGCATATGTCGATACACAGTAGTTCCCAGCCGAGACAGTTTTTTAAAAGGGCTTTGCTGCAGTGCATTTTTACGTGGTGAAGTGATGTTTTCGTTGAAACTCTTCCATGACATCCTCTCTAGGTTACATCTATTTTAAGATACAGGTTTTATTAATCTGAAGCATGCTAGGCCTTAGTCATGCAGCCTTGCAGTGCTCAAAGCATCTCTTACAGGATATCATGGTTTTGCAGTAAGAATGGAAGAAAATGTACAAAGGAAAATATTCATGAATTTGAACACGCTCTTTTGCCAAAAGGCCTCTTTAGGTGGCAGGAGAAGTGCTAGTATAAAGGAAAAGTAAAAATCAAAGGTGTCAACAGAAATACACAGAACCTTAATAGTTTCTATATTACAAAAATAAATTGTGTTCTTCCTAGAAGAGATTTCTTTGAAAAGCTACTATATTCTACAGGAGTTTGGGATCATCTTTTAGAAAAAAAATTCATCCTCACTGAGTGCCATATGATAGTTATGAGGAGGTGGCGAGCCTATAAAAGTATATGATTACACAGTAATTGTGACTTTGGGGGGGGACTAATTTCTACAAAATCCCACTTAATTTCTGTAGAACTCCATCAATTTTATGCTTACAGTATTCCTTTTTCATAAGGAATTTGAGATTATTGTTTTAACCTTTTTCCCCCCGAATGGACAGTCAGTGAGTGCAATAGTTTTTTTATTATTAGCTTTGCCTGTTTTTTTTTTTTTTTTTTTTTTTTTTTTTTTTTTTTTTTTTTTTTTTTGCATTTCTTTTAACAGGGATTAACCAGTAAGGTTTTAAAATAAGAATATTAGTCCGCAGAAAATACTTAAATATGCTTCAATTTTCAGCAGTGATGGTTTATTGTTTGGGTTTATTGTTTGGGGCTGTTGCTAAAGGGTGGCAGAATTTTTGTACAAGGGACTAGCTCTAGAAAATCCCAACTGTAAATATTACAGAAATTTGCTACTATTCAAGTGTTGGGTCTTTTACTTGAATTTCAATGATTTCTGTCATGGGCAAGCATCTTTCCGTAAAGGATTCATGTAAATTCTAACCATCTCAAACAGAGCAGGTAGGATTTGAGCATTTGCTTGTGTTTGTGCTTCCTGCTGGGTTTGGGTTCGTTGGCATTCCGTGCCTGGGGAATCCCTCAGTGTTTCCCTGTGCCAGAGAGCAAGCGCTTTGCGTTTGCCTGTTCTGCGTAGAGGGTAGTCATGGGAGTGAATAAAAAATATACAGTACAAAATTTGGGTGCTCAGGAAAACCATATAGCTTACCAACTAGTACTGACATGATTGTGTGTAGGATAACCTCTCATATTTTTATTTTAGTGAAGGGCAGTTACTATTTGTGTGGCAATAAAGATGACCTAGGAAAATGTGCTATATTAAGGGAGTCGTATCGCTATTTTCAATGCTGATTCTAGGCTTTTTTTTTTTTTTTTTAAATGTATAGAATATAGACTTGTTTCACTGAGCAGTAGATTTATACAAAGAAACGAGTAGTTGATGGCAAACGCAGGGAGCTGATACGTTTTCAAGGAGGGCAAGCCCGCCGCACTTGCGAGCGATGATAGATGTGTGTGAAATACAATCCTGATTAAAAATGCATGTGTGAAACCCCTTCGAATACCGCGCTGTGTCCGACAGCATGTTCAGGGCTCCTTTCGGTGAGAAGGGAAGGCTAATGCAGCAGCGCCTGCGCCGTTCCCTCCCGCTTCATCCCTTGCTGAACTCGCTGTTCCTCCAAAATTTTCAGCCGATAAAATATCGGAGAGTTACGAATGGAGAGAGCAGGGCGAGGTGGCCTAAGGGGTTTATGGGTTTGAGCTGGGTAATGTGCAGGTACGTGCAGCCCGCGAGTTCAGGTGAGATGAGGACAGCTAGGTCTGACCAGTGGACACTTGTGCCTGTTTGGCCATTACTAAGGCCTGGCCAGGTGGTCAAAACCTCACGAGTGTTTTCTTTGCTAGCTGTCAGCATCTGCCCGAGACATGTTCATCAAGGCTAAAGCAGTGGAAGGAAATTGCTACTGAATGTTCCCTTTTAGGGATGGAAGAAACGCCAAGTCGAGGTGACCGAGCCGCGCGCCGTGCTGCGAGGGAGAGTGGAGAGAGGCGGCGCGAAGAGGGAGGGCAGGGCCTGGGCTGCTTACAGGCCACCAAGCGCGGACGGGCTCTGCTGCGACGCCTTCTCTGCCCTAGCAAAGGGAACCCGAGGGAGGCCTCAGGATTTTGCCAGACGTTTCCCTCCT
Source organism: Nothocercus julius (assembly GCA_013398735.1). Taxonomy (NCBI): domain Eukaryota; kingdom Metazoa; phylum Chordata; class Aves; order Tinamiformes; family Tinamidae; genus Nothocercus; species Nothocercus julius. The sequence goes on from VZSV01000302.1 coordinate 150,809, forward strand.
CTCCCCCTTGCCCTGTGAGCTGTTATGGGAGGCCGGCCCCGCGCGAGGGTCGCGGCTCCACGCGCGGTGCCCGCGGCGCTCGTGGCTCTGCTCGGGCCCGCGCCCGCCGAGGGCTGACGGCGAGGCGGCCGGTGAGCCCTGGCAGAGAAGGGCTGGCAGCCCCTCTTGCGGCAGGTGAGCCAGGAAAGCAGCGTTTTAGGGCCGTTTCTAAGCATATCCAGATGCCTACAAGCACAGGTAGGCACCCAAAGGGATTTTCCAAAGCCCATATTTTTAAGGGTATTTAGGCATTAATCTAGCATTGGAACATCTAATTCTCGATTTGAAAAGTGCCTAAGGGCCAGATTCCTAAAGATATTTAGGTTCTGGGCTACCCCTGAAATCAAACAGAAGTTGCATCAAATGCTGTTATTTCCCAGGACGGTGCCCTTGAAGTACTTCCTGGCATATTAAGGCATGAAAGACCCAATTGATGTGAGTTGGGGGGGCATCTGCAAGGGACTGTGCATGGCAGCTTCACTCAGAAACCCGTCCGCAAAGATTCCCGCTCGCAGATAAGGATGTGCTGTCCTTTTGTGCAATTACTCCATAGCAGTGATCTGGCAGGATGACAACCAGCTATTAACTCTGCAACTCAACTCAGAATAACTCAACATTCATTACGTGCTTTTACTGTATAATTTTAGTGAATTATGGAGGTTCTGAGTGAGCCATGGCTGAGGGCCAGGATGAGTACGGAGCGCGTTTCAGGCGGTATTGCACCACCTCTGCTGCCCAGCACATCATTGCTGCAGTCATGACAATGTTATCCCCACAACTTGGCATTACAAGCTCCATGCTGCTTTTATATGTATAAATGCAAGTGCAGTTAAAGCTTGAGAGCTCTTTTGAATCATTTGACTTTGTTTGCAAAGCAGATCGGAATGTAGACCTCAGAGAGAGCTGAATGCAGAGGCTGAAAGCAAAATTTCCAATTTTTCCTTTAAAACTTCATTTTGTGCAAGTATTTCAGTTTTAGACAAGTATTTATAGAAGTAAACCTTCATGTGCCTTTTAACCCTTATTTCCACGTCTTCCTACAATACCTTTACAAGTGGTTCTGAGGGTTGGCCAGACTCTTCCTGTGCGAAGACAGCAGTCAGACTTGCTAACTTGAGGAGGAGGAAGGTGAGGTGAATCCAGAAAATGCTTTTCCCGGTGTGATTCCCGCTTGGCCCACCTGCGGCAGGAGAACGCAAGAAGCGGAGGCGCGAGGCGGGCGAACCCCAGTGAACCCCTGGTCCCGCCGCTGTTTCTCACGTGCAGGATTGCGGGCGGATCAGCCCCCGTGAAGGGGCTGGGGAGATTCAGTGCCAACGTTATTGGCTTCTTGATGTGCATGGAGAGCAAGCAGCTGTAAATGTCAGAGAGCAGAGGTAGATCTTGCTTGCTTTCTCCTGCTGTCTCCTGTCACGGCTGGAGGGAGCTAGTTTGCCATAACTTATACAATTACCAATCGTCTTTTTTTTTAATTTGACATTTTAAGAGCTGTATTGCGTAGAGGATAGTTAATAGCAGTTACTTGCTTTGAAGTTGAGCTTTAAATTATATATAGCATAATTATGTCTAAGGCCTCCAACTTACTCCTTACCCTAGTAGGTATTTCATCTGCGTTCTACTGTAACATAGCTCCTTCTGTATAGCAGGGCTAGTCCTTTACCTGGCTACTTTAAGCTCAGAAACACTGGTTGCATATTGTGATTTTCCTGCAGTAAGCTTAATTATTTCCTGATGCTTCTACTCGACTTCAATTATTTTGAGTTTCAGTTCAATATTAAGAGAAATAAAATGGTAGATGAAATTTCATAACAAAATTTGTTGCAGGTAAAAACCAATGAATAAAAATTACTGTCTTCAAGACCCAAACCCACCAACCTTCTAAAACCTTTAAGACCCTGAATATTTTTTTCTAATCCCTGGGTGCCTTTTAACAACTGAAACTATTTTTTATTTTTTATAAAATTGTCAATGGCTTTTCTTCAGATTTATTGGGGCTTGTGTTTAGCTTCAATCGTTGTCTTCTGTGTTCCAGTGATATACCCAGTAATATTTCTGTATATGTGGGTTTTTTTTTATTTTTTTTTCCTATTATCCTGATAACGGAGGAAACAAAAATGTAAAGACTGAAGACTCTGCACGTATTAAGATACATGGCAAATTGTACAATTAGGGATTCATTTACTCATCACACACGTGCACACTCGCACGCACAATCAGCTTTCCAATAAATATGCAGACATTAGTGACAATGAAACCTTGCTTTTCCTTAGTGTTCTTATAATTTTACTTTGCGATTAATTGTCTTACCAGGTTACATCTATATTAGTATATGTTTTCCCTTGAATTCTAAAGAGAGTAGTGTCTCTAATTTATTTCCCATCTTGCCGTTGATATAAGCAGGGTTTTAATGCTGGTGATCTCTTTCTTACTTACAAATACACACTCTGAGTGCTCTGAGATTTATGTAAGAACCTGAATTCAGACATGGGGTTTTACATTGCTTCTTCAGTTAAGATTAATTAGCAATTATTATTAATAAAATTCGCAGTGTGAATAAAGTGTTGTCTCTCCAGTCTCTCCTGCCATCTCTTTTATTTGGACTTCAATATTGACAAGGCTGTGAATAGTGAGTGATGCTGTTGCTGCCACGATTGCAAAAAATGGTATTATGGAAAGGCAGACAGTAGCTTGTAAATGTTAAGAAAGGGGTAAATTGCAGTCTTGCTTTAATTTGGTTTGAGGTGAGCATAGCAGGAGGGAGGAAATGTGGTGGAACTGCAGGAAACACAAATGTACTTTATTTTTTTCTTTAATTTCTATTGAATTTCAGCTTTTTCACTGAGTTTAAAATGAGTAAGCCTTTCACCGTGCTTTCAGTAGGGAACTTCACGACAGTATTTATTAGCAGGCTGTTACAGGGTCTGTTGTGCAGCTTAGTGACTAGCATAAAAAGCAACCTGGTAATATAAAATGTCAGGTGATGCGGTAAGCACCGCCATAAAGTCTTGTTTTACTTCTGCAAGCCGGTCGGTAGGGGCAGGGCAAAGCCAAGGAGAGCGGGCTGCTTTGGGGGCCGTTTCGGGCGTCGGGAGCGAGCGGCCGCGGCCCCGTGTTGGGCGGGCGCCGCGACGGGGCCGCTCCTGGCGGAGCCTTTGGCTTGCGCTGCAGAGACGAGGCCGCGTCCGGGCAGCGCGCGAGGGGCGAGCACACGGACCACCCTCTGCTGCTGGTTGACCTTTCCAACGCGCAGCCTGCGTTGAGGGGTTGTATGCAATAAATGACTTCTAATGCTCATTGTTTATATAATGGATAACTTTTCCAAGTAAATGTGTTTCTTTTTAACCCTAACCAATGGCTGCGGGGAATGGTAACGTGGCCACTGGCCTACAGTCCTTAGTTAAATCATCAGTTTGTTAAGTGCTGTTTACAATCTAAACCCTCCCTCTGGAATGGACTTCTTTAAGGCAAAATGAAATAAAATAAAGGTAAGTAAAAGTAAATAGATTTTCCTATTGAAAGTTATTACTTCAGGAATGAAGAAGATGGATATTGATCCGCACCATCCTTTGCCATTACAGTCAGGTTCACATAGATAGCTCAGACACTTTATTCTAAGCAAACAGCCATTTTCTCTGCTGACTTGGATTCCAGTGAGAATTGAAAAAAGTAAAAGGTTTGTAAAAACATTTTTCTGTCCTTCTTACAGGGACAATTTATGTTGAAGTAACAGTTTCTGAGATACTTGCACCTGTTATTGATTTATTTCTTCTTTGTCATGAACAATCTCCTGTTTTATAATACAGTTACCCTTGTATGCGGCCCTAAGGTAGTTATTCAGAAATAGTTCTACTGCACCAAAGTCCCAGAGGACTTCCCAAGCCATAAAGCCTCCTGAATAAAGGAATGGACGTCTGTCCGTGCGTCGGCTTCGGCATCGCGTGCAGCCCGTGTCCGTGAGAGTAGCGTTCGCTTCCCGCAGCGATGCAGGCTGTGGTGTGACAAGCAATTGTCATAACTGTGCAAATGGCACTGGGAATTCATAAGGTGCCTGTCAGAGAGCGGTCAGGAAGTGACCTTGGGAGTACAGGAGTGGAAGGCAAAAGCGGCAACGAGCCCGAAGTGAATAAAAATAACGCAGTTTCCAGGGGCGCTCCTAGCCGAGAGGCTTGTGTTCCTTTTGCAAGAAATGCACTGGGTCTGAAACATGAGTTAATTAGAAGCAAATGTGGTGTGGAAAAATGCACGCCTTCCCTTCACTTATTTATGTATATGGAGGCATGCACTCACATGCACAATTGCTTGCTTGTTTTAATATAATATTTCCATTTTTCTTTTCCAGCTCTCTGTTTTATAGTTAGAGATTAATGCATGACCTCTGCCTTCCTGACTTCAACTGATCGCTACAGAGGAATTCTTTTGTTTTTACTTTTTATCACATCTTCTGACATTTTAGCGAATAATATTTGACAGCTATGAACATCTGCAAAAGTTATTGTTATCATAACTTGAGCTCAACAGAGCTACTGTCACTGATGCTTAGGAGAGATCACGTTGCACAAGAGACGGGGAGTGCATTTACACTCTTTTTTTTTTTTTTTATAATTCTTGTTGAGCTATGGTTTTATTAGTGTTCTTTTTCATGGGTGAAGACACATACCTCTTTCATGTTTAAAAATGTTATGTGTAACATTTATGTTGCTTGACTAAATTTGCAGTCTAGCCAGGCTGTTTGGTGAAGCAGTCGCCTTCCATGTGCAAGTCTCGCACATGCCATGGAGTGACTAATCTTACCTTTCTTGTTCCTCCCCTTTTCCTTCTCTCTCTCTCTCTCTTTTTTAGTGTACAGGGCAAAGATCTACTGGTAAGCTTAAAGCTGCAAAGTGGTTTTAAACAGCATGGACTTGTGAGTTATTTGTGTTAAAACAATTCCCCTTTATTTGTTCTCGTGCTCATTCGGTATGCACCCAAGGAGGCTGCTGTGCTGCACTCTCCTTGAAGGCACCAGTGGCGACGGCAGATGCAGCCAGTCATTTATGTGCATATTACAGTATAAATCACAAAGATTAAGGGCAGTCATTTTGGGGAGCACGACAATTTTGCAACCAAAAGCACTTAAATAATTACCTTTTTAAGCAACTTTTATTGACTATGCAGGAGGATAAAAAGTAATCTTACTTGTTTTAAATGGCATAAAGCAACCGCACGCCATTAGCGGAGTGTTACATTTCTTATTTCGCTGAGATTGCGGGAGCTTACCGGCGAGAGATAAAAAATGTATAAATTCAGGAGCACTGGCTAGCAATATCCCGAGCCATTGTCAGTGGACTTCTCCTTTCCCCTGCCAAAATATGTGGAAGCATGCATGGATTGTGCTAGATTAGCAGGAAGGGCTTGTTTCCGTGGCATTAGCCAGGTATCTTAGCAACAGGATCATACCAGCTCCGCGCCGCGCTCTGTGCTGCTGCATGTAATATCCTGGACATAATCTGTCTTTTAATTTTCTTTGGATTGTAGTGATATTACAGATACATGTGTTCAGTTATAGATCTTTATTTAATAAGAAGAATGCTTTAGCTGAAGATTTGTACTATGTCAGAAGTGGGCAACTCACAATAACGGTACCGGAGGTTTTGCCCAGGTACAGCCTTGTCTCGCGTTTCAGATTGACAGGAAAACTTACTCCCTTCATTAAGATGTGTCTCGTAGTTCATATCTTTATGCTGCGGAGACGGGGATGCTGCCAGAATTCATAATAATGAGAACGTTATTTAATGTCAGATGGAATGCAAATTGCTTGTACAATTGAAATGTCATCTAAAACATGCCACCGTATGCAACACCACTTTATTATAAGTCACTGAGAGCAATATCTTAAATTTGGAATTGCACTAATCCTTCATCTGCTTTTGTTTACCTTTCATCTATAATAGAGATGTCGAATTTCCTCCAAACGGCATTTGCATGTTTTAACTGCTTGCGCGCGCGGCCGAAGATGTGTGGGAGAAGCAGGAACAAGAACTTCCCTTTTGATTTTCTTCGTCTTTTGGTTGTTTGTTCAAAGCAAATTAATGGGAAAAGATAGCTTTCAAATACGAGACAAAATGCCGTGTCAACCCTTTTGGGAAAATAAGCTGAAGCTTATACAAGAGCAGTTTGTGATTTAAAGTATGAAGCGTAATGTGAATTTGAGTCTATTGATTAGATTGTAATTGATTTTCTTGGTAATTTGGCCTCTTACAGTAGTTTGTTTCATTTAATTGAAACAATAACAATAACTTCACAGGATTAACTTGCTTCACAGTAAGATGGCATTGAATGTATTTAAGATTTTTGGCATACTCAGCTTGGAAAAAGATATCCAGAACAATTACTTTCCAAATGAAATCCGTGCCAGTGTGGAAAATACTGTTAGTGTGCCAGAGCTGCACAACTTTCATTTTAAGATGTCTATGAAAGAGAGAGCCCTTTTGTTTGGCAAGTCTTTTTTGAAATATTTGCAGTAAAACCATGGTGGCATCTTGCTTCTCCCCTTCCTCTTTGCCTTCTCCCTGGAGCCTTTCCCGTGCTTCCATGTAGACGCCTCTTGAGTAGCGGGAGAGAGGAGATGGGAAAAACGGAGCCCGGCTTTTCTTTCTGCTCTGTTGCTGCTGCGCCAGCCACCGGGCTCGTTTTCTGGGAGCGCAGCAACCAGGTTGGGCTTTTTATGTTTCGTTTTGGCTTTGTTTTTCTCTCGTAATAGTGCTTGGAGGCAGGGAACCCCTTAGCGAACACGCTGGGAGCCTGTGATTTCGCATTAAATGTGTATCCGTGTGTGCCCCCAGCTCAGATCCCGCGGACGTGCGCGGTAGCGCTGGAGGTGGCGGGCTGCGCGCGGCAGCCCCTCGGCAGCGGCGCCGGCCGCGGGGGACGCGCCGCAGGCCCTGCTCCCCGCACGGCTCTGCTCGAGGAGCACGCAGAGCATGCTGGGCAAAGGCAGCTGGGTTCAGGATTTGCCCATTTGCCAAACGCGCTCGGAGTTTTGCCTTCTGACTTATTTAGTCTGAAAGCAAGGAGACACAGGAAAAGATGCTTTAAAAAATTTCACCTTGAAGACTAATAGAAGGTCTTGAAAGCTGAAAATCTGTTCTTTTAGGAAATACTTCTTGCCAGAATTGTGTAATATTACTTAGAGGCAGACTTATTTTCCTGGACAAAGGGGATAATGGGAATAAGGTAGGGAGTAATGTTTGCTCTGGCTGGCGGTCCATTTTCAAAGTCCAAACGTACCATGGCAAAGTCTACTTCATTTTGTCCATAGGTTTGACTTCAGAGCCCCAGCTCATCTTGGGGGGATGCACTTCGCAGTCGCCCGAGGATTTCATTTTATCAAACCATTTTAGAGCTTCTCTGGATGTTTCGTTCGGGGAGTGGTACCGTGCCATGCTTACCTCCGGGACACCAGCCCCCGCTCCTGACTCTTTCATACCTTTTCTCTTCCTCGAGTCAGAGACGGACTAAAACAAATGCTAATAGATGTCCCCCAGACTTTAAGAGTCGTCAGGGAAGAGCTTGCTCGCACTTGCTGTGTAATTTATTTGTCTGGAGTATCTCCCGTTGCGGGACATCGAGGCCCTCCTCCTCCTGCTGCGAAATACGTGGCCGCTGGTTTGAGTGGGAAACATGGTGGCTCAAGAAGCCGTGCCTGGCGTACGAAGGGCGTTTAATGCTTCGGATGCATAGTTGCTTCTGTTACAGAGAGCAAACAAACTGTCTGCAGGGCTTGGAAGAGAAATCCAGTGCTTGAAATGTTGGTAGAGCAAAGCTTTATCGTCCTCTAAGCGGGGTGGCAACGCGAGGCTTGGGAAGCGTGGCCTAACGCAGCGCTCCTGGTGCGCCTGAGAACGGGCGTGCGCGGTGCACGGCTGAACTGCGCCATCGCAGATACTCATCCTGCTGCAAGGGAGATGTGTAAGGCTATATCCTACAGGACTTTCTCCTTTACACAGCATTTTCAATTTTCAGGCAGAGGTGATGCTTCAAAAAACGGTGCTCCTTTTTACTTAACGGGTTGTTCTTGGCTTTGCAGCCGTGCTGCCCTCTATACAGCTAGGCCCATGAACACGAGACTGAAGAAACTATGTGAAGCAACTTCATTCATTCCCAGAGCTCCGGGCTTGGTCGGTGGCTCGATTTTTCCTCTTAACTGCCTTAGGGATTGCTGTTGCAGTTCCTTCTTGTTGCTACAGGAAGATCACTGGCTAAGTGTTACTGAGAATGCGACAGGCTCTGTCTTTGCTCCCCTGCCCGTTCCTGAGACATCACAAGTGCCGTGCCCTTTCACGGGAGCCTCGGCACAAACCACAACTGCTTCTTCATTTAAATCCTAATTGTATTTGTGGCCTAGAGCTGTCAGCCAGTCCTGTGCTAGACACTGAGCAAACATACCAGCTAATGATGGCCTCGGCTCTGAAGAGCTTAAAATCTTTAAAAGACAAGACCTCCCAGATAGATAAGACAAATACATGGGCCAGGTAACAAAACTCAAATGCGTGTGAGCATCCTCTTTTCATCTTTGTTTTTGTGGAGACTTTTTAAAATATTCTGTAAACTGAAAGGGTGCTCAGGGCTGCCTGTCCTTGAGTTAATTTGTAACAGTGATTTAATAATGAATTAGCATCTTCATTAGCTTCCTCTCTGCCTTTCTGTAGGGGACTGACTCCGCAAGAAAATTGCATGGACCTTTTCTATACCTATTGTTAGCAGGAATATCTTAATTTATTGATTCTGATAACTCAGTGTCTCAGTATCTTATTTGATTGGAAGCCTTTAAAATATTTTTACTGCTCTTTTCTTTCATTGATCTGTATCAGAAGTCGGAAGTAGTTTCCTAGTATTTATAAGGCAACTTAATTTCTTTATCAAATAAAAAGTTATTCAAGATTTACAGGTGTTACTCCACATAATTCTGGCCTGGTTTACTCATCTTTTCAATAACTGTCAGTGAAAGTTATCAGAGAAATGTTTGACAAATGAAAATGATTCTATGCGCCTGCAGCACAGATGCTAATATCCTTTTCAGCGGATACCTAGAGCGAACCCAACACCCCAGTCTGAGACACTTGAAGGGTGAAACGTGATAAGTTTAACAAAGCTGAGAAACACTATAAAATAATTTGGAATGTGAAGAGAAATAATGCCATAGCTATTGAAAGTGTAGGGGTAAAATTAACTTATCTTTAAGTGTTATTTTGGGGCCATCTCTTGCCCATTTCTTCAAGATTCTTTTCTGCAAGCTTATTTACCAGTCCCAGAGATTTGTGATTTCTGGGAAATGACAAAAAGCACTGAGTAATCTTCTGAATGGAGTGAGAAGGAAGCAAAAAAAGCTCTTAAATCAGAGTTGCAGAAATCAGAGTTGCAGAAATATATGCCTATTCTTTGATTAATCAGGCTCTATGCAGGAGACTTAAGAGTAAGTTTTAATTTGCTATTCTAAAAGGTTTTATTCTTTCTGTGAATCATTTAGTCACCTTCTAACTTAAAGAATCTCTCTTTTTTTTCATATTATCACAAAAATAGTGGATCTCGTAGCTTGCAATCAGGCAGCTAATTTCCGCAATTATTTTGAGTACGTTAGAGTTTGTGAGTGAGTAAGGAAATAGCCAACATGTTCTTACAAAGGGGAAATTAGATATCCACTGCATCTTACTACAAAGAGTTTGTAGCTACAGGATTTATTTAGTTAGTTAGTTGGTATAATCCCTCCATGACACACATATCTGATCCTCATTTTTATTATTGATTTTGTAAATCATCTTCAATGAAATGCTCTTTTTTATTTGCAGTACTCAAAAGCCTGCTCGTGGTGACATGCAATATGCTGGCATTAGTTGTTCGCAGGAGGAGGAGCGGATTCAGGGGACTTGGTACGGGCATCCCCACCGCCCTTTGGGTGAGGTGGAAGAAGGCAGGAGGAGCTTAAATGGTAGTAAGTTGGCATTTAGGATGTGCATTTGTGTGTCAAATGCTTAGCCTCAGGCCCCTGAGTGTCCTCAGGAGCACCCGGGACTTGGGTAATGAGAACAGAGGGTTTGCTGGTGAGGCAGCTTGGGATCATTCTCCACCAAACCATTGCTCAAAGCCCGGCTGGGGAGAGAGCGTGCATAGTTGTTGAAATTCTCCTTTTAACCCTGTATTTGTTACTCAGTTTTGTTTCAGATTTTGTCCTTGTGAAGACTGTAGTAATAGGCATCTATATTTTTCATGATATGCATCATTTCAGTTATTGGTTTTAATACTTTCACGAGCTGTAACCAATGATTCCAGCTGATTCTATCACCTGTATAAACTGGACTGGCATCAGATGTGTTTATTTTTACACAAATCACTGAGGGATTTCTGAAAGGCAATTTGACTTTAGGGACCCTTATTATACAGGCTTATTTATATAGATTCTACATTTTCAAAACACGGATATCACCAAGTACATAAATATAACTCTCTTGTGATCACAAGGTGAGCTGTCTCAAAATGTATGCAAAGACTCAGCCTACAGAAGCAGTTCTGCTCCTTTGAAACATGAAGGTTCATTGGAAATGAAACCATCAATGGAATAGAGCAGCAGTAGTAGTAGTAACTAATACTGCCTTATTTCTGATCTTGAACTGGTTCCACCAAACTGGACTTAAAACCCCCACGTGTGGAACTTACTCTGCTGTGTCTAAACTACATGCACATCGTGTGTGTTCCCATCCTAGTTCAGATGGTTAAATAGTGACCCCTTCAAAAAATGTTTGTTGGTCTTGAAGAAGATGCTTTTACACATTGAGGCTTGTAATAAAAGAACTGAAGTAGTTTGGCACATTGAAGTCAGTGAATATTGTTAGAGAGTACTACTGCCACCAGTGTGCGCTGGACTTTGTAAATCAATGTTCATTTTTCCCAAATACTGTTCAACAAATACCAACTCCAGTAGAGATGACCCTTTTAATTCCTTAGTATAGGCTACAGTTTGGCTTGATTTATGGAAGACCAGTAGTCTATTTATAAAAGATGTATCTGCAAGATGCACTTTATGAGAAACTTGGCTTTTGGGACACATTAATTCTAAGTGCAGATGCAACTTTCATGTTTTATAATATAACTTTGACAGCTGTAATTTCAGATTAAAGATTTTTCATTCACATTCCCATCCTGATTGCTCTGCATGGTCCTTATATTACCTTATTGTCAATAGCAAGTGTTCATCCTATTGGGAGTCATTTAATAACCAGCTGCCATTTAAAGTGTAGACAGAACATTTGTCTCGGCCAGCTCATCTCAAGTATAGCTGCTCTGCATGGGGAGCTGGGACTTCTTCAAGAAAAACAACAGCTGGACCTCACTATTGTTCTCTGCTGCTTCTTTTGTAGTGGCCAGTTAGAACAAACACGGGTCTTCTTTGTGAATTTTCTAAATGCATTAAAGGCAGTTTCCTTTTTGTCTTTGTCATTTGACAATGTTTTTGTCTTTTTTTAATGCTGTACAAATCTAAAGTGCTCATTGTGCAAGTTAGTAGTTTATTTTGTGCAAGTTAGTTGTTTGCTGAAAGTTAAGCAACAGCAAGCTTACAGGTTTTGTGCCACACCACAGCACACCTGTCTTCCTGCAGGTCATTATCTCCACTCTAGGAAGCTATTTTATGTTAGCAAAGTACTTTAAAGCCAATTTTCAAGCAAGAGTTTAAGGTCATCAGATTTTTTTTTTTTTTTTTTTTTCTTGGATGGGATTTTACAGAAGAAGTCATTGGGAAATAAGTATAACTGGTCTATATGAAAATGAATTCATGACTGGTAACGATTTTTTTTTAGAACCTACCTTTTAAATTTCCTTAACTTGACAGCTGGGGATTATCCGTTGTGGCAGTGATCTGTAACAAAAAAGGGGGGGAGGGAAGGTTTCAGGAAAAAAAATTGACTCTTTCATGGCTAATTAAACTGGAATACAAATCAATCAGCAGAAATAGCTGATGAATTTATTATGTCTGTGCAAGCTTACTGTATCCTGATGTGTTTGATGTACACTAAAATTACTATTCCCATCATCTTATAGGGTAATCGTTTACCTTCAGCTTTACCTTTATCTATAATATTGATCTGAGACTCTCAGGCAAGTAATGGAAGTTTGGGTTTATATAAGTGTGCGGGGTATAAACACTAGAGCCATGACAACTTGGGAAACCTGGCCTGGTGATTAAACCCTTTATTTTTCTTTTCAGATCAAGTTCTCTAAGTCCCCCAGGCTTGTGTAAGCCTGTGGGTTAGCTTAATTAGGTTAATGGAAGGGTGGACGAAGAGGTGCAACCACCGAGAAACTCTTTCAATCCTGCTTCTGTAAACATTTTACGGTGTAACGTTTGCCCATTTGCCACTGTATTGCCGTGACTTAGGACTTTTTCTGCTCATGTATTAAATACATGGGGTTTCTGGATGCATTATGAATGTTACTTGGAAAAGTACTCAGCAGCCGTGGGATATAGCAATAAATATATACCACAATGTTGAAACTTCTTGAAAATTAGTTTTGAAATTTGACTACTTTAGCTCAGTTATTTTCTGACATCTGAACACTGTGGTCACCTAGTTGCTGACATATAATTTGTTGTTTGGTTAACTATAATATTTTTTTTCCTCCTCTCTTGGAAATTAGGCATTCTTTTGAGATGAGGAGAGGTGCTCAGCTGAAGTGTTACAAACACGCCTGGAGTTGATTCAGAGCTTTCAGGAGTTTCAGAAGAAATGCATGTCCTGCACAGAAATGCCACTTGGGTACGTTGTCAAGAATTTAGTCAACATATTAGTAAGCTAAAAATGACATAGGCTGGACATCTTGTGTAGATTATACCTTTGTTATTGTTTTCTTTTCCTGAGAAATGAATAACTAAAAATATGTCTTTGTTTTCATTGTGCTAAATAATTATTTCCCCCTGCCTTTGCTTACGCAATCAGCCTGAGCACTCTAGAGTTCACATTAGTCATCATCCATGAACTACTGTTTTACAGCTTATCTTAGCGTCACAAGACAAGAACCTCAATTCCCCTTATAAGTTCAAGCTCAAGTTAATTTCTGCCAGACTACTACGTCGTCTCTTTCGGTCTAATCCTTTCTTCCATGCGAAAGAGCAACATGCAGAAGCAACATGCAAAACTGTATCTGAGTCACGTGTTACTTGAGCAAAGAGTGAGATCAGCTACTTGCAACTCACGTCTTGCGACTACAGATATGTATGAATAATAAATTATATTGTCTTTGTTAACAAAGGGTCAGAAGCGAATCCAGTCTCCAAACAGAGCACAGTCACTAGGCTTTGGGCAAAGTTTATGTGGAGGAGGAATGAATCTTTCCCCCACGGTGCCTTAGAACGGAGCCGTTGCTCGGAAGCACGAGTGAGCAGGCAACAGCACACAAAACGGGTCTCAGGCTGGTTATGGCCTTCCTTCTAAGCCTCTCCCCACATCTTGCTCTTCATCTGTAGCCTGTGGTGTTCCCTTATATTCCTTCTGGCAGTTCTGGAGGCAGAGCTTGGTGGTTCAGGGCATTCAGTACCTGGAGAGCAGTATCGAGCCTGTGACTGAACAGGGAAAGGTGAGTTAACAAAGGCTAACGCTCCCCTCGTAATCCTGCGCGAGATACTGTATATTATGATAGAGGCTCCTTTCATAAAAAAAAAAATCCCCAACTGCGCCTAATTTTTAAAAATCACCTTTGCATCAGTCCTGTTTTCCTTTACAAAGAGGGCAGAGCAGTGCCCAGGCCTGCCGCAGCTTCCAAGCCGGCCCAGAGCAGAAGGGCAGGGAGAGGTGTGCGCGGCGTGTGCAGCGTGCGGTGCAGTGTGCGAGCGTCACGTGCAGCATGCGTGGCCTGGGCAGCATGTGCAGCGTGCACAGTGCGTGCAGCGTGCGCGGCGTGTGCAGCGTGCGAGCGTTGTGCATGGCCTGTGCAGCCTATGCAGCGTGCGCAGCGTGTGCAGTGGGTGAGCGTCGTGCGGGCGGCGTGTGCAGCGTGCGGGCGGCGTGTGCAGCGTGCGGGCGGCGTGTGCAGCATGCGCAGCGTGTGCAGCGTGCGCGGCGTGTGCAGCGTGCGAGCGTTGTG
>VZSV01000302.1:165146-175886 GCA_013398735.1 Nothocercus julius
CGAGCGTGGGCTGCTGCTGGGAGGCCGGGCCCGCCGCGGCGCGGGGGCTTCTTCGCTCTTTGCGCTGGGCGCAGCGAGAGCCCGTGTTTATTTAGCACTCTTAGCAAGCCCTCCAGGACCTCACAAAGTCCATGAAAGCAGAATTCCCCATATTCCCATGCTGATTGTACAAGGAGCTGGCTGTTGAAAGACCAGACAAGATAGTTGTCTGCTTACTTAAAGTAACCTTTGTGCATCTGATCAAACATCTGCTCTCATCTGAAACAGCTTAGGCTCTCCATAGAGGTTTATTAAGCAGGTAGCAATTTAGAGTATGTCCTTGTCAAACAGTTGTTTGCAATAGTTTGTTTATGCTCCCTCAAGCAATAATGCAAAGGCGGAAGGAACGCTTGCCTGATGTTAGGCACTTAAATAAGGTTTAGGTTCCTAGTAAGACCATTTTTTTTTAAAAAAAGGAAGTATTAAATAATTAAATTAGACACATACAAAGTTACTCGTTTAGCAACCTGAGACAAGTAGCCTAATTATGGATGTGTCTGATTACAAGCAGCAAATCAGAGGACGTTAGCCAATGACAAAGGGTAGAGGAATGTGAGAAATGGTCATTTTATTCCTAGTTTGGTTTATAACTCTTTCTGACTTGCTTGACCTTGATGTAAGTCAAGGTAGGCTGGGGCAAAATAGATTTACTGATAATTGTTTACTGAGTTGGGGGCTTCTGTGTTATTTGTTTTCTATAATCACTGCAATCTTCAGTAGAAGGCGAATATTTGGTGGTTCTCCCCTCAAATTCCATTCTGCTCGTGGTTTTATTGGAGAAAAAAAAAAAAAAAAAGTTGCTTCCACCCAATTTATTGTTGGTTTTCGTGCTGCATGGCTGCATGTGCTGGCCTAATCACTATGTAGCTTTGGGGACGTGAAGTTTTTGCCTGCCCCCCCCCGAGCAGCTGCATCAGTCAAACGTTGGCCGCTTAGGCCCTGTTGGAGTGCGAGGCTCGTGAACCAAAGTCCATTGCTCGTTGGGAGAGCAAGTGCATGGCACAGCACGAGCACCTGGGTGTCAGCAGCTCCCATTGGATCACACTGGCAACTTCAAGAAGAAGCCCTTGCTAAGTATCTCCTCTTCTGCCTGATTCATTTGCATCCATGAGATTATGTGGTTTGCCTTGCTTTTAAAATGATAACCCTCCATCTTGAACTATGAGCTGATATTTTGGAAGGCAATATTACGCTGAGGGTGTATGGAAGAGAATTTGGGTGTCTTTTTATGTCAAGAGATTTTGAAAGAACAATTTAATTCGACTTTTGATTTATGGACACTTTTATGTATGTAAAAATGTTTGAAGGCACTGGAGACCCATTAGAAGGAGTCACTTAAGGACGCTAAGTTGGAGGGGGAATTCTGAAAATTTCTGTCAAAGGGTTGGGAGTTTTCTGCAAAATGTAGAAAGTTGGTGTTCCAAATATTCAGTAAAAATGCTTCTGGCTTTAGCAGAGGGTATGATAGCAAACTGAGGCAAAAAATAATTGGTGATGCTGACATGGGGTTTGATGATTGTCCCAACTTCAGGTTCTCCTCCTTTCTGCTCCTCAGCAGTCCCCCCAGGCTGGTGGCTGCCTTCGCCTCCCTTGGCTTTAGCAGGACAGTCAGAACTGTCCCACTGCTTTGCTGGGACACTTTTTGGCCGAGCTGCCCTGTCAGTTACAATTAAAAGCGTTAATATGACAGTCAAAGGTCGTAAATTGCTTGTGGCTAGTGTTCACTGCCTGTCTCGCGCGGTGGCAACCAGGAAATTGCCCTGTCAGTTACAATTAGAGGTGTTAATATGGTGGGTGAGGGTCACAAATGCTTCAGGAGAAGGAAGGGGTTGCACGGGACATTTGGTTTACATTAAATGACGGTTCAGGAAAACTTTGCTCAAGTGGGATGGTTGCTTAATCGGGATATATTTCAATCCAACCAAGAGCCCTGATTAAGGTTTCTACTGCTTTGAGCTGACAATACTAAGTGCTGGAATTATGCTCTTTGGGAGCTTTATAGGGCTTACTTGAATGCCACACAGGAAAAAAAAAAATCAGTTAATAGGTCCCATACTCTCTGCGGAAATATTTATAGAAATGAAGTAATGATACTGGCAAATACTGAAGAAAAGACATTACTACTTGTTGTAAGGAATCGGTCTAACTGAAACTTGTCTACAGAGATCATCTGTGAACAAGGAACTCAACTTGTCCTTTGCAGGTAAGTTTTTTCACAGCAGCGGTGCTGGCCTAATGTTGTTGTCATTGAGCTTAGTGTTAAAACTCACGTGGACTTGAGGAACAGCAAGTCAAACCCAAACGCTCCTCATGTGACCTTAAAAAAGTGTTTTTGCTATCAATTTTGCTTTTGCCAACTCCAGACTTAGAAATGAAGTAACTAAAAAAAAAAAATTACTTTAAAATCCTTTAGATTTCAAATACTGTCTTACAGTTTGGAGAGTGTGGGAGTCCCCCTGAATAATTTTAGATGTTTGAAGTTGGAAAGAGCTACCGTCGTTTCTGTATTTACATTAAAAAGTGATGACACTGCATTCCTGGTAGATCTAAATGCAAGTTTTCTCATATATGTTCAGAACTGCTTGAGCAGCTGAGCTGTTAACCCATGCTGAGCTCTGGTTTGTCATGGCTAGACTGGGATTGATGTAAAGCAAGTTCTGATATGTCTACGCAGATGTGGTAGATATCCATGATCTTTAGGGGCTGGAATCAGTTTAATATTGCAAATGGAGTAATTCTAATCCTAAAATATAGGTAGCCTTCTTCTAAGAGCTTCTTGTCTCTAGTTCTCTTTCGTCAAAGTCAGGTGTTAGACCAAGAGCATTACTGAAATACATGTTGGAGACAGAAATCTGCAGGAAACAGTGATGATCATTGATATACTGAGCTCAGTGAGAGACAAAACGAGAGCAATAAGTGGGAACTGGAGCACCATTCAAGCTGTTGGACTGCAAATAATTCTAGTGTAAACAGTCAAGCCTTGAGTGAAGTCAGTTGATGTAAAAGAAGCTGAATTTTGGCCCTTCTTGGTCAAACTCATTGACATCTTTAGAATTGAAGTTGATTATTTTTATGTGTTCTTTTTTTTTTCCCCCTAGCATGGCCATGTTAGGGAATAGACATTATTTATCTAAAAAGTAGATCTTGAGCACCTATAGAGTGAAAAGAGATTATCTGTTACGACAATTGGTTTTCATTATTATCCTGTTTCTGTGAAGCTTTTAAATAAACTGGAGTCAAAGTAACGTAACTGTGTGAGGAGAAACTGAGTCCTCAATTTGAGTATCATTTATCACTTCTGAGCAAATCATCTAAATGTACAGTTAAATCAATGTAGAATCAGTTTTCTGTCTGTTCTGCTGCTTTAAGGCCACAAGTACAATTTAGATGCCAGTGGACTGATGCAAAGTAAAGATCAAACTTGTCCCATGTGCTCAGGAATACTCTGACAGTACAGCAGAAAAAAAGTCTGTGTCCAGTTGGTTTCATTTTTTGTTGTGTGACGAGAGAATTTCCTGGTAATATTTTGAGAGGAGGATCTGGTGCGCAGACCTCCCCAGACTGGGAATCTTTCTGTTAAGTCAACACTAGATTTATTTAAGGAAATCACTTGAAGAGCACTGAACCCAGATGGAAGGCAGTTAAATATAATACTAATAGAGAAAAGAAGGGGCTACAACAGAGGCACAAAAGGCATATTATTTAGTTCCTAGAGTTTAAATCTAGCACAGAAAAGAAATGGAAACTCCCGAGGAGTCTTAAGTATGAGCAACAACTCTTCCCAAGCCGGGAGTACGGCAGCTCGCTCCCCCTCGGGCTGGCGCTTTCGCTCCCGTTGCGCTCCCGTAAGGGAGGCTGAGCGCCTGGTGGCTGCGGGTGTGCAGAAAACGCGTTCGATGGTAGCTGCCCGTTTCTGCCGATCCGCGAGGAGCTGCAGGCCGCGCGTTGGCCTCACCGGGCCCGGCGGCGCTCCCTGCGCCGGGCGGAGGGCACGGGCAGCGCGTGCGGAACGGCCGGCCGGGAAGGCGCCACGCGCAGCCTGTGTTCCCGCCTTCCCTTTCTGGTGTGTCAACAGGACTTTTTCCCCATCCAAGGCAATCCAAGTACTAATAAAATGCAGGCAAGCATGCAGTGTGGGAGCAAAGCGCTTTCTAAAGGCAGGGAAATCTTATTTATTATATTTATTTTATTTTCTGTTTTATTTTTTTACAGGAAGAGCTGAATAGAGGGGTTAGTAGCTTGCTGCTGAGTTTTCATAACCCTGGGCAGAATCTCAGGTGTAATTGTTACCTAGAAAATGAGCTCCCCATCAGTGCTAAATATCACAGCACTAAACTACCACTCCTGTGAAAACAGTTCCCTCGCTCGGACTGAGCTAGCTCGTTGCGAATGATCAGTTGCTTTTGCCAACATCTGAAAGGAGTTAGGAAAGGATGAAATACCTGGATGCCTGGGAATAAACAAACATTGCCACTCAGATGGTGTTTTCCAAAGTTTTTTTTTTTTTAATGAAAATAAACTTTCTGCTAATTGTTTAAATCTTGCCTTTCTCCAGTAGGTAAACAGTATTAATTAATTTAATTGGTCCCTAATTGTTTTATTGCTTTTGCCTCTTCTTCCTGGGAAGCACTCGGCTGAGGCAGCCCTGACGGAGAGGCCCGGCTCTCTGCTGAGAGCTGGCAGCGCGCAGGGAGGACAGTGTGGGAACGTGCTCGAGGAGCTCACGAGTAGGCGGGCGAGCTCAGCTTTCGGGTAACGTTTCTCCCCGCATCGCAACACAGGCGTTGGGGAGGTGCCCGTGGCTGGACGGAGGCCTGCTGGGTTAACATAGGTGTCTGCCAAGACATCGGTCCTCCTGCAAATGCAGCTACTGCCTTCTGGAATTGGAGCCCAGGGACAACAAGACGTTGTGTATCTAGCAAAAGTAGTGGAGCTCTGTGAGTTCCTGTTATGCTGTGCGTGGCTTGAGCCTTTGGGAAAAATTGTGTGCAGCTGTAGGCTTCTTGCACATTGGGGGCTGTGGTTTTCCTGTGCCAGTGACTGGTGACTCTTGCTCTGTCAAGCTGGACTCTTCCCTCCAACTTGAGCATCTCCCCTGTGGGAGAGCCGGTAGAAGCAGCCTTAGCAGCTGATGCGAAGTTTGCACCTTTACGTCAACTAGTGCTGCAACGCTCCAAGTTGTAACTCAGCTCGGGCGTTTACTAGGTGGATATGGCTCTTTTTAGAGTTCCTGAGCGTCCACGTAATTGATTGAGATGGATGGGCAAAGTGGGCAAAAGTGTCTTTAGGTCATTTAAAGCAATTTAAACAAAAAGAATAATTCCCTTGGACTGTCCTTCAGCTGGCATCTTCCCAGTTTCCCTGTGGATCCTATGAGTTCTAAACATTTTAGCCTCTAAAGCAAATGATATGTCTTTTCTTGTGGAGTGTTGTTCTTGTGCTTTCTATTTCTCTTCTAAATAGACATGCAAAGAGACAGGCAGCTTAAACGTATAATCCGAGGCATAGCTCGTAGGCACCCCTCAAATTACTTTCCACTGAACATTTGGAAATTCTGGTGGAAAGTGGTGTTTCTGCAGAAATCTGCTTTGCTGGGTGTTGAAGATCTAAAGACTGAAACCAGAAATATTTCAGTTTAGGAGTTTTAGCTATTTTTTTCCTCTGAGACCATGTAGTGTTCCTGGGAGAATTCTAACCAATCTGTCTGTATTAAAAATTTATGTGGAAATATATTCTGATTTCTGACCAGCTGTAGTTTGAGGACAGGATTATATTCCTAAAATAGCTTTCCTTCCCAGTGAGTTACCATCCTAAACCAGCAGTGCCTAGCAATTCAGAGCTAATAGAGTCAACCCCCCGGCTCGTTCTTTTTTTTTTTTTTTTTTTGCCTACTGTCAACAAGAGAAGTCTGTGTAAGGTGGAGCAGGGGGCTGGAGATAAGGGGAAATGAATTATTTGCAGAAGAAAAGGGATGAATACAAAAATATTCATATGGCTTAATTTCTTTGGGACATCAAAGGTGATTTTCTGGCTGAGTGTGTATGCCTGCGTGTGTGTTCTCAAAATGATTTCTGTAACCATGCAGGGAAGAGGTTTTTATAGGCAATCTCAGCTTTCCTGCTTATTTTATACATCAGTCACCACTGTATGGTAACAGTTATTTAAATCTATTTAGATCCAGAATTTTAAGCATTGCGAATGAATATTTGAGATCTCCCAAGAGTGATTGCTTGTAGAGATTGCAAGGTTTAGAATAACTTCTGCCCTAGGTTCTTCCCCAAAAGAGAATTGTTAGTTGTGCTCACACTTGGTGGGAAAAGTTGTCTCTCGGATGCTGTTGGACTGACCGTTGGCAGGGCGTTCAACACATCCCTCCTGGCACGCTGCGGCAGCGGGAGCTGCAGCCGGGTCGCTTCCTTACGCCTGCCCGCAACGTTCGGGCAGTTTTGCAGTGTGGACACCTGTCTGTTGGAGCTTGCTGGTCTCGTTTTGCCTAGATTACCCAAAAATTGCTTGAAGGTTTTGTGTTTCCCTGAGCTGGGAGTGCAGTTCTCTCATTTTGACTGGCCTGCCGTAGAGTCAAGTTTTGCGTAGTTAAATGATGCCACTGCTGGTATTAACTGGCCTTGAGGGAACCTCGTCTTTCCTGGAATCCCTTAAGGATGAATTCTTCCTTTCCCATAGAAAGCAAGCTTAGAAAGCAGAGGCATAAAGCACGCAGCAACTGCGGCGCGTGCTTCCCCTCGCCGCGCGCGCCTTGCGCGGGAGGAGGAGCGCCCCGCCGCCCGGGCCGGCACGCTTGCCGTGCTCCGCGGCGCTGCGAGCCAGAGCGACGCCGACAGCTGCCGCCGGGGCCAACGCCGCGGCCGGGACGGAGTGCGGAGAGCCCGGCCCTCGCGCGTTGCAGCGAGTTACGGTCCTCGCTGCTCGGGGCACCCTGAGAGGAGGTCGCTGGCGAAGGGCCGCGAGCCTCTGCAGTGCCCGCCCGGCAGCGAGGTCCCGTCCTTGAAAGGAAAGAAAACGCGCAAAAACGTTTCAGAGCAGGGAGGGGTTAACATTAGGAGTGAGCGAGTCGTGATCCCCTCGGAGCAGAGCCCGGCAAGCCTGCTCGGGGGGTAGTCCTCACACGGGCGAGAGGATGTGCTAAGGATGGGGAATGCTCTGCAGGAAATGCAGTGAGGCAACATGAGATGCCTTGGGGGCTCACCCACCTTCCAACATCAAAGTCCGACTGCGGGGAATGCTTGGTCATTTGCTGCCTAATATTTCATACTCTCTCTTGATGCCAAAATTACTGGCCTGCCCTCTGAGTGCTACTTATAGTACTTCATTCAATTCCCTTGCTTCCCTAATCCACTCGTAAGTGTCCCTTTTTCCACCAAAGAAGCATCACATGGGGAATGTAAAACAAACTGCTTAGACTGGATGAGCAAGAGCTGATATTGTCTGTGGTTGGTAATTGTGTTACTTCCCGTTCAGACTAGCGAGGGCTCCCAAGATATTCTTTTTGCTGCCATCTAAATAATGTGTGAAGTATCTCATAGCACCATGCAGTGTGAAAGGTGCCCAGCAGATTTTGTCGTCCATTTCCTGGGATTATGGCAGAATTAACTGCATTATCCCTAAGTACTCTGGAACAGATGGGTGTTTAGCCTGGTCTGAAAAATCACCAAAAGCTCATAATTCCCCCCCAAATGTACCTTTGGATAGTGTGTTCTTACAGTTATCAAGTATTCCGTCAACATTTTTCCTGCCCTGTTGCAAGTTGTTACTACTTGACTCTTCAGATGACTTAGAGCAGGACCTCTTTTTGAATCCTCTATTTCTTCAAGTTAAAATACTGACTTTATACTGACCCTTTTCTTTTCCTCTAAAAATAAGGATTCTCACCTCTTCATCTCTGCTTATAGCTTAATTCAAGGATGGGTTGGCATTTTGAATGTGTTTTTTGTTTTGTTTGTTTTCAGCACAGTTTTTCCTAATACAGCTCAGTAGTATGTTTTGCTTTCACTAGCTTTAGTCACTGTAAATTTTGCACTTCATTCGACTTCCCAGTATATGTGAATATTTTATGTCCATCCATGTTGGTTCTCTTTTTTTGGTGTTGAGTTTGTTGTTGTTGGTGGTGGTTTCCAATCATTTCTTTAGTTTCTTTTGTCAGTGATCATTTCCTGCTGATTTAACAACAACCATTAAGAATTACTTCTGGTCAGATGTTTGTCCAGTGATGTGTTTGCTTAATCATGCCATAAAACTCTGCTCTTGAGATCGGTCCAACAGTGATGTCACGTACCCGTTGTCCGTTGATTTTTCATCTGCTGCTTTCCATTTCCCATGTCAGCTCGTTAGGAAAACTATGGAAGAAAAATAGTTGAGTTGCTGCTAATATCTTGGCTTCAGCTAACAAGATGAATAGTTGCAAACCATTCTTTCCTGCCACTGGGGAAGAGAAAACCCAGAATCACTGAGCAACGTAACTGCTCAGTTTTAGCAGAACAAGGAGCTCCCCACCAAGTAGTAACGTGACAGAGAATCCCTAGGAGACCGTGGGCAATCCTGAATCGATCTGTGGCACGTTTGAAAGAAAGGTACCAAATCCTCCCAACTCAGGCTACCTAATACACCCGTCTTGGGAAGTCCCTTAGCCATAGGAGAGGTATAAAGGAAAAGATAATGGAGTGACCCCGTCTTTCCTATACAATGTGTTTGTGAGCTCTCATTTGAGTGGGGCCAGGGAAGACTTGAAATCTTTCTGCAGGATTTCATCAGTATATGGAATAGTTTCATGAAGCAGCTCTGAAACAATAAATGTAGCCCAGTGGAAACTGGTGTCTCTCCCCATCTCTCTGTATAGAAGTATGTAAACAATTATTTATTATATTGATGATATTTTCTTTTTCTTTTTTTTTTCTTTTTCTTTTTTTCTTTTTGTTTTTTTTCTCTGTTAACACTTGGGATGACAGATTTATCATATATTTTGTATTGAATTAGCAGCAGAAAACAATATAGTGGTATAGATTGAATTTTAACATATATGTTGAGAATCTAAACTGCATTCCTAGGTAGGCTGAAAACCTGCATGACTGGTCCCCATTAGAAAGTGCAGGGTTCATAAAGCTCTGCAAGGCTGAGTTGTGGTAGAGATTGCTTGGAGTTGTCTATGGACATACCTGTATCCACCATGGTCCAAATCGTGCTTGTTTCCACAGCTGTTCCTGAGTCTACAGAATGACTTACATGAGATGTGCATAGTTTAGCCCTATTGTTGAAATATGAAGTGGATATTTTATCCACTAAGCTACTCAATATTTGGCTACCACCAAAGGAATTTGCAGAGTTTGCATTAGCCATGGGAGGGCTCTCTCACCAAGTCTCTCAGAGCAGTACGAACTCATTGAAAATCCAGGGGAAAAACACAAATAATTAAATAATCAAAGTTAAAGGTGACAGCTCAAAATCTTCTCCCTATATTAACCTATATTTATAGAGTTTTATATTAAATCTGTTTGTTTGAGCAGTCTTGTACATATCATACTTTACTCCATGCATCATTTTGCCATCCCTATGTTGAATATCCTTCACTTCTGTTTTCCACTTTGGAATGGAACAGACAACTTACCTGTGCAATGCTGTGCTGTTACGAAGCATCAAGAACCATGTTCTGTTGATATCCTGAGTTTCTGTAGAAAGAGGATACCTACTTCAGCAAAACCAGGTTAGTAGGCTTAGTGTACTACTATTTAGCAGATAAAAAGAGCAAAGCTGGCTTGATTCCTGTTGTCATAAGGAGAGCGATGCAGATTCTGAGATGCTTGATGCAGGAGTACCATTATTTTAACATAACTCCATTGTTGAAATGTTGGCAATTAATGCCCAAATCTTATCACTTTATTTCTGAAGACCATTCAATACTTATAGCAAAATCTTAAGCTTGTTTCTAGAGTTTCCAGATAAAACAAACTGAGATTCTTAACCTCCTGTGTCATTCTGTTATATGCAGACCAGACGGGGACAATAAAGATCATCTAGTCTTCCTATTGCACAACACTTGCCAGAGAGTTAGAGTGTTTGAAAGCTGTCACAGTTCTAGGTATTTGTTCCAATGGTCAAATATTCTTGCTTAAAATAATGTGCCTTGTTATTTTCGGGCTCTGCCCGACAGCTGCTTTCGGGGTTTGGATTTCCTTGGCTATTACCAGCTGAAGAGACCTATGTTTTCAGGTGTTTTCTCCTTCATGCATGCTTACTGTTTGCAGTCAATTCACATCAACAACATTCTCAATAAATTAAATTGGATTGAGTCTCTCACAGGAATGCAATGTTATCCATTTTGTAAACAGTACTTGTTATTTTCTACTCTGACTCATCTTCATTTTTACCATGCTTTTTAAAGTGCAGACACCACAGCTTTATTAAAGTAAGTACCAAGAATCCATTTGCATATTATATGCTACTAACAGTAGAAGGAAACCCCAATTCAAGAGAGCAGTGAAACGTGTCAAACTATAATCACACAGTTAAGCAGCACTGATGTGATACTGCATGAAATCCTGAATTTCATTGTGTACCTAAGTGCTGCCCTCACTGGACACAGGCAGACACACATGCTGAAATGATGTTCGTGACTGAGGCAGAGCAGAACATCTTTACTGGGGTGATAAAGCAAGTGGCAGTGGTCTTTAATTGTTTTTGTTTTGTTTT
>VZSV01000302.1:176126-214201 GCA_013398735.1 Nothocercus julius
TTTTTTTTTAATTGTTAACCTTTTAATATAACCAACATTGGGGCTTAAGGGTAGACTCTATTATATGTCTTCTTTAGTGTCTCTCTGTTATAATTTTATAAACTTTAATATCTTTACTGTGAGTGTCCAGTACTGTGTAAGTAACATTCAGTATTTATCCATTACAGATTATTTCAAGAAATGTTTAAGAGCTGTTTGCAATTCTTGTTTCAAGCTTAAAGAGAGCCACTTGCCCTGTGCCATCTCTTAAGTTAACCTTGTGTAACCTATGTTTCGTGCTTGCCTTCTGTGGAAGTAATGTTTTATCCAAAGGATGTGAAAAGTCCAGACACCAAGGGGAAGTCAGAATGCAGTATTTCTACCCTGTGGCTTACGAGCTTGCTGAAATGCAAAGGTAAGATTTTACTCTTCCCAAAGCCTTGTAGGAAGTAGAGAAGAAACAGTTAAGGCAAGATACTGGATTAAAAACTAATCAGCAGAAGTTAGCAGATTATAGAGGCAGGAAAGAATAATCTCCACAATACTTTGTTGGGTTTAACCCAAGTGTCAAACATCAGCTCCTTTTCTCTTTTTTCTCCCTGAAGACAAGGGCAGTGCTGATAGTTTCTTTAGAACATTTGCACGTCGGCTTTGCTGGAACCAGACCTGTGCTCAGCACGTTTAGTTGAGGCCACACAGCGAGAAGCCGAAAGGAAATGCCAAGACGGCCCCTCCAGAACTACAATACCTGTTTACATTTTCTGCTGTAGCAAAAAGCAACTTGTTGAGTCATCAAAGAAATCCCTGAGGCCACGTTTGTGTCATAAATTCTGTGTTACAGGGGATGAAGCCTTATGCCATTTCAGTGACAACTTAAATCGCAGCTGAATATGTCTGTGTAGTCACAACACCTTGCACAGTGGTTTTTCTAGACTTGCAAAGCCAAGAAAGGTCAGGCACTTCAATGGACTAGCCTAAGATGAAACGCAGGGTTGGTGATTCAGTCGTAGGTAGTAGTTGTATCAGTTCCTGAAGCTGGTTAAAGTGGTGCTGAGCAGCAGGAAAGAAAATGTAAAAAAATTAAAAAAGAGAAATACAGCATGGATACTAAGTCCATAAAAGTTCACAGAATGTGACTGTGTGCCTTTTTTTTTCCCCCCAACTTGAAAACTATCTTGAAGAAGCAGTAGAAGTATGTGCTATCTTTTTGCTTAGACAGGTCTGTTAATGAGGATCCTCTAGGAATCTGAATTGCAAGTTACCCTTTAAATCAAAATTATATGTGAAGATTTCCATCTTGCAGTTGATTTGAGAGGGATCTTTTCCCTTTATACCCAAGTATCCCATTTAGAGAATTTTGATTATGGTTTGATAGCACACTTAGGAGATCTTTATGAGAGAGGGTTGTGTATTTTACATGAAAATTTATGTTTCCAGGTATGCGTTTGTAATTATCCAAATTTTCTCCATTATACTGGATACCTTGCAGTGAACCTTGAAAAACAAATGTGTCGCTCTTTTGTAGTCTGTAAAAATCACATGCAATATATATGTGGTTGTGGTATTGTGTCTTAGACTGTGTTATCTTCCTTTTGGTTAGTGAGTCTTTTTTTTTTTTTTTCTCCAGAAAAGGAGCTTCGAGTCAAAGATATCTATTACGTGTCCAAAAATAGGACCTATATGGGTGAACTAAAAGCAGAATTTACTAAGATGTTGTAGACAGCCAAGGATGACTTGTGGTTAGAGTAATACTTGTTAATGATTAGCCTTATGCTAGACTGGCACCCTGAAGGGGGAGAGACCCAGGTCGATTTTAGTGAACCCTTCATTAATATCAATAAGTTTCTGCATTTCATAGATGGAGACGTGGAGGTGAAAGATACCTGTTAGTGGAAAACCCTGATTTTGTCTCTTCTGTTAGCAGAATTCAGTAGTGTCTTTTTTTTTTTTTTTTCCTCCAGTTTTCTTCTAATTCCTGTGGATCACAATGCCTGTATTGATGTAGGTTTGCTTTTTTCCATAGACATAGTGTCCAAACATAGCGGTCGCAGTCGGTAAGTAGCAAGCATGACAGTAGCTCCTTGGGGAGAAGGAGGAGGAATAAGAGGGGTCTTGACTCCAGTGCTTCCATGACTTCTGTCCTGTAGTGCTCTTGGAGCTGAGTACTGTCTGTCGGTTTCCAGCTATGCTGAATTTTTATTACAGTAGATACAATAGATCTGTATATAAGTCATTATGAATAGTCATTTGCAACATGTGCTTTATCAAACACTTTACAGATAAAACAGACGTTTTGAGATAGTGTGACAAATATTCTACATTTATTACACAGCCAATGAGAAAGGAGACAAATGAACATTGCACATTTGTTCTAAAGCTGAAATCACGGTGGATTTAGTGTAATGGATGTAATGCATTACCACGTATGATGAACAGACCATCCGCCTGCATTATAAATGGTATTATTTAAACCAGCTAAATTGTTATCTGGAGCAATGTTTCTCAAGCTGGGAGTCCCTGGGGAGGCTCCGGCAAAGCCATCACAGCTAGGATGAAAAGAAATGTTGGTTCTCCGTTGTGTTCAGTCCCCACCAGCGAATCAGTACAACTGCCATCATGTAGCACGCGTGGCCGGCGGGACGTGCGCGACAAGTGCCCCGGGTGCCCGCGTCCTGGCCGGCCCCGGAAGGCTGGTGTCGAAGCTCCCCGGAGCTCCGCGTGGCTCTGGGAAGCGCCGCTCGGACTGTCCCGTGCCGCGCAAGCCTGCTGCCGAGCTGCCCGCGCGCTCGGCGCCTCCAGCAGCTGCCCCTGCTCCCGGCTCCAAGCTCTGCCTCTGCAAAACTTCTGCCATCTCTGCATCCTCTAGATTCTCAGCTGCTGCACGGGTCAAAAAAGCCCCGGGCTGCTTTAAATTACGGCAGCCCATCCCAAGCCGCTCGTGGGGCTGCGGTGCCGGTGCCGGTGGCGCGCGGGGCGCTGCCCCTTGGCACGCGGCCTGCGCAGGTGCGCGCGGGACGGGGGGAAGCGGCTTCCCAGCGTGATTTACGGCCGTGGCTCGCAAACCAACCCGTGTGTTGGCAATGTATTCAGGGAGCCGGGCAGGGAACCAAGTCAATTGACAGCAGTGAGTGGATCCAGCTGCGTTCAATTTATTTTATGTTTCTCGCTGGACAGAGGTGGCAGTGGCAAAGCATCTTTGCTTCCTGTGCTACATGTGCAATGTGCGCCTCTGAAATGCATCACTCGTCCCATTTCTTTTTCTTTCTGGGAAGGTTGTTGCAGAGTTCTCCAGAATTGCCCTGGGGAGGCTCACGTATCATTCGTGTGCCTTTGGGGATGACTGCTGTCTGGGACTAGGTTTGAGAAACGCAGAACCAGGCAAATGTGGCAGATTTCCAGCCTGTAATAGTACTATATTATAAGGCAAAATGATTTTCAGTAGTTATGCAATAAACATATGCAATATATATATGTACAGCTTGTGTAATTCATCAGGCATTTGAAGCAGACCAATTCAGAGTTGAAAGTTGGCTCTCACCTTTAAAACAGAGGAAGTAATATGGAGCACGACAAAGAGCCCAGCTTCTGCACTACATTTTGGAAGGCAGCAAACCAGTCCTTAGGAGTGCACCCAGGTCATCACACCGTAGTGTGTTACTGCCAGGCTGCTCTGACTGATTGTGAATAAGGGCTTCAGCTCAGGATATGAAAATTGGACTTCCTAGTAACAGTAGGAAGTCTCTATCAAGTCTGAAACATCTTGTGAAATTAATTTCTTGCTGGCTGGATGGGAAATATATATGCTGGATACGCTATGGGAAATGTTCATTTAAATTTCAGTTGTTCCATAGACAATATAGAAAAAAAATGTTTGTAATGTATTAACACAAATCATCAAAAAAAGCAGGAGCTGGATTTACTAAGTCTTCTTGAAGACCCCCTGGAAAATGTGCAGATTTTGGTTTGTACTAGTCTTGGTGAGTGATACAACACATGGTGGTGAGAACCATGTCATTAGGGTTGTTCATTCAGCATCTTTGACCACTCATCTGTCTCTTCCAGGACTGACTTTTTTTTTTTTTTTTTTTTCCCTCCCTGAGCATTCACAAGCTTTCCAAAAACACTTTTTTTTTTTTTCCCAATATATGGAGAATACCAGGTTGGGTTATTGACCTCTCATTAGGCTCGTTGGGATAAATGGCTTGCTCAAAGCTATTTTAAGTAATTCCTTGGAAATAAAGTTTTCAGCACTGCTTTTTCAGTAAACTTTCCTGTCTTCCAAGGGCCCTTTTCATACTACTAAATAATTGTCATGTTTCTTGTATTTCTGTTTCTCTTGGGATATTATACTTACATCTAATATATGATTTGCAAACATTCATTCAGGTGGATCTAGATGTGATTTTGATGCTGAAATAATAAGCTTTTAAGAATGAAGAATATTTTACATTACTGTCTTTAAAAGACCGAGTTTGCTTGTCATGTATCATGGGTGCTTATTAATATCAATGAACATGTAATTGAAATTAGCAAGGTCCCTTGGAAAGGTATTCTATTCCTTTTGTGTTTTGGTTTTGAAATTCATGTTTGCCTCTTAAAACACATGTTGAATATGAGATTTTGGTGTTTTTACTGCTGTTTTTATCTGTTGTCCCACCTCCCTAAAATCAAGCTTTCCAACTGCTGTCTGAAAAGAGTGATTTCAAAATAAAAAAATATTTTGAGTAGAGTTTTCCCCCCCCCAGGTGGATAATTTTTGTGAATCATCTTCTGAGAGTCATAGTGAAAATATTTAAACCTGGGTCTGAGAAAGAAGAAGATGGACAGAAGTTTCTAAAAAAGCATGAGAAAGAGGAGAAAAAAAAAAAAAAAAGTGATAGCGGTGGGAGAAAGAGAGGTTAAAGGCACATCTCAATATCCTATTTATAAACCCACAGGAGGGTAATTTTTAGAAATGCTTAAATCACAAACTTTCCTTGGATGGAAACAAATGGTGGTGATGCTAAAAGCGGGGGGGGGTTAAGTGTTTTGTGATCACTGAGCATATGCTTTGCCTATACGTATGCTCGTTGATTTTTAATGTCAGAGGAGCCCATCGTGCTCATTTATCCTGACACATTATACAAGCCAACAAACCTCACTGAGCAGTCGTTGCTCAGACCCTGCTTCTCTTCTGTTTGAATTGTAGGAGGAGGACTTGACTTGAAGATATTACGTGCTGGTGCGGCCCTGACATCTCTGGTAGAAGGCTCCAACAGGTAATAACCCCTGCCACAGTCGGAGCGTTTCTAGTATCAGCTTCCCTCCGCAAGACATCATTTTTTCTTTTTTTTCCTTTTCCCTTAGCTAGGTTGCAGGACTCCCTGCTATGACAAATGTCTTCCTTACGTTACGACCTTTACTCTGCGGTTAGTCACCACTTGGATTTGTCTGTGATGAACTAAACGGGTTGAGTTTCCTTAGCCTCTCATTATGAGACGATATTTTCAAGGTATCATTGAATCACTCTGTGGCTCTCCCGAACTTTCACCATTTTGCCAAATTGTTTTGGGTAGCTCCCAGTATGCTACTTACGGTCTCGCTGATGCTATATGCAGAGGGTAATACCAGTTCATTACTCCTACATGCTATTCCCCTGCTTATGCATTCAAGGTTTGCATTAGTTCTCTTGGCCACAGCACCTCGTTGTGAGATTTACTGCCGAGAGCACTTGGATGGAGCTCTGAGGTGCTCAGGCAGCGGTTGGGAAGGCCTTATTCACTAGCAGTGGCTCAAGTCCCTTCTCCCCATTTGTCAGCAGTCTGGAAGTTTTTACCGTTGTGATGGAAACGAGAGCGGCGCTGCTGGCTGTGCCTCTCCTCGTCTGAGAAACGCTCTGCTTTGCTCTCCAGCTAAAACACTGCTCATGGCCGTGGTGCCAAACTCGACAGCTTTCGTCCAGCCCCAAAAGAACCTCAACGTTATGCACATGCGGAGTGCAAATATAACCTCCCTCTTGGGCCCTCGCTGCAAAGCAGGCACTGGCTGCAGCTCCCATGCCTGCAGAGGCGTAGGAAACACTGTGCAGGTTCTGCCATCTTCGCTTGCACGAAGGGCCATAGGGGTGGTTTTTTCTTCCTCAGAAAAAGCCCACTTCTCCCCATAGCGGAAAAGGCCTCTGCGATGCTGAAGGAAATCCTGTAATGAATTGGTTGGGAGCCCTTGAGTGTGACACTGCTGCTGCCATCAGGAAGCTGTGCGTCTATTTCTCTGGCCGCAGTGGCGTGACGCGCACGGCGCCCCACCGCCACTGCCTGAGCAAGCCGGCCCTTGGGTTTGCTGTGAGCGCGCTGGCCCGCAGCGTTGTCCGAATAGAGAGGGAAGTGTTTAGCCTGTCTGCAGAGAGGTTTGCAAGTTAATTCCCAAAGATTAAGGGAAAGAGATGTGTCTCTCTGAACTAGGGACTTCTTCAGCTTCCTGTGCGCCCATTCCAGTGAGCTGAGACTCCTGTCTGAGCCAGCGCCTCACAGTCAACAAAGTGTCTCTGTTACAGGAAAAATCCCTGAATTGTGTTCCCGTCTGGAGCAGGGGAGAAATGGCAGAAGTTAATGTTTATATTAAAGCAGAGAGGTTGGCTGTGTCCCTTAGGTGCCATATTATCTCTCATTTCATTGCTGGGATTTTTTTGAATGTTTTTGTTTCATGGTTTTCAGGATTTATGCAAAGTGGCAAAAGGGTTTTCATAAAAATTGTTATACGAATAATTTGTTTGATAATGCCTTATTCCTAGGGGAGCTTTAGCTTGTGATTAGCACTGTATATTTTAATCTAAAGCTGTAGACTTTGATATAGGGTATTTGAGCTACTTCTGAAAGGACAAATAAATGATAACTAAGAAAAGCTGGCTTATATACATTGAAATACATAGAGCAGCCTTCATATATAGGACTACATCTTTACTGAAAACCTTTAGAGAATCCCAACTTGAAGACGGTAAAAATCACTCCTATGGGCTCAATAGCTGCTTTCGGTTTCATGATTAGACAAAATAGATACACTTTATTATTGCAGTTTGTTCTTTTGAGTTTTGGAGATAGATTTTCTCAGTCTGTGCATTTGGTTTGTTTATTTGTTTTCCTGTTACATTAATATAAGATAAAATGAATACCCAAGGTTAATAAATATCAACAATCTTTTGATGTGGACCCCAGGACAGATGATTTAAGTTTTACAAATGCAGAAAGTGTCTTTTAAATGGTTTTCCCCTACACACACCCAAAACGACGTAACATTCCTAATGCGTGTGTGATTTTGCTTGTCCGTTCAGACCTCCTCCAGACAACCGTGTTCATCTCATTTACTGAGAGTGCTGCTCGTGACGTGGCTGAGCTGCAGGCCAGGCCGGCACCCGTGGGCCGTCAGCCGCGTGCCTGATCCTGTTGCCAGCATCCTGGTGGCAAGCAGAGAGCAGAGTCCCGGAGGCGCACGAGTAAGGACTCGCTTTTTCTTTCTCAGAACAGGCATCAGCTGAGAGAGCAAACGGACCTTGGTGCAATATGGAGGACGCGGGGAGCCTCTGCACACAGGTGAGACGGCTGTTCAGCAGGCAGGGATGGCCAAAATTGCATCTCTCTCCTCCTGAGGTGATTTTGAGACTGACTGTAAAAAGTACGGTGTGCAGCCACTGTGAACTGTGACAATCAGCGTGTCTGAGTCCTCCTTTTACTTAAGGACGTATGGAGTCTTCTTTCGTGTATGAAATGATTTTTGTAGGATTCCCCAGAAATCTGAATGAAAATAAGAAAGCCACTTGGCCATTTATTTGAGGCATTTTTAAAAAGCTTTCCCATGTTCTGTTGAATATAGCAGAGTCATTTTAGCAGACTATGTGCAGGCTTCTTAGCTAAAACCAAAGTAGATGCTGTATATGGTTTCAGTGAGCTGGAGTGTTACACAGACTTTGCAAAGGTTTGACTTAGCAGCTGGGTTTTTGTTTTTTGCTTGGTGAGGCAGAACAGGTTTTCCCATTTAAAGATGGATGTACAGTTTTTTTCCTTGAGGCCTGAGTTTGTATCCAGCTGCTGGGCGGTGGGTCAACCCTTTGCGCTTCTATCTCATTCACGTTTGATTTTGTTGTTGACTTTTCCTCCCCTCCTGCTCTGGTGTGTTTGAGTGCTGGGTTATAATGAAGGATGTAGGTATGCTAGATATCTCTGCCCAGCTTGGCAGCTTGTGAATGACAAATGAAACCAGCTAGTCATTTGATTTTCCTGTCCATCTGCTTTACGCATTAAAAAAGCCCTGAAGAACTTTAATTTTTCTTACAGAAAAATGGGAAACTTATAATTGGGTTAAGGGGTTTGCTGAGACCGGAGCTGTCCTGCTTTGCACAAGACGGAGCTCTGCGCGTTGCGCAGTGCACAAGCTGGCATTAACAGAGCAGGAAACCTGGGCCCTCCTGACACTTTTCACTTGGGAAGACCTGCAAGGGGACTAGTGCAAGTGGGCAGCAGTGACAGCTTCATTCTGTGCACGGTAGAGCTTGCTTTCTAAAGTGCTACAAATGCTTTCATTTCCCTAGCAAAACGTGAAGCCTGGTAGAAAATAAGTGAATGGGAGCACATTAATCAGAATTACCAACGGGAAGGCTGTGACATAAACTTGAAAAAAACCCCAACAACCCATAAACAATGGCTGCTCTGTAGCAGGAATCATTTCAACCCGGTAAAAAATTGATTGGTAATTCAAACCAGAAATTGCCCTGAATGTTGAACATATATTGAACTATTTCATGGGCTGTTTTATCATTGCAACTTGTTGACATTATTTTGTACTTGTAACTTCATAGACTGCAGCCATTTGTTACATCAGCATCAGCCATCTGCGCGAGCATTTGTCATGCTGCCGTTGAGGGCTGGTTTTCCCTTGGCCAGAGGAAGGTTAGAGCGAACAGAACAATATTGTGGAATGTGAGGGCTATCATTAGGGGGCAAAATCGGACTTCAAAGAGGAAGCACATATGGTTTTGACTTTTATAAAGATGGCAGGTGGACATGAAAAAAGGTTGATTTCAAATTTATTTTCATGATAGCTGCAACTTCTTAAAAGTCCAAGAGGATGATTAATTTTCAATTTGGAATTCCTAATAACTGAAACAAGATCACAGTTTTACAACTTCCTGAGGTAACGTCTGAGAGAGAGTAGGTCATGTTGGTCTAATAAACCAATGGCAGCCCAAAGTGGAAGGGTTGAAAAGATCTGTAGGCAATGTTTTGCAAAAAGCTTTCTAAAGGTAAAACATATATAAGAAAAAAAAAAAAAATCAGATGTCAGACTGTTTTAAAGAGTGTTTTAAACTTCCAGGATGTTGGTTTAGGTTTACAATTAGAACTTCATAGTAATAAACTTGCTGAATGTCACTCATGCTAACTGAAATAGCAGTGAAATAGCAATTTCAAAACAAAATGAAATTAAAACCCAGCAATGTTATCCTTCCCTGAGTAATAGGTGTTTCTTTTTATATGAAGGAATAAATGACACTTAATTTTCATGTCTGGATTATCATATGTCATTTTAAATCTAGCATCTGAAATCCTCTTGGCTGGAAAGTCAGAGCTCTCTGCACCTGTGGGTGAGTTGTTGATGATGTGAAAGAATAAGCAACTGTCAGATCTAAATACAAGTTGAATTTATCCCTCTTATAGATGCTGTGCATGGTATTTTAATTGAAAAAGAATGTTCCCCAGCTTGCCCCTATACGTTAATATATTAAAACCAGTAGCTTTGATAGAAAGTACTTCTAGTGTTTGTTCTGGTCAGGGCTGAGTAGGTTCAGTGTTCTCACAAATGCGGCAGTGCTGGTACCAAAAGCTCAAGTGGCCCTATAATCTATACAGCAATGGGTCTGGTGCTTTTTCCAGCTTTGCTGCTACTCTGATATGAAGCCTTTGCAATTCTGATTCCTGCTAATCCAGTTTCTAGTGCCTGCATCTACTACAGCAGTTACAGACTTCTGGGTTATACCTCGGTTATTGGGCTTTGCCTAGCCCAATTGGGCATGTATTTCTGATACATATTAATGCCGTAAATAGTAACGATAGTATATTTGATAGTTGATTATTTATGTTCATTTCCAAAGCCAATGTTGTATCTCAGGGAGTGCTACAAAGAGAGCTCTCAGACTATCAGGAAAGCCTTAGTTTTCCCTAAATAATAAAGAGAATTTCTCCAGCTGGAAATACTGTATTTAATACCTGAGACATCAAGCTGCCAGGCTGTATCTGTCCTCAAGAAATGGTCTCCAGCAATGTCTTTTGAAGGTTTTTTTCCCCTCTATTTCTTTTCATCCAAGGCTATATGGGTTTTCAGAGAGAGTGTGATGTATTACCTTGTCCTTCCATGAAAGAAATGAGATGTCGGTGTGTGCCAGCATATCTTCGGCCACTGAATTTGAAGAAAGAAATGTTTTGTCGACATTTCCAGTGCTGCTGCTGTGGGACCGGCCTCCTTCCAAGCAAGAGGCAAGAATTTCTGAGTGTTTGCTTTCTGGATCAGACAAAAACCAGTGGCTCTGGCTCACCAAGCCCCTACCTGGTCCCCCTCAATCAAAACCCTCTCGCAGGCCCTTGGATGGAGTGGGGGCTGTGAGAATTAAACTGGGAATGGCCTCATGCCTTGTTCCTCTCCTAGGTCTCATCAATTTCCTTCACTGCAAACCTGGTAGCAGCATTTTCAAGGGTTCCCCAAAGGCACATATGAGCATCAAAGAATGTTTAACTTGAGCACACTTCTCCTTCTTACATCTGAATCACTTTGCCCAGCTTCCTCATGAGTATAGAAAAATGTTTCCTTTTGTCAGCTAACATAATATGTTCTGGAGGGCTGTCAGGCTCCATCTTCAGACTATACCCTGGCTTGGAACTTTTGTACCACTGAGATTGGAGAAGAATAATACAGAGACGTGTTAAGCCTGTCCGAGGAGTAAGTAATACATCCCCTTGGCCTTTCCACCTCTTTCAGTGGCGATTTTTATCAGAAGTCAGTGTTGGGATTTTCAAGAGTTGTTAAAGAGATCCGTGAGTCTGATCACAAGGTTATCCGTAACTTACACACACCAAGGAATATTTACAAATCCAAGTGCAGTTTCTCTGTTGACAATGGAAGCAGATCCTGTGTCCTTGTAAAGCTGAAAGAGCTTCCTCCTCTAGGAAATCATGAAGATTGTGATAGCAATGCTGTTCATCCATTCTAGTTTGATTCCTCATAGTTTTCTCATGTCCATCATGATGAGAACAGTTCAGAAAATTCTTTATTTTCCTAAGAAAATAAAGTGGAAAATCTATTTAAAAGAAGGAAAGGAAAAAATATTTTTGTCTTGCAGAAAATATACATGTTTTCAAAACAGCAGCATTCCCTCAACATATGCGTTGTTGATTGGCCAGTGTTTGGCCAGACACTGACTGGTTTGCGTTTTTTGACAAAACACAAGCATCTTCAAGAAATGCATACAGTCCCACAGCTGCTTTTGTTTAGTCGAAACTTGTTTTTGACTCAATGTTCCACTGTAGCATGTCTGAATGAATAAATTTGCATTAGAGTTGTGGTACTACACAGCCAAATGTGCACATAGTGGTCTCTAAAGTGCATATAAAGTAATGTGTCTTCCTTTGAAATTCTTTTCTTTATATTAAGTAAAAGAGACTGTTCTAAATGGAAAGAAAAAAATAGAAAGCAGAGTTATAGTATGTGATTACACTGTAATCACAAAAAAAATGGGGCAAAAAGGAAAGATGGTGTACCCCCTTTTTCTGACCCACAGTAGGTTGGCTGTAACGATGTTGTTCCTGGCAGATTTTTGTCTAATCTGTTCTTCAGGATCCCTAGAGAGGGAGATGCTTTATTCCTCAATGTCATCTACAGCAGTAGACTCCTTCACTATCCCTACATGTACTGGAGTATCTAATCTAAAGCTTTAAAGTTGTTAGAATAATTTCAGCCACCCAGCTCATTACCTAGCCACTAAAGACTCAGAACATTCTCTTCAGAAATTTGGATAGTCTCTCTTCCCAACAAAAATGCTTTCAGTTTTTCCTTAATGCCTTGGGTTTTACAGTGGTAATTATTCCTTTTTCTTCTCTTTGGATTCTCTGCAATTGGTCGATTGCACATCAAAAAAGGTACCATTTAATCCATTGTTTCTCATCCTTCAGTTGTAGTCAGTTATTTCTATCTATAGATAGAAATTGCATTCATTCTAATTTATTCTTAATGTTTTCAATTTGTCAATAAGGCTTTAATGTTTATGCTTGCTCACCAGCACATTGACACATTGCTTCATGAGAGCAAATGTAAGACCTACATACTATGTTCCTTATAGTCAGTGAGTGCTTCTGGATGATTCACCAGGTGAGGAACAAACTACCAAATAATCTAACAACACTGGAAGAAAGAAAGGTATAGAAGCACAGGAGTCCAAAGGTGGCACTCATGTGGTAGGGACAAGACATTGCTTAAAGAAAGACCTGGGAGCTGGGTAGAAGTTTTTGCATGAGGCAGGCTAGAAAGTGCTGCCATGCTCATAACAGGTGGTATTTACATGCCTCATAGTTATGGGGTTGATGGGAAACTTGGAGCAGTTCAAAGTCTTTGGGTCCATTCTACTCTCTTAAGAAATATTCTCTAGACATGAGGAGATTTTACCTGTCTGGTAAATGTATCAAGTGAGCATTTTAGAGAAACCCTGAATCCAAAGCAAAAGGTGATTTCAAGAGGTGTGGCCTCAGTGCCAGGTGACTTCTTACGCCGACCTGTCAGTCGGCCGGCCAAAGGCTGCATCTTGCTGGAAGGAAAAAGAGTTGGCCAACCTACACAGTTCCTCCATCACTTCCTTAAGGTAGCATAGTAGAAAGGGTTGCCTGGAGAAATCATTGTTCTGATAGCTGCAAGAGAAAGAACAACTTTTCAGGTGAGTTATGCTCAGTGAGTAGAAGGTGCGTGGAACATCTGAAAGGCATGTCAGTGGTTTTGATTACAAGGACTTAAGATTTCAGCAGAATGTAGACGGTCTCAATATATATAGTTAGGAGCAGTAAGTCATTTGAAGTGCAAGGGTCCTTGCCTATCATCAAGGTGAGTTATCAGTAACTTGCAGGTGATTAGGTGTCAGTTTTCACCAGCTGACAGGCAAGTTCATATCTCATTAAGGTAACTATATATACACAGAATATCCATCCGAGGTCCTGGTCTCATTTTTAATGTGTTTTGCTTCAGCTACAGTGATGTGCTCAGAACTGTGGCATTTTGTCCTCCACTTTCTGTGAGCCAACTAATAATGTTCTGCCGTAGTTCCCTGGCTCCCCTTGGCACGACGAGGAAATCACAGAAACCGTAAACGTACAAAAGCATGGTCTTACTATTTTTATTACTAAGAAAGGAATGTCTCAGAGGTGTGGAGCCTCAGGGAGGTAAGGTTATTAAACAAAATCTGCTGCTGCTGCTTTGATCAATATCTAAAATAATTCTTAAATTAAGATGTAAATACATTTCTTTGTGATTCACTTCCAATGCCTGTTAAACATTTAATTGATACATAACATTTTAAAGAGCCAAATCAAATTATTACTTATAAATTATTAAAATCCTCCAACAAATGGAAGAATACTTACAGAAAAATCCTCCATAAATAATGCTCAAACTAAATTAAATAGCAGTCGAAGGAATGCATTAAAGTTCGGGAATGAGATACTAGCAGTGTGCTCCCTTAACCTTAAAGTTATGATAGCTGGAGCACTTGCTGCCCCTCAGAGCTGTGGCTGCTCCACATCTTGGCTCGCTCTGGGAAAGAAACATGTGGTGCTGCTGAAGATTGGAAAAAGAGCTTGAGGTCAGGGGTCGACACAGTAAGGGAGTTTGCTCTTTAAGAGGTTATCTCTGGATCTGCAAAGCCAAAGTGTAATTGGGTTCTGTGATGTGATTTTAGTGTGTAATTGTATATGATCTTTGGTAGTTTCAAAGACAAGGTTGGAAGATTTTTCTAGCCTGTTTGTGATAGCAATTTTGGGGAGCCTGTGTAGTCTGTGATGGACAATTCATTTTCTTCAGAAATAGTCATCAAAAGTGATACAGCTGGTATCTGATTCATTTTAATTATAATTTTAGCAAACAGGTAATAGGATTTGTTCCTTCTGCTGTGTGTGGTTCTGGCTTTACAAATCAGCGGATCTTGTGTGCTCATAGATTTTTCTGCAACTAGTAAACTTCTGTTTGCTGCTGAGCATTAGAGCTGGAAAATTTTGCATCTTTATGAAGACAGTACAAGTCAGCGTGATTGATCTGCCTGGGTATTGCTTTTTCTTTGGTCTTTGAGGGGATGGTTTGCCTGTGGGTTATCAAGTTTCTGATTCCCGATTATTCAGAACAATGTGAAACAAACATTTCCTATTGTTTTAGTTGTTTAGGGTTTCCTTGATTAAGCTGTCACTGCTGTCAGTTATGTTCTTATAAGCCTGCTTGGATCTATTTCATGTTAAGAAAAAGCTCAGATAAATCCAGGAAAGCTTAATGTTTATCCAATGTGAAAATAATTACTCAAAAGTGTTATTCTTAATCCAGATAATTAGAGTGAGGAAGGAAAGATCAGTGTCATTGTGAATTATGCCCTGGCAATTGACTCTTGGTCCTTGGAAGTTTCAGGTGAAGATGTGAATGGATAAAGGTTAGATTAAACATAATCCAAAGTAGCTGCAACCTTAATCTGTTATGATACAAGGATGATCACTTAAAAAGAGCTGGATTGTGGGATTGTTTCTGGTTGGATAAGATGCCGCTCGACTGGGACTAGTCTTAAAACACGCTTAGCACCATGTCACTGCAGCTGTGAGCACTTGTGCACGGTCTCAGGCTGCCGCAGCTCCCGCTCAGACTGCTGGGCTCTCGCTGCACAGTGTAACGTTACACGGCCT
Organism: Nothocercus julius; assembly: GCA_013398735.1. NCBI lineage: Eukaryota > Metazoa > Chordata > Aves > Tinamiformes > Tinamidae > Nothocercus > Nothocercus julius. Next base: position 191,045 of record VZSV01000302.1, read on the forward strand.
TGCAGGATCTGCACTTTACATTAGCGCGCTTTGCCATATGCTTCATGGAAAATCGATGGTAACTGTTATATGGAGTGATTTGCTTGATGATTGCTCCCCTGTGCTGTTAAACATATTTAATCGTGTTCTCTATTAGAAATGTTCGGTGTGTCTGTAGGCAGTCATAAATGCAATTGTTATATACACCATCTAAAAATCTGACCCATCAAAATTGGAAGAAAAAAAGGGAGAATATTTACATTCTGCTTTTTGGTTTATGCTATTTTTATATATAGTTGCTAATTATAAAATAAAGAATAGGTAAAAGAAAGGTTTTAGGTAAGGATTACATTTGCAGCTATGGTTTTCTCTGAAGCTGCACAGTTTTCAGATAACCCATATAATCAACCGAGACCAAAACACAGCAAATTCCCTCAGAACGCAGAAAAATCAGCATCGGGAAAGAGATATGCTTGTTCACGCACGCACGGCAAGCAGATACACACAGAAGGTACTTGACACTTCAGACCTTTCCCCTTTATAGATGTGGCCATAACAGTGACAGCTCAGCTCGAAGTGTATGGTAACTTTCAGCAAACATAGACTCTTGAATGCCAATGGCTCCATATTGGGAATAACGCTGCTGGAAGAGAAGAGGGTGAAAGACAGGTCATTTCTTGAAAAACGGTACAGGAAATGTTTGGTCTCAGCAGATAATTTAATTGCATGGTCCAGTCTGTATCGTTGTTTCAGGCCAAATGGAAAATACGGTAATGCCATTTTTTTCCTCCTGTTCTTTTTTTTTTTTTTTTTTTTTGTAATAAATTACATGCATTTATTCTGCAGGGATGTGTTTGTGCAGGACTCCTTCATCCTTATGAGAAAACTGGAGGCTGCCTTTCGTGATACAGGGCTAAGGTGAGGAAATAGTTAAGAAAGTAATTAATGGAACACAAAAGCTAATAACAGGAAAGTACTTTAATACACACTTGAGCTAGAATCTTCTCTGTGAATAATTAAAATTCTTTAAAGTTCATGTCGTATTTTTAATAAAGTATACTTCAATAAGACTCATTCCTAGTCCAAACCTTTTTATGCTTAACTCAGTACCTTCTTTTTTAACTGTCATTAGAATTACATTACTTTTACTTAAAAGGAGCTTTAGGTAATGTTTACATTTGTTGATGTGTTAAAAGTAAATTCTGCAAGAGGTATAACATTCACAGATCTTGTTTCTAACATAAGGAGTGTTCATTTAGAACTTCATACAAAAGTGTTACATTATTTCTAATGTCACATTGTATACTATAGACTGGTGTGTATATATATATATATATATTTTTTTTTTTTTTTCTGGTTTGTTCTCTTGCATCCTTGAGTCACTGCCTGCAAAGTAATTTTTCTTGGAAATGTATGTAGCTAATAAAACTTTCTAGACTTACATCAGAAAAAAATCGAGGACAGGGATTTAAGATTTCAAGCTTCAGAATATAAGCCAAACTTTTATTAATGTAGTTTAGGAAGCAACACCCCGCAGGATTGTTGGTTATAAGGGCACAGTGCAGAGTTTCCCACACCTTTCCGCAGTGGCTTTTTGTAATGGATACTGAACTGGTCTGAGGTGACACAGCAATTCTTATATTCCATAAAGAAAGCAGAGAGGAATGTGAGAAGAAATTCCCATAGAATAAAAGGGGAATATGAGTAAAACAGTAGAATAGAGTGCAGCAGTAAAATTGCTTTACATAGGTCCTGACTCTTGACAGTATTAACATGCAAAAAAAGGTTAATAAGGCAGACTGTCTCTTCAGGGTTGGAACTACAGAGAAGGGAGAGAAGTAGGGGCTGAGTTTTTGTAAAAGGGGAAGATGGGGTGGGACAAAAGTAAAATTACAGAGCTTTATGTTGAATACGCTTGACTCTGTGTTTTACAGGGCTAGGCTGGTAAATAGTTGACTGTTGCAGCCAAGGGTAGGAAATAATACTAATACATGAAGAAATTAAACAGTAATGGTCCCTCTGTAGAAAGAAAACAATTTGAGTGAAAATATTAGAAAATCCAGAGACTAGTGGAGTGAGAAAGAAATAGCAGCCCATTAAGTGTGCTGGAGAAAAAGTCCTGCGAGACGGTATTTGGTGTCAAAGACCGCAATCAACTTTGTAACAATAACTAAGAGTTTGAATTCTTTAAGTAGCTTGGACATATAATATCAACAGAAAACATATGAGATGCTGTAATCAGACCTATCAAAAGAGAATTAATGAAATACTTTAATCATCAAATTCTGAATAGTCACAGGGGCTAGGGATTTTGCTCAAAGAGTAAACTGAAGTAACTGCTAAAAATGCAACATTTATCACTGTAAAACAGCTTCAGTACTGAATGATGAACAAACCCTGTCAGTCTTTTTGACTGGTGATGATCCTAGAAAGCTCAGGGAATAGGAAAAGAGATTTTGATGAATCAGGCTGAGTATTGTTACAGGGCAGACAGATTGCTTCCATGTTCAGTTTCTCCGAGGTCTGGAAGCCATACGTCAATGGAAAAAGCCTTGGCTGATTTCTCTAATTTTCCAGGATTAGTGGGGTTTTAAGCTAAAATTATGTTCTTCTGTAACTTCCATTAGTGTAGTAGAAAAGCTAGCTCGAGAATAAAACAATTCTCGTAATGAACTTACCTACTTGCTTGCTCAGTATATATCAGCCAGCACTGTTAGTGTTTCAGGTTCTTCTCAAGTATTATAAAACAATACATAAATGAATGCAAAAATTTCTGTTCTCAGGCAAGTCTGTCATTTCTCAGCCAGTAATTTACTGACCATGGACAATTAAGAAAGAAGCAGGTACCTAAGGACAGCCATGAAACCAGTATAGATTAGTCACAGCTAATCTATTCTTGTAACCCAATGGAGATTTTCAGTTTCTGAGAAAGACCAACTTTACTTGTCTCTAAGAATAGTTCAAAGTGAATTCAGTGTCTTTGCATTAAACAACTGAAGTATTTCAAACAAAGCAAAACTCAGGAGGGATTTTTGAATAACTTTTATAAAGTAAGAGTTTCTGTTCATGCCCATGAAACAAGTGTTCACATAGAGAGTAAAAGTAAATAGGAACATGGTTGAATATGAAGTGGATTTTCTATTTACTGTCGCTTTCGTTCACAGCTGGGAACTGGAAATGCACACACTTTAATATTTCTTTCTAACAAATGTACCTCCACTGGGCAAAATTAATCTTTGTTTCTTTGGTGTTTCGGTATAAAAACATAAGAGGGAATCTGTTGAATCACATCAGAAATTCATTCAGTCCATTAGCCCACTTCTGACAATGACTAGCAGATGAGTAAAAGACTATACGAATAGGTCAAGAAGAGAATCTTTCATATCTTCTAATGATCTCAGTTTTAGATTTTTTTTTATAGGATTTACCATATTTTTGTCTTTTACTGCCCTTAACAGGCCTCTTTTCCATAAATTTGTGCAGTTGTATTTTAATTCTATTTATATTTGGGCATAATGTTGCAATAAATGAATCTAATGAATTAATTTATATATTATTTGGGAAAAAAAAAAAAAAGCATTGGTAAAGTGCTTATTTAAATTGTCTGCCTAACAATTTAATTTAATACACCTTAGTTCTTCTCTAGTAAGACACAGTGGAAGTTTTGACTTAAGAATAAAGCAGGAAACAAATTCTGCCTTCTCTGGCTCTCTTTCGCTGTTGAAAGGTCCCAATCAAATTATTTCTATACTTATTCAATGGTTTCGGCGTCTCTGGATATCCTTGATCATCCCCAGTACATTTTGTCTCCTTTGAATTTTTTTTTTAAGATCAGATAGTCAGAACCGTATTGGCGTCCACGATTGCTCTCCTATTACTTTGCTTTAGTGTCTATCATTGTGCAAGTATAACTAAGGTTGTCTTTCCTGTGTGTATATTTCCTTCGTATTTATTGATGCTGAACTTAATTATTCTTTTTGTTTTTTTGCCCAATGATATCATCATGAGATATTTCTGCAGTTGAACCAGCTTCAGTTTTGATTCTCAAGATTAATTATTGCATTGTCAGCTGTCCATGTCATCACAAAATGTATTCATTTTTGAAGATCATTTGAATGGCACATATCCCCATGGGAATCCATGGGCAACTCCCTTTCATTGGGAAAACAGGTTTTTTTTTTAAGTGCAGTTTTGTATTTTCATCTATTTATTTTCAGTGTCTTGACTCTGTATCTTCTTCTGCAACAGAATACCTGTTTGTTTGTTTGTTTGTTTATTTATTTATGGTGAGGACTTTTTTTTTAATGTATTTCCAGTCAGTTTATTGGGTCCCTGGATTTGTTTCTACTTCTAGTCTAATTGAGCACACCTATAGTGTGCTCCTGTAATGCACCTATAGAATTTCCAGATTCTGTAAAATCTGGAAATCTCTAATCTAGATAAGAGGCGTTTTCAGAACATAAACATTAGTAGCTAAGTACATAAATATGTTTTTAAAATGTAGTATAAGCTTTTAAATGTACTATTATTTAAGACAACAATTCTACTCTGAAAGGGTATTTGATAAACTGACTGAAGGTATTTTCTGTTTTATAAGTATAAACACGTTTTATAAGTACATATATATATATATATAAAAAATAAAAAACTCATCAAAGGAAACGCAGTCAGCCATATTCTGTAGTTTCATAGCTTTCTCTCCTGTTTTTTTTTTTTTTTTTTGCATTAGGGAGTTATAGCATCTGTCTTCTCCATGTTTCTTCCCACTGCTTCAATGTCAGAGCATAAGAGGACAGTGAGCGAAGTAGAGGCAAGCTGACTTCTGTCCTGCTAAACATCCAGATGAGGAGAAATCACAGTTCTGTAGAATGTGTGAGTATAATATTGCTAAGTGAATAAGTGTTTCACATTCTGAGAGAAATTCACTTACAGACAGTTTGCAGTGAAGCCAATTATTATGTCGTTTAAAACAAAGGTTTGATTGTGCTGGGATTGTTTCCCACAAGATGGAAAGTCTCACACGTATAATATGCTTTAAAGCTATTACCGCCGTTAGATTTCTTACATCTCAATTCCGCTGTGGCTGCAGGATCACAACCAAGTAGGACACTTGTAGTCATGTATATAATACGAAGCTAATAATTTTCTGCCCTATTGTATGTGAAATGTTTGAACTAATAAATGTTTGATGTTTGAACTAATAAATCCTATGATCTCTGCAGTGACCCTGTCAGGTGATTAATGTACATTTCAGACCAGCAAAGTCAAATAAGAAATTTTCTTTGGTTCGGACACCTGTCTCAGAACATGTACCCTACGGCATAGTATTTCTGGAGCTCATCCTATTCATTGTCATGCCCATAAAGAAAGCTCTTTTCCAAATTCCACAGGTCTCACGTATGGCAATAATAATCTAATATATAATACAGAGAGGTTAGAAAGAAAATCTGTTTCTGTTTTTGCATGCTCTTCAAATGCAAGCCGTTCAAATACTGCAAGATACAAAGGCTGTGCTCATTATGGTATTTCTAATGTACCTGTTATATTGGTATCTGGGCACTGCTTGCTCCAATGAAAATTGAGTGCCTCTCTGGAGAGAAAGCTTTCTTGAAGGATTTCTCATACTTCCTGAATCTGATCAGAGGATTATTACTGCAGAAGGATTTTTCTTTTATGTTTTGCATCCCTGATTCTCTTCCTAGTAACAAAAACACACACAAAGAAATCCAGCCAAATTAATCCACATATTTTAACTTGGGGCATTTATGCTAGCTTTAACTCTGAGTTACAGCTGCTATTTCAGGTCACTTCTGATTGTATCTGAAATTAATTACATATGGTAAATTTATTAGGAATCTGATTTTGAGACATCCTCTTGGGTATGTATCTTTTTCACAGTCTTAACATGAAGGATTTTCAGACAGTGGAGATTGCTGTGCCTTGATGAAGGTCTGAGTTGTGAGTCACACTGTACACACACTAGTGTTTCCTTTAACAAATTTCCAGTAATTTCTGTGGCCTAAAGCATTAATGATATACGTCTTTTTTTTTTCTTCTTCTTTTTTATTTTTCTTTTTTGTTGTAGAGCTTGTTTTGTTACTGGTTCCAGTGTTGTGTAGACCTCATAATCTGTAAATCCTTTTGGGCTCTTTTGCTGTGTTGGCCTTGTGTGCAAGGCAGTAGATGCAGAGAAGCAGATGGTGCCTTCAAATCCTGTTCTTAGATCCCTGTGAGAAAGAGTGTTGGTCCAAAGAGTTTAAGTTTATATCCCAAGGTAGGCACTGTGAAGATCATAGTTCACGTGTAAAATAGAGCAGTGAAGCCTCACATAGCAGAGATGCGCTTTCTTAATCTATTCACAGCACCCAAGTGTAAGCTCTTACTCTTAGCACATCACAGCTCGCTATCCAAACCTAGAAGTCGCCCAGGCGCATAGGAAATTAGCAGAATGGCATTTCTAGATCATCATTTGATATAGGTTGCAGTACATCTGGTGTCCCCAAAATTGAAATAAATTTTAGATTGTTTTAGTAAAGTTCCTTCTGATGTGGGACAGTTTCCAGACGTGAACGTACGGCAGCTATTTGTCATACAGGTAACGGTTATGTTAAGTAGACTATACGGTCCTTTTCTTCGACAGAGTTGGGTGCAGTTTAACGTGAATTTGCTGGAAATGGGAATAACTTGAAGTTTCTTTATAGCTTCTTTCGGCATGCTGATGCTTCTCTCCTGTATGAGCAGCCAGTCACACATGACGTGCTTCTGCACTGTGCATACATGCACTGTGAGTTGTTATGCTCTTCTGTCACTGGTGGAGAGAAAGTGGCATTTTTAGGGTGCATTTCCTCTTTTAAGACAGAAACCAAAAAATTATCAGGTGAACTATAGTGTACATCTGCCTGATTTGTTCCTGTACTGATGAAGAGATGATGAGAACCAATTTGGAGACCTGCACTTTGCTGCCAGAAGTGGGGAGATGAATGGTGCCCCGTGTGACTGATGGGGTGGCTTGGAGGGAGGAGAGCGAGAAGGGAGTACAGCTGCAGTCTCTCCTCACTACGGGCTGTGTTTATCTGCCTGCCCAGGAACGGCCCGGCGCTTAGGTGAAGTGTGATGCATTGTTAGTTTTTTCTGTTTTCCCTTTAGGGAAGAGAGCACGACTAGAGAAGGAAGGGAAGAGCCGTGCTTGCAGCGGAGCCCAAAGCTGGGAGGTAAGCTAAAACTGCCGCCGGCTAGCGTGGCTTGTAGAGTGGCCTTGTTAGAGTGCAGTTTGCTTGGCAAAACCGGTACGAGTGTGCTGGTTTTGGCAAGCCCCTCTTCTTTCCATGTCACACTATCTCATTCTCGGCCTTTCTCTTCCATCCCCCTCCCTCGCTGCCTTTGCTAATGTATAAACCACCTGCACACCTCTTGACTGAGTCGCTCTAAGAGGGGAATCCAGTGTTTGGTTAAGTTAGGGGAGACACGGGGATTTATGCCGCCCTCTCGCTTACGCGCTGCGGAAGTGATGACAGAATAGTCCCTACAGTCACTAGAGAAGCTGACACATCACACCCAATTATGTGGCCTCCCTGGCCTCTCGCTCAGTTCTTCCCTGAAATATAAGCTTTCTGGCTCACACTCTATTTTATTTTTTAAAGAAATTTGTTATTTGAAAGAAAAGGGAAAACGGCAAGGGAGAAAGGAGTTAGTGTATCAGTCTAAAGAAAGCTATTATAGAGCAAGTCTTAAGGGACATTCAATATATCAGATTATACATAATTTAAGCACTTGGACATTTTAAAAAATGTGCACAGACAAGATATCAAGTGTAAACTGGTGGTAATAAAGGACTTAAGGCACATCATTTACTGTGGCACTGCTGTCATGAACTAGTGGCTGTGCAACACATACAGCACAGTAACTGGAGCAATGCACGCAAATGTATATACAAATATGGTGCTGCTCAGGATCCCCCATGGCATTCAGTCAGCTGTAGAAAGAGCAGATATACACAAAGGTTGCCCCTGTCTGACATGGTGGTTCCTTCCAGGTGGGACGACAGCACTGGGCTGCGGTGGTAGACAGGAACCTGAATGTCAAGGAGCTCCAGGCAGGGTCTGTTTAGCTGGGGTGGGAGAGTGTTAAAATGAGGAATTTCCCTCAAATACAAAACAAAGAAAACTAATTTTTCAGAATACTTCACTGTGGCTGATAGTTACCTTTTTTTGTCTTTTGTATCAGTGAAATCTTGCCTTCTGTCACCAAGAAGTTTATTTTTTTTAAATAATTTCTTTGGGCCATAGATATCACCATGTGAATTTATCAGCTGCTTTTTCTTGCTATGCATTTAGGCTGTCATTCTACTCTAAAAGAAGCCACTCATCAAGTCAAATTGCTTTTTTATAAAATCTGTTCCATATTTTTCCTATATATTCACTACAGGGATAAAGATAAGTATGTATATTTTCCTAATAAGTTTTTTTTTTTGTTGTTTTTTTGTTTTTTCATTTCTCATGCTCCTGCCACATATGCCATTTAATGCAGAGGTGTTTTTCTTCCCTGGTTGCCTCACTCCACTGTGGCACCATGGCTGATACAACAGAAGAACAAAAGCAGGGTTTACTTTCATCTGCTTGATTGTGTTGGTAAGAAAATTGGTAAGTAATTAGGAAGAAAAATACATGTAGGAAGGTGCAACAACTTTCAAAACTTTCCTTGTCTTTGTGCTGCTGGAGTTTCTCTCTGAAAACTAATATTTAAGGTGCATGAAAGATTGTTTTTCTTTCTGCTATTACTTTGTTTTCCCTTCTTTGAGTTATGCCACCTTTCTTAAGCTAGCGGAAATATTCACAGTGTGATTATTTGTCAATAATTGTAATGTAAATATATGCCTATATCTCTGCTGTGAAGCTTATATTCAGAGCTCAAGAAGTTTCCTAGCAACGAAGACTTTGCTGCTACTCTTTCCACACTGAGCCAAGAAATACCCCAAATTTACAGGATAGGGAAAGGGGAAGAAACACACACCCAAGAACATGGAAAATGAGTGTTTACAATAAATGTGTGGGAAAATAAACTAAAAAGAAAGGAATGTATTTTCCTCCACTCTGCATGCTGTTCCAGTAGCAGAGCTCCTAAAACACAACGTGGAGCGAGAGTTATTACATGAAGGTGGGTGCGTTTTCCAGCTTCCTGTTTGCTTTGCAACTAGGGAAGTTAAAGCTTGCAGGATGCCCCATGGCCGTCCTGCTGAGGAGCTCTGAGGAGCTGAGAGCTGCCGCCGCACGGGGCCTCCAGGCAGCTGGCGCTCGGTGCCCTGCCCAGACCTCCCTTTTTGGGACGGAGACTCCGCCCAGTCCGCCCTTTCAGTCTGTGCTGATATGAAACTGGAGAAAGCAGATTCAGCCACTTAAATGAGCTATGAGAAGTTAGATGGGAGTGTGGAATCCCTTTTATATGGCTACTTGGTATCAGCTCCTTGGTAGGCATTCTGCATCCAGTGCCAGGGGTCTTCATGTCCTCTTCCTGTCACTTCCTCCAGCACTGATCCTCCACTCTCCACCTTGGAATGCATTTCTTCAAAAGCCACGTTTTACTGTCTGCCTTGATGGGTTTTGGAGTCCTGGAAGTGCTCTAGCATTTAAGATGGCAGAAGGTGATACGATACGGGCCGTATGTCTCTGAGAGCAACAGCTCCTTTATTGCTGCCTCCTTAAGCAAGATGTCTTCATCGGGGGCAAAGGGGATTTCTGGGTCTCCTGGAAACCAGCAGGCAGAAATAGGCACTGCTAATGCAGACTGGGTTTTAAGCCCCTGGGTGACTCTGGTCTCGGCGTTGATCAGAGTCATTGCATGTGCAGAGCCAGTTTTCCCTTTTGCAGTGAGCAGTGCCCACGTGGCACTGGATGGGTCCTTCCTACCTAGACAGACAGGGAAATTTAGTGCAGGTGCTGTAAAGCCAATGTGTAAAGAGCTGTTGCTCTCTGAACTCGCACTGGTGGCAGCTCTGCCAGCTCCTCCCTTCCTTCTCCCTGTGCACCAGATGTAGTGATTCCATCTAGCCAGACCTCATTCGGGTCATGTACCATGAAGCATAATTTCCTACTGTGAGGAAGGGACTAAAGCCATTCCCCAGCCCACCAAAGTTTCAAACTAAGATTTTAGTATAGTCCTAAAGGGAATAACCAGGCAAGAACTTATTTCCTGTATTTCTCTATGTAAAAGCAAGGGAGAATATATTTGTAATTTTTAAATTAAAGATTTATTAGGTGTAGCAAGAAAATATGCCCATTTCTTAAACTTTGGTCCATTCATGGTCTTTTTTACAGTAAAATGCTAACACTAATACACTTTCAGAAGCTGAATTCTGAAGAACAGATTTTATCCTTAATCCAACCAGTTAGTCTGTTTCTTTATACATAATGCTATTGACAGCAGTCCCTTGCACACACTTGCACACAGGAATGTTTACTAGATGGAAGGACCTTTATTATTTAGTACTGGGGTCTGGTAGATGCTATGTTGGAGCTTGTAAGTTGCTAGCAGCTGCTTTATAACAACTGTACCGTTAAAACACTTTAAACTTGCCTTCATTTGAGGGGGGAAAAAAAAGGATAGTTGGAATTTCTGGAATTTTTTAAGGGACAAAAGCTTTGTTTAAATAAAATTTCATGTTTAGAAAAAAATCTTAAAATGCTTCCCAGCCAATCTGCGTAATTTGTTCGCAGTAAATCTCAGTGGATCCTCAGTGAAACTGAGTATGGTGATGAGACCCCAAAACACGATTGTGTTGTCACAGGCAGCTTGACTGCGAAGAGTGAGGTTCTCTGCGGGTAGCAGAGAAGATCTATTCTGGGAAAATAAGCTGAAGATTCAAAGCGACACATTGGAACTAGAGGAGAATAATGAAAATGTAAGTCAATTTTTTGGCAGGGTGGAGTCAAAGAAGAAGTGGGCCATTTCAGCTAGGCATTATAGTATTGCAAGTACTATATTACATACCTCTTTTGCAAAATGAATAATGTGATAATGATAATGCTAAGCTGAAGATAGCCTTTGACCAAAATCTGTTGAGTAGAAGTGGTGGGGTCTATGTATGCATGAGGGATGGAAGTAGAAATATGATGTTTATACATTTGGTTGGGGTATGACTGTTGTGCTTGCAGAAAGTTATCTAATGATCTGAGATGAAGTATGGTTTGATATATGGGAATTATGCATTTAAGAGCTAATATGTTAATCCTGGTTTCCTATATGGGAATGGATTATTTTCCTGTTTGGAATCAAATGTTATGAATATACTGCATACCTGCTGAAACATAGCTTTAGTTTATGCTTTATTAAGAAGCATTCTGTCTTGAAACTGGCCATCTTGACTCTAAAGTATATATTCCTTGAAAGGAGAGAAAAACAAGGAATGTATCTGGAAAAACTTAAATATATTTAACTTCAAATAGTTTTCCAATTCATTACCACTGTGCTGGACCCCATATGTCAGGACCCACCAGCGTGAAAATCGAGAGATGCATATCTCTTGTATCACCTTTCCACTGGCGTAAGCCCCAACCTCTAGCCTGCTGGAGCAGGAGGTGTCTGGAGTTAATCCTGCTAACGGCTCCTGAACTGCAGCTCCTTCTTGTATTTTGAGATGAAAATCCACAAGGAAGAAGGAAACATGTTCATGATGACTTTTTTCCATGGCAGCTGTGTGAAGCTGTTAACATGCTTGTACCTTTAAAAGTAAATCCTGGGGGAACGAGAGACTGAAAGGCAGATTGCAGTTGAAGTGCTCAGAAGTGCACAATAAATGTAGTTAAATTCGGAGGTTTCTTAGATTAGTGCATCACTGATAATTGAAAGAAGAGGGAAAACCTTATAAAGAGATGTGAACGTATGCTTTTGGCTCTCTTTGGGATACATGGTGCACCTGCTGAACATGGGAAAAATACATTTGTGCACAAAATAGTAGTAGCTGTCCGTTCAAAGACAAAGATGTGTCTGCAAATAGTCTCAGCATGAGAAATCAGCACTTTTCCATTCAATAACGCCTCTTTGGTTAACTGAAGTTGTTTAGCAAGTATGATTTAGGGAACTATTTGAAAACATAGCTCTGTACTTGAAATCAAGTTCAAAATAATAACTTCAAAATCCTGTGTTCAATTTGCTAGAAATAGTTGTGAAGGCTACACATAACTGTGTTTGTGCTGTCATTTTAAAGTTACCTAGGATTAATGAGGCATGTCTGAATGGGGTACACAGTGTGTGATCCGGCCTGCTGGTGGGAAAAGATTATTCTCCTTCCTTAATCCCAAGTATTAGGGAGAGTAGCTTTTGAAGGCTTGGAGGCTGTGCCTCCGAAACCTGAAGGGAAGACATTTGGACAGATTGTGCACTAATGTTTTACTGATTGCTGTTATTTTATCAGAAGTTTTCATACATAAGATTCTTATTGTCCATGTAGAAAAGGGGAGGTAGAATCAATTTCCTCTGTAACATATTGATAAACAACTCCAGATATAGTAGCAGGGGGAGGAGGAAACGACATTTACCTTTGTGTGACCTATATAGGAATGCTGGAAAAATTAATTCCAGAATATTATGGCGACATTCCTTTAAGTTGTGGATATGATTTACATAGTAGGTCCTTTTGAGCCGACCAGTTTCTTTCATCTTGATACTGTAAATTGCTTTCATTCCCCTCCTCCCCCCCATCTGTATGCTTGAGGTATTGTTGTGATAAATTATGGAGGTACAGAACTGAAAATGGTGTGTAGATTGTCTAAGAAATTGAGTGCAGTCAGCCTTCAAAGTGGTGGATGATGTGCTAAAATAGCTACCTTCCCCTGGTCAGGTCGCACATGTCGTCAACGAGCAGCTGCTTTTAACTTTGCCTTTTGCCCAGAGCATTGAGAGCAGCTGGATTTATTGAATTAATAACTGCTCTATTTGGGGTGTTTTGTTTTCCCATGACAGTGAAATCTGGCTATAATGTTAGCCAAGTGTAAGACAGATCTGTTTCACCAAACAAGGTGGTGTCTTTTTTGTTATTGCTTAGTACTTAATCTTTAAGTCAGAAAATGGCTGGAAAAGGGTACCAGTGGGGGAACAAAATGTTTCTTAGTGAGCAGAGTTAAGGAGAAAGGAGTGAAGCACAAATAAGTAGAATAGGATGGAAAAAAAAACAAGACTGCAGAGCATTCGCAGCTAATACACACTTACTGAGCGTGGTTTGGAGGACCCTTGTACCAGTCTGTGAATTAATCTCTTCGGTTACAGAGCTTAGCAGTGGCCTCATTAAATCAGCTAATGTATTCTAAACAACATTATCAGTAGTAGCAGAATAAACATTTTTTTGCAATTTGGACTTTTTCTTTTTTCTGCCAGGCGCTGGGTTTCATTAGCCTGGCTGGGAAACAGTGGCAGTGTGCTGCACACATGGAGAAGGTCGAGTCCCTGGCCTCTCCTCCTTTTGGCTGCGCGAGTCAGAGGTAAGTGCCCTACCACAAGGCTTCAAGGCAACCTTGACTGATAGGCTTTTGTTTTGGGTTACTGTTGCTTGGGCTCACTCATTTTCTGGAATCAATACGTGGGGTAACAGCTTCACGTTTTATCAATCATGATACATCATTCTCATACTATGGTCAGTCTGCCGTGTTGAAAGTTTTAGAGTTACCTTTTTCTTTGTGAGAAAAGACACAGCAGTACTTACGGTGGGAAGTGGCTGAGCTGTGTTCTTGGTTTCTGAAAGGAGGAGTTTCTGGGAACACACATATGTATGTGAACCTTTGTGTGTGCCCCCGTGGTGGTGATCATAGAAGAGTTTTGGGCCTGGCTTCTTTCAAAGAAATGACACAAGCTCAGGAGAAATGGGGTTGAGTGACAAGATGCTTTTTCCAGCTACATCCACGCTCATCAGCTAGGCATAAACTGTGTCCACCACTTAGCTACAGGACTGCTGTGTCCCTGGTGGAGGCAGTTTTGAGATCCCTTGATGAAGCTAAAGAGTGTTTGGGAAAGGGGAGAGGAGATTTGACCCACAAATGTTGTTAGACAAGAAATCTGGATAGTATTGTCTGCATATATTTATTTCTTTACTATGAAAATGATTGTTCTAGTAATTTCAGAATGTACAGCTCTTAGGAGTTGTTACCCAGCCAATTCTCAAGTTGCTGCGGAGATTGAACAAAAAGGTGCTTTGCAGAGACTCGCTCTCAGCGTCCGGATTTCTGTACCCAGGTATTTTCAAGAGTGAGGCATACCACAAAAGTGCTAGGTACTTCCTTCAGCCCCTTGTAATTGTCCCAGAATATTAGAGTAATTCAGGCCTCCGGAAAGTAGGAATTTGAATTCCAAAGGGGAAGAAAGGCGATTTGTTTGGGAAGCAGTTACACAGTCTGCAAAGCAAGTACCGAGAAACTTGAGAAGAGTGAAGACCAGAAGGCAGTAACACGTCTCCTTGTTTTGTGTGTACGGCTTTGTAAGTAAACAGCTCCATCGGCAGCTGTTGCTTCTTATGGAAATAACCTTTTATTTAGGCTTAACAGCTCAAGGTTAAAAAGTCTTATAACCTGTGTCCAGAACTGTGTTTCTTTGTATTATGTGGTATGTACTTAAGGTACACAAAGCATAGCTGAGAGCGGTATGTGCCGCATACCAGCCACCTCCAGTCTGTGTCCAGGTACCCAGGTAAAAAAAACTTGCCTCGGTAGCGCACATGTGTGAGGAGTTTTCTGTCTGAGATGTATGTTTCAGAAGGATCTAGTTCCTGCAAGTAGTGCTGACTTGCTCTGATCACGAGGTGAGATCACCTCCCACAGTCTTTTGTGGATGGTCAGCCTCCTTCCTACATACTCCTTGTGACAGAAGAAGCAAGGATGCTACAGCTGTCACCTTCACAGCTGAGAGCCATCTGTAGAGCAGCTCAGTCTTGTTCTTTGAGTGAGGAAAGAGAGATATGTGAAAATAAGGCATGGGTGTATCATTAAAAACTGAACCATAAGGCATGAAGGAGGTTTGGAGTAAGGTTCCACAGGCCATATATCAATGTTGGCATTTTCTAATAAAAGAATGATGGATTTTAAGGCTTTGATAATTTTCCTGCAGCACAGTTCATTGTATATAAGCGTTTGTAAAAAGACTCTCCCTGGAGCAACTGGTAAATGGGCCATTAGGATATTTCTGTGGAAAGTAGAAGGCTGCTGGTGTTCGGATCCAGGTCCGAATTCGATTAGAGTCTCGGTGTGCTTGGGCAAACATATTCGGGGATAAGTTTTCTCTTCCCCTTCTTCTCCCTCCCTCCTGGGCCTTTTGCTCCTTTCAGATTTTCCATTCTGGAAAAGACCGTAATAGGAAAACTATCATTTCCTCAGGAAAGTTTTAGGTTTGATAAACTAGTGTTTCCTAATGAAGAAACATTTTGCTCCAAATTTCTCATTACCTCCTTCCCTACAAAATATTCACCACAGTTTTACTCTATGCTTTCCACTTGCAGGCCCTCGCAGGCTCCTTTTCATAACCCCCACATTTCCGTGCTTGTGGTTTTCCATGGTCTTAGCTTTCTCTCCACCTGCATGGGGAGCAGTAACAAGGAGCAGGGGAAATGCTGGCAATTCCCTGCTCTTAGCTCTGTTAGCTGGCAACACGTTTGAGAGAAACGCTGAGGAGAGCTTCCAAGTCACCCTTGCCCTGGGGTTGCCCCCATTCTGTCTTTTATTGGGATCAAAACCAGTTCAGTAAGGTTGAAGTCTTCAGAGTTTTCACTTTGTTAAAACTACTAAAAATGGAAGCTATTTTTACTGAGCCTGTAGGGAAGTGTGATTTCCCCCCTCCCCAAAGGCTCACACGTTGGCCAACTGAAGGCATTTTTTGTGAAAGCGGTAGCACACCCTCCTTGCTTTCCGTGTGGAGGCATTCCTCCATTTCAAAGGCACGAGGCAAGATCTTGAGGTATTTTCCAAAGGACCTATGTCAGTGTGGAAAATGTTATCCTTGGGTGTTAATTTTGCAGAGTTATAAGCAGCATGGAAAGAGAGTCTGCAATGAGAAGGACGTGGCAGCTTTGGGAAGAGGCCCCAATCTATAAGAACCTTTGTCATTTATGATAAGTCAATTGGGCAAATGCTGCACAGTGGAAGTCCAACAAAAAGAAATGTGAGATATTTATACTATTTTTAAAAAAGCATCTGTGTGCTCAATCAAAACCAGTAATAATAATAGTAAGCAGTAATAAGTATACCTTGTGAGTTGCAGAAGTTTATTCTGTTAAACCCAAGCCCCTTGAAAACACTCTTGCAAGCTTGTTCCCCTTTACGTACATAGAACAATCTGCCCTGAAATACAGGCTCTAAATGTAAATCATCTCTCATTCTTTGTTTCTTATCATTTTTAGTCCCAGTCTGTTCTGCTACTTTTAGTTTTCCCTTTAAGGATGATAGGCAATCCAGAAACAAGTGTCCATTAATATAAATAAAAATGCACAAAGGTAGTTTCTCAGGGGATCGTTATTTTACTTTTAATTTTATGTGGAACAATATGCTTCTCTTTGCCAGTCTGCTAAACCCCATTTAAATGGACAGAATGCTAAATGGCAAAAATATTTGCTGTTTCCCTCCTGTGGCCAAGCCAGCCTGCAGACATACTGAAATCCTGCATCTCCCTATATTCTCATTCATCTGGAATAGGAGGAAACAGAAATCTCACAAGAAAAACTTTTCTTATCTGAGACAGTGCTAATAAGAAAAAGCAGTGGTGTTCTGGATATATCTCTTATTAAGAAAGTGAGAGTCATATCCAGCACCTGCTGAATCCTGCCTTGATTAATGGCCATGGCAAAATTCCTGTTCATTTGGGACTGATGCAAACTGTTTGCCTAGTAATTCCAATGTGACCTAAATCTGGAGTTTAAGTCGGAGTATAATTGGGCCCTCAGATTGCTGTGAACTTTTAAACTCTGACAACATTTATGGAGAGTGAGGGAGCTCAGCTCCATAAGAGGTGGTATTCTGCATCTTGCCAATACTGCCTTTATTTGAATGAATTGCTAACCTGAGCAGAAGCCAATGTAGTGATTTAAGACAAAATCGCTGACCCTGCCTTTTCTGTAGCTTTAGCTTCAAATACTTCCATAATAGTGTTTGATCTTTTTTTTTTTTTTTTTTTTTTTTTTTTTTTTTCAATTTTAGCATGATGTTTGGACTAGGTAGGATGCTTTGCATAGTAATTAACAGCTGATTTCTGTCGCACCAAGTAGGTTATTTTTAAATATGCCATCTTCATTGAAACAAAACAAACCAAAGCAGCAGCATTCGGGGTTTTTTTTGTGTGCGCTATTGTACACTATTCTTGTCTTCATGTGTTTTGGCTTGTTTGACGCTTTACAGAAAAAGAAAAAAAGCACCTAAAATTGTTTTAATCCTTTATAGTTACATTAAAATGATGTGGCTGTCCAGCAGATAAATTGACTCCATTGTATCTGTTCTAAATTTATATATATGGCAAAGTTCTGTGCAGTCACAAATGATTTATCTTTTGTATTTGGAGCAGAGTCATAATCATTCACTCTTTTTCACGTCTAGTTTGGCAACTTTATCTCACTTGCAGTTTGCATTTCTGAAAGTGGAAATATATTCTGCAGCTTTTGATGTGTTGATTGGTAAGAAGGTAAAGACAGCTGCACACAGGTCTCCGGAGACCCGGCTCAATGGCTAAATGAAGACCTCTAGTGCTTTCTTGTTAGCCAAGATAGATCTACATCCAGATGAACCACAATTAGTCAATAGTGAAGGCTATAGGTTCATGTGATCAGAAGCCACAAATCAGTTTTCCCTAGGACTTAGTTATTGGCAGATAGTGCCTTAGGCTATGCCTTGCTGCCGCTTGCCTGACTGTAATTTTTCCCCCAGTGAAGTTTTTAAAGTCACATACTGAGACTGCAGCAGTGATCTCCTGACAACAAGGCTGTCACTGGCCTGTCAAATACCAATTGCTTATCAAACAAATTGTCTGCTACTTTAATGTACCTGGCCTTTCACTATTAACAGAGCTTAAAATGCTGCTGGGTTTTGTGCTGCTGTTTACTCTGGTGGTACTTATCTGCTTATCCATGTATCTCATTATTTTGACCCGGGCCAAATCCTTCCTTCCCATAAAATTAATGAAAGTACACGAAAACAATTTCCAGCAAAGGTGAATGTGAAACTGAATCAGTAAATCAGGAAGAGCCCCTAATTTCTGCTGGGATCAAAAACCCATTCACAAATGTTTTGGTTTCAAAAGATCTGGTTAAGGTATTCACTTTGGTTGGTTAGCCTTGCTTTTTACACAACTTTGTGTTTGCTGTTGGCTAAAACTGAAGGCAGAAAAATAGGCTAGGAAATGTCATCTGAGGCTTTTGGAGAGTTTGGGGGTGGAGGGGAGAATAAGGTCGCAGAGGCTCCCAAGTTCCCGGTTTTGTAGGCAGCCTAAGCGAGCAAGGGGAAGCTGCGTTACGTCCTTGTCTGGCAAATGAGTCGTCGAGGTGCAGGGAGAGCCCGGGGTTTATGAGCTGCGCCAGCCGCGGCCCGGGCTCCTCGGGACGCGAGTTACCGGCCGCAACGGCAGCGCGCTGGCTGAATCAAATCACACCTTTCTCATCGCTGCTCTGCAAATAAAGGGAAGAAATTAAGACCAGCAGAAGTAAAAGTAATTCTCAATGAACTGAGCATATAAAACGTGCTTTAAAATTTCCAGCACCCTGCAGTGATGGTGATTAGTTAAAGAAACACGGCAGTCTTGTTACTATTACATCTTTTAAAACCTTTTTATATTGCGCAAAGATATTCTAAGAAATTAATTAAAACCTTGGACAATAACATAATCAGGGATATCTATATTTGCAGTCTTTTCTCTGTGCTTACATACATCTTTTATCTGTCAAGTACAGCAAATAGCTAATTAGCCCCCTTTTAAGTGCTTCACTGCTTATATTGGAGCTATAGTCATGCCCTAGTGGGATGGTTTCCAGGAAACCTGATAAAAATTCTACACTGAATGGGCAAATGCCTGTTTGAAGGCTGTTAAGAAACCAGTAGAGAATAGAAAATTCTCTTTTTAAAAATCATGTTGTTTATATTCTCAGATCACGTCTGATTTATGGACATTTTAAACATGCAGAAAGCCAAAATCTGGAGTCCCCACTTAGTTCTTACTCAGCAAAATCCTTGCCTGTGTCAATAACAAAGCTGCTAAATGTAAGCTTCATGATTTCAACTACTGTGTTCCCTACAATGTAAGTTTTAATGTGATTGTTATAAATTCTTGCTTGCTTTCATTTGATTTCCATCTGGGTAAAATCCCAGTATAGTTGGAACTGATCTAATATGGAGTTTTTGTTTTGCTGTGTTTTTGAGAAACTGCATTAAAAACATTAGGTAGTTAATGTGCTCGTCACTGTATGTTAGTATTAAAACAATACATTTGACAAATAATCAAAACAGCTTAATTTCATTTGATGATTAGTAAAAAAAAGTAGTCCTTACAGATTGAAGCAATGGTTGGAAATTCCGCCCCCTCCTCTTTTCTGCCTTAAAATCTTCAGGATAGAAAGGCCTCATTGAGGGTTACTGTAACACACAATGTCACATGCCATCTCTTGCTGACCACAAAAATAACTCAAGGCGCCACTCTGCTGCAATTAGCAGCTGTAAGATTATGATGTTTTTACACAGGTGAGGCAAAAAACCTCCAAGCACAAACAGAGTGAAGATAGAAATTACATGACTATTTCCCCCCACAAAATACCATGTATTATTTATACACTACAGGCATCCTAAGCAAGAACTCTCGTCTCCTCAGACCCACGGCAGTGAGCGCTGCCGCTGATTAATTTGCAGGGCTGTGTGTGACAGCAGAACAGGACCACAAATATCCACGGTTGTCCATTAGTCTCTGTATTCTGAGTAAATACGTTTGCGTCCAGTGCTCTGCCTCATAGCAAGGTATCGGTTACGATGCAAGATGATTAAATGCTGCCCTTTGCTTACGTTGTAATTATGAGGTGGATTCTTTCCCCACTATTCGTCAAGCAGCGTCTTCCTCCCCCAGTGGCCTGGCTGAAGATACATTGGGCTGTTTAGGAAGCAGGGTGTTGTGCATTTGCAAATATGTAATAATGGTCAAGTGGTTCTGCCCTTTATTGGAAGAGGAAAAAGGACTTCTTATGGGTATTAAGCAAGTATTTTCTGTGGTACGTTTCTGAGATGTAATTGGTATATAGACTGCACAGCTTTTAAAATGTATTTTGAGAGCAGATCATTATGACAGGAGTGCATAAAAAGGCTCTCAATAGAAGGCCTCATTCTTCCCCTTCTTTTTTTTTCTTTTTTTCCCCCTATGTGTGTCTATTTTGCAAGACTTGGCATTTATCTGATATACCCACCTATGCTGCCTGTTCTCTAACATTTATTTATTTGTTTGTTTATTTGTTTTAAAGAATGCTGGAATTTGCAACTACAGTAAAAAGAGCATAGGGCTAATATTCCAGATGAGTTACTTCTATAGCAAATGCCCTTATACGCATTTAGGATCACTTCCATGACATTTAAAAAATAAATTTCATTTCTGTTTGTTTTACTCCACAGATTTCAACATGTTGTTTACCACCTGCCAACTTTTGCAGTAACAAAATGGCTGTGTGAGGCAAGTCTGCGTCCTGCAGGGTGGAAGGCACGCAGGGTAAGGCGGCCGTGTTGCTAACGCGCTAGACACCATTCAGGAGGCCTGGATCTGCCCTAGGGTTTCTGTGTGCATTTAATTTTATTGGCCAAAAGAGAGGGAGATCACAGCTCTGTAGCCTCTGTCTTTGGGGATGTGTGATGGACGTAGAGGATGGCAGAAATGGAGGGAGAGGGTAGGCAGCAGAAAGGATAAGTGCCTTAGTGCCATCAAATACTGTGGGAATGTGACTCCCACCCTCTCCTTCTGCTCTCTCTCCCTCATTTACATAGATGAGCATATGCATAAATATATAAAGATACCTACACAGATAAAGCACCAGCTTTGGTCCTATGGAATTCTCTGAAATCATTTTTTTCATTGTGAGAGGTTTTAGCATTAGGGGAATGAGTGAAACAGCATACCTAACAGCATCAGCAGGAGAGAAGGGGGCAAGAGGAGTGCTAGAGAAAGGTAAAGTGCACATAAAACTGCATAATGTCACCTGCTGCTCCCCATCATGCAACTTTAGAAATGTACAGGAATTTACAATGTACAAATGTTCTGCTTTGTAACTACTGAATTTCACGGTTGCATATTTGCCACTTGTGAATTTGTAACTGGATATTAGCAATTTCCAAATGGCTGGGATGTTTGTGCACACACAGGATTTGAAAAAAAAAAGTGTAGTAAATAGGCAAGATAGCCTGTATATTTACTTCAGAGGGCACAAAAGGAAATACAAATGCTAAGAAATGTCTTGCAGTAAGTTATCAAACTAGCATAATGAATTATGATTAAAGTTGAAAGCGTGAGCTGATAGGATACCCAATGCACTTTCATGCAGACATGGTAGATTTAGTTACCTTGTCTACATTAGAGCTTAAAGCGTTAGCTTTAGACAAGATGGTTTAAGTGGAAGGTTGTAGACAAGATGCTTTAAGTGTAAATAAGCCATTAGAAATTATAGGTGGGGCAAAACAAGGGCTTCTTCTGACCTCTTTGTGTTAGTTTGTACTAAACAGGATGAGATCCAATCTCCCAGTGATACTGGGATCAAGCATCAATGTGTAAGAGGGAAAATTTGCGCAACTAAAACAAGCCTCTTCTGAAATGTATCAAGTGTCAGTCTTTTTGATAACCATGTAAACAAGAAACACTTTGATCTAAAGATATAAGAAGTGTTCCCTGGTGCTGAATATTAGCTGAAGAGAATGTAGCATGTCATAGATGCTGCTGTGTCATGTAGTGATGTGCCTGGATATGAGCATGTATTTGCTATTACTACGAACATGCTAAAAATTGTCTTTTTGTTTTGTGTTTCTCAGCATAAAACACAGCAAAGGTCTCATTTCTGCCAGGGTCACTTTGATCCTACAATCTTACTCATATCTGTTATCATACCATTGATCATAAAAAATGGGCGGGTATAAATAGGCAAAATATAAAACTACGTGAAATTGGAAACGTAAAAAGTGATTATGAATATATTTTAAAACCAGATTTTTCTAAACCAGACATAAATAATTATTTTTGCTCAGAAATTTTATGGGATTAAAAAAAAACCATCCCTCTTGAGAAGGAAAATCAACTTCAAAACGTTGAAAGAAAAATCCCATTAAAAATAACTTAAGTGTGTTTGTTTGTGAGTATGTTTGTGGGGTACGGCAGTGGGCCGCAAGCAAGTGCTTACTGTGGTCTTTGCAAATAGCAGCGGAGGCAGCGGGTAGCGGAGGGCGGCGCTGGCCTTTCCCTTCCCTCGGCGTGCTCCCCTTGTCCCCGGCCGCGGACGTGGCGAGGAAGTTTGTCGCCTTTTCGTGAAGGGCCTTTGTGCGCGCCGTTCATCTGTATGCATCGCCTTGGGTAACGCTGTGCGGGTTGCGCCTTGCGCGCCGCTTCGGCGCTGCATGATGAAGCGCTCTATTTATATTAAAATGAAGAAGTTCCTAAGGGAGACATAGAACAGAATGAAACAACAAACAGAGCTTTAGAGGCTGAATACGTGAAGTGACAGTGACAGCAAAATGGTAGCTCTTGTTACGGAGTGGCCCAAAGGGCTGCAGGAAGACTTATAGCAGGAGCCACCGTGGCTCGAACTTGGCAGCTCTTACCGGCTTAAGCGCTTGCCAGGCGAAGATGTTTTACAGGGCGCGAGTTAATCAAATAATTTCTCAAGACTGCACATCCTGATCTGGGGTGTCATTGGCATAATATGTTGCTCAGGCCTTTGTTATATATAAATTAAAGGAGTTATTTTAACATGGAACCATATTTCTTCATTTAAATCAGCATGCGACTACATTGCTGCTGTTATGATTTACTTAGTGCAGGTAATAGGAGAGAGAAGACCCAGAAGTCACATTATGTGCTCGCTAATGCCCTCCTGCTTCCAGCTCCGGGGCAGGGGGAGGGTGAGCGAAGCTGCTGCGGAGAGGTGCCCGCGGGTGCCTCTGGAGCGGGCGCCCGAGCGCTGCCGCGCGGCTTGTCGGGGCCGGGGCCGGGTGCGAC
>VZSV01000302.1:214316-262472 GCA_013398735.1 Nothocercus julius
CCGAGGAAAATACTGGGTGTTTTTGCAGTGGGGAAGGGAGGTTGGAAGTGACTTGCTGGGGGAGGCAGGGGGAGGCTTCGTTGCAAGGTGCTGTTTTCTTTGCCTGTCGCAACCCTGTCTAGGCCAGCGGAGCGTCGCAGGGGAGAGGACGTGGGCCTGGCACGAGCGAAGACGGTGCGTGGCTTTTAGTCACCGTTTAAATTTGTTTTTTTTTTGTTTTCATCTAAGGATACTTTTGTGCATAATTCTCATTTTACACAGAAGAAGTGCTTGTTAAAGGCGCAGCCTTGCCGGGCTGGTTAACGGCCTGCGTCGCTGGCTGAAGGCGGCGCGCGGTAGCGCGGGCCGAGCTGGGCCCCGTCCGCAGCGCGGCGGCGGCCGCGCTCGCCCTTCCCAGGCGGGAGCCGCGCATGCTGAAGGAACGTCCCTGCAGCTGCCGCCTCTGCTGCTGCGGGGAGACCAGACCAGCTTTTGGAAATAAATACAGCGGTAGTCAGGTACTCTAATGAGCCAACTGGTTCAGGAAAAAATTAATTGTTCCCTCTGGACAGAGACCTGCAGATGCTGATGCCATTGCTGGGGAGGAAAGATCACCTTTTACAAGACAGGGAAGTGATTTATCCCCTTCCCAACGCACAGGAAGTCAAGCCCAGGGCACATCCTTCAAGTCTTTATTTTTCAGAAAACATTTATATGAAAAACAAATGAAATTGAAAAGTTTAAAACATCTGAAAACGCTTTTTGCCTTTTATTAATGACATTTCACTTTTGGGGGACTGAAAGTATCTTTTTCATTAACTGTCTTTATGGAGAGAAGAAATTCTCAAAGTTAAATACGAAAGCTTCCCAGGAACAAAATTTGGATGTTTTCTGAGACCCTGACTAGACCGTGTCTGTCTCGGGTCGCGCTGACTGCGCTATGAGCACCCCTAGCACCAGGAACTTGCGCTTAGCACCCGCTCAGGCGTCTTCCCTGCTGCCTTCCCTGGCATCTTCCTCGCTTGCCGTCGCTTGTGATCACCACGCAGGAGCCTCCGTTTTGCTTCACTGCTGCTAGTGCCCTCCGGGTCCTGGGAGGGGAGAACACAAGCCGTGTGCAGAGGAAGATCTGGACATTCATTTCCAAATCATAGAGCACTGCAGCTCTTTCCCTCTGCAGCTGAGAGCAGTAGCCTTACAAAGAGATTCAGGGCTATATAAACTCTAAACAGAGGTAACTTGGTAGATTTTCTATGGGTGGCTGAGTTTGAAGGAAGTGGCCTGCTCCAAGGAGGTTTCTCTCCTCCTGGATTTTGAATTCTGACTGTGGAATATGTTTGTTTTGTTCTTATTGCTCTATTTCACCACGATTTCCAAACTGATTTAGTAAACTGATTGCCTACTCTGTGTCGATCCCCTCCTTACTTATCCAAAATTTGATCAGGCTGAATATTACATTTCCACCAATTTTTATCAGATCACACTTGAGAGAGATGGAGTATTTTTGATAACATCAGCTGCTCCAGTGTGTGGATCTGTCTGCACTTCTTGGTATCTCTGAGAAGTCATTTGAGCTACACTTCTTATTTCTCTCTGTCTTTGAGGCACTTGCCTTCAGAATACCTGGAGATGGCAAAGGCAAAATTTTTGAGAAATGCAGTGCAATTAGATCTTTCCCTCAGCAGAGAAGTTCTGTCAAGGCAGTCTGGAATTGGTATTCCATATATTTCCCTTTTTTTTTTTTTTTTTTTTTTTTTTTTTTATTTTTTTTTTTCCTCATAAGCAAATTTGTCCGAGCTACACTGGATCTTTTGGAATATATCCTTGTGATCCTAGGCTGATCTGGCTTCAGTATAACTTCAGTATAACTGAAGTTAGGTATTACCTCATATCCATATATTCTCTCATACCCATTTCTGGATCTTATTAGTAGAACTTACTCTTTTAACAATAGATAAAAGCAGACAAAAACATAAAATTTGCTAATTGCCTAAACATAAAATGGGTCTTTTAGAAAAGATTAGCAAAGGCAGCAAAAGTTTCTGCCTGGTTAGTCAGACACACATAGAATTTAAATGGAAAGAGTGTTTTTCTAGTATTTTTCTGGTGACACTAGATTTCTCAAGGAAGGCTACAGAGGCCTTAAAACATGCACCCTTAAAAAGCAGGAACACCTCTCCCTCACCCACCTCCTTTGGACTGATTTTTCATCTTAAAAAAAAAAAAAAAAAAGTGTTTTACCTTTTGTGACCTTTAACTGTTAACTAGACTCCACAATTTAGCACCAGGCTCCCACCATTTTGGAATAACCAAACTGAACAAAACAAACCCCATTAAAACTTGACCATTTTTTTCTCATTTCTCCAAATACATTTTTTAATATATTTTTGTGGCTTTAATCAAATAGACCGTTAGACTCAACTGGAAATGATAAAAGCTTTTGTCATGATTAAAGTTCTTGAGATGGTAACCTTAAGTGCAAATGACAGTATGGAACAGTAGTTACATATTATTGGTTAGACCTTTGGCTAATGTAAATTGAAATAACTGTGTTTAAGGCCATGTTTCTCTAAGTCACTCTGTAAAGATTTCAAATAAGAGAGATCAATTTTAATTAAGCACATGTTCTAGGGATCATATAAAAGTGGAGAGAAAAGAAATCATATTTTTTACTATGAACATATTGATTGTATTGTAAAACATTAAGATTCTTCTTTTGTTATTTAGTCTTTTTTATGATGTTACAGAATTTAGAATTAACAAAGATCAAGAAAAAGCTGTTTCTTATCTTATAAAATTTAAAGGTATACATGAAATTCTGAATCACAGCTAAAGCTATTTATTTAGCTAAAGCTAAACGTTTATAGCAAATACCTTTCTCTGATGTGATTTAGTATTTAACCTTGATAATATAAATCAGTTTATCTAAACTCTATTTAAGGAGATAATAGAAATACCCAGGTGATGGAACAATATTTTTTTTCCAGACTGCTTTAGCAGTGTGGCATAGCTGTGAGTTTTAGGCTATAGTAGTTACTGTCTGCTGTAGTTATTCCATCAAGTAAATTGGTTCCTCCTTTTTTAACCAGAATATTATGCGAAGACAAAAAACACAGAGGAAGGAGAATAAAGAAAAAGAGCCCCCATCATGTAAGCTGCCTACTAGTAGCACTTGAGGTCTGCGTTTTTGGAGAAAGAACAAGCCGAGGAGCCCTGCGCGGTCGCCCGCAGTGCACGCGTGGCAGCAGTGTAAGCAGTTGTTATCTCTGTTTTTATATGGCCATGTGCTTGAGTGCTTAATTGCCTGTGGGAAAGTGGAAATAAGTATCTGATCCTTGATTTCTCTCCTTTTAATTAATGGCCCTGGTACCTTAGCATCAATAAATGGGCCATGAGGACAACGAGATGGAGCTTGTCTCCTAACTCCAGCAGAGCAGCTCTCCTCGGCTTCTCCTGCCTGCTAACCTGAAATGCCCAGTGTTTCCCTCCAAAACTGCCCACCCTGCTCAGCTCAGGAATTTCTGGGCTCTTTGTGCGTTACTTCTGCTCTCTGGACCATATCCATGGCCAGAGCATTTTGGAGGCAATACTTAAACATTGGAAGGAGGGCTTTTGGTTAGATAGTCCCCAGTGTTACGTTACAAAACTTGGGGTTGGTGAAGATAAGAAAAAGCCAGATTTTAATATAGGGAAATTGTGAGAATGAAAAATCAAAGGTATACAGAGTTTATGTCCTTCTTCCAGAAGGAGCTGAAAGAGCATTTTCAACGCACTAATTCATCAGACCTTTATTTGCTGCTATTATTAGACATTGCATATCTGGCCAGACTGAACTGTGTAGTCACTAAAGGTCACTAGGTTAAGGAAATGTTTTGTACCATGTTGTGAGGAAGGCTATTTTAGTGGTAGTAGTTGTGTTCCTGTTGCTATTCTGGTCTGAGTTTTATAATGTATTTTTCTCAGAAAACAGAGATATGGAGATACTGTATGTAATGACAGGCCAAATTTGCCTCTTCACTATAAATAATCACTGCAAAAATTAAGGTGCAAAACCATGCCTGCTGTAATTGTTGCATACTTATTAGCAGCTTTCCTTTTACAGATTCTCTGGGTATTTGTTGCCCATGATAATGCGAATACTTAAGGGGAAAGTGTAATTAGCGACTGTGTAGTTCATTCAGTAAACATTTCTTAGCTGTTTGATGTGACTGAACTGAGCGTCACATATAATTTTACACTTTTATCCTATGAGGCAACTGACAGGTCTCTAATCGCAGTCTCAGAGCTTTCACTCTGCTTGAACTTTGCTTCATAGAGGTCATTTCCCAACCGCTTGGGAGCAGGAGCCACGTCCGTTAAATCCCACAGAGTCGATAGATGCGATAATAGCTTTAGGCACATTTTCTTAGAACTCGGGGGAAAAGACAATTTCAATAAATGTAAAGCTATACTATCTACAATCCGCGGAATATGTAAGCGGTTCTCAGAGGAGCACATCTTTCTTTTACCTCCTGGCAAGAATCTCTTTAATAATAACATGTATTTGCTTGTTTTCAAAATCAACATTTGATAAGGGCAAAAGAATCGCTCACAATGCTTTTAAAAAATAAGGAGGGGAAATGCATGAACTGATATGACCAGCAAAGTATTTCTTCAGGTTTAGGTTTTACAGACTTGCTCCATAAGGACAAGGTTGTTACATTTTCTATTACATGTTTCTGCTCTCAGTGAAACGCAGATGGCAATAGGGTGTGCACATGGTGGACCATTTTACTCCAAATGTGGAGGGAAGTGTTGGGTCTACATATAAACTACTGGCGGGGACGAAGCAGAAGTCAAGCATCTATAAATACGTGCTGCTAGCATGCTAAATAGGTTTGTATACATAATGCTTTGATATATTTTACATCCAATAGATCACCGCTCATCAAAACAAGCTCGCAGGTTATATCTGTCAAGATAATTAACAGACGATTCCTCTGTAGCAGATGTCTGAGATAAGTAGGAAAGACAGTCTCTTCCCTTGACATGGCTTCAAAGGGGAAACAACTAATATTAAAATAAAATAATGTGAGTTATTTCAGTTTGATCATAGCTGCCTAACATAAAAATTAACCCCCTTCACACAATAAAACAAAAAATCCCCGCTTGTCTGTCAAACTCTCATACTGAGATTGATGATAAACTTTCCAATTCTTTCAACATTTTTTTGCATTGTCTTTGATTTCCTTTTCCCTGATATATTTGTGGTGCAAAGGAATAAATCTTGAAAGTAAAGTATCCCCTCCAGCAAAATATTTTACCCTATTTGCCTTGGAGAATTCCACTGCAAGGAGAGAGGGGAAAGAAGAAAAACTCACAGAGTAGCTAGAACAGCTTCAAATTCAATAGCCTATGAGATTTTCCTTTAAATGATCTTTCTAAATATAACAGTTCAATAGGTCAGTGGTCAATATGAATGTTATCTAGAAGCTGGAGCTATTAATTTCTGCAACACTGTTTCAGATGCCAAATGTTACCCTAACGTTTTATGGTCCAGCTTTCTCACACATATGCTTAAATGAACAGTGTGCAAAAGCAGCTAAGCAAGTGGTGCTGCTGCTTTCATATTAAAAAGGACAGCAGCCCTCACATCACAACACGGGTTTTTTTTAATTATTATTTTTTTTTTTAAAGGTCCTTTGAGGAATGGTCAGCCTTAATGGAAAAATGCTTCCAAAAGTGAGGTAAGAATTTTTATAGCTTCTGGAGGAAGATGAGAGGAGGAATAGAGTAAGTAATGCTTTAGGATAATTTGACTCTGTGCAAAACTCTTGAGAAGATACATTAAATGTTTAGAGGCATGTGTATGTTAGCAAAAGATTAAAAGCTTGAAGAGGGGAACATTTTGGAATGGCAAGTGTGTCCGTCCCTGAGAGCGGCACGTGGACTGGGAACTGGTGCTTTCAGAGAGGGAGGGTTCTGGTGTTGCTCTCTTTGGGGCCTGGGCGGCGAGTGGGGCCAGGAGCCGCAGGCGGGAGGCAGTTTAAAGCTTTTACATTCCCCTTTTTATTTCCATTTATAACTCTGAGCTTTTCCACGTGCAGCCTAGACTCCCTAGGAAGAGATGTCTAAGGACTATCTTCGTCCTAAGGCTTGGGTTTGCAAATTTATCCATGGCTTCCCGCTGACTGGAGGCCACTTTTAGTCTTGCTGTTCCTTTCAGACTTGATAATGGCAGCATCCACATGGAAGATCTAAACATGGTAGTCTGTGCATACAGCTCACTGGCTTATTTTGCCTGCAGTGCCTTCAGATGTATCTCGTGGGAGCCCAGCGAAGCAATTTTGCAAGTTCTTTTGGGCAGTAAGCAGCTATGTTAACAAATTAGAAATTAAAATATTGCACATTGTCTTCTCCAATATCTTTAAGCAGGAAAAGTTGACCATCTCCTGCAGAAATATGCTGAGTTTGCAGCATGCTAATCTGTTGTGCTGTGTGCTTGAAATTAATTCTGTCTTAGGGAACTGTGGCTCTACAGCTAAGTTGTGAGAACTTACACACTCCTATTTTGCTTGTTTTTGTGATGCCATAAAAACTCATAGAATAGTTCCTTGAGGTTGCATCAGGAAACTGGTGCAGGTAAAGGAAAGACAGGGGCAAAGAAACTGGGTTAAGGTAAGGAGAAGAGCTCAAAAATTTTGTTCCCAGGTATTATTTTGTTAGTTATTCTGTTTAGAATCAGTTTTGCTAAACCTGTTTTTCTGTTACTGTATTTGTGGTTGTAGTCAGGCCAGAAGTGCATACTTGCACTTTCCAGATCTGAGGACCTTGTTCCTGTCTTCTTTATTTCTGGCTTTTGAGTGACAATTTTATATAAACGAATTCTATATTATTGCTTCAGATCTGTTCTCTTCCACCCAGGCTAAAACCTTGGGTGTTTTCTTTGCCACTTTCTCCCATGTATTTTGCTGATAGCTCTGTTTCAAAGATCTACCATGACTTCCAGGTTCTCCTGTTTCAGTCTCATAGGCAATGTCACCCTCCTACCTGTCACTCACATCTATTCAGTCCACTCCAGCTTTGACCAGCTTTTCTCCAGCTGCATCTAAACCCAGAAGATAATTTTCTTTGTTTTGTTGTTGACCTATGGTCTTTTCTTCACTCATTCAGCTACCCAGATTCCATTCTCATCAGGGTTCTCATCATCTCTCACTTCATTTTCTAACAGTATGCGCTAAGTCTTTGCAAGCACTGTCCTATAAATGCTTTCATTTTACACTCTGACTTCCTATATGGTGTATAGAATAGTGCAAGCCAATCAAAAACTAATCTTTAAGTCTGCTGTTTGCTTAAACAGTTCTACTTTCTGAGAGACTTGGTGTGGGTAATTGATTTATTAATACCAGTTCAATAGTACATGTTTATAATTTACTATTCTCACAATATATCCAATGTACTACTAATAAATACATCCCAAGTAATAATAGATTTACTATTTTTATGATCAGTTTATATCCCCATGTGATTCTAATAAGCAGAGACCAGGTTGGAAGAAAAGCCATGAAGTTTTATTACTGCTCTTTAATCCTAATCCTTCAACGTAGAGCAAAATCTATCTATGCCAGAAAATATCATATGGAAAACAGAGACTTTTGCATATTCACTTCCAAATGGAGGTATATATGTGAACACTACTGAGCTCAGAATTATGGTCATGACTCAAGGTGCCAGAAGACATTATTTGTTACAGAGACAGGTTTAACATATTTATGCCTTATTTGAATGTATGGCTGACAGTAGCTCCCAAGGATTGTACTGATGCTCAAGGACTGCTGGAAAGCACATATCTTTTTTAACTGAATCTTCTGTAGAATTTCTCCAGAATTTCTCCTTTAGCCATTGCTCCAGTGAAAACACTTGGGAAGGATGTTTCGTTGACCCTGTACCATGCCTCAGTTCTCCTATGAATTCCTCACTGGGTACATTGAATTTCTGTAGCTTGCTCCTATGGCTTGGTAAATAATGGTCTCTGTAAAACTTGGAATCAGGGAGAAAAACTTTTCTTTTTAGAGCTTTAACATTCTTCATAAAGTAAGTAATGCTGATTGTTTCTATGGCTAACTGTAATAGCTTTTTTGGAGCTATTACACTGCATTAGATAAGCAATGTTCTTGCACCTTCTTAGGTATCTACACAGTAATTTGAGTAGTAAAATCTGTTGGTGATCTATAAGAGCTTGTATCCATTTCCAAAGTGTCTGTTCAAAAAAAAATGATTATTTAGTGCAAACCTAAAATAAAACCAAAGCATTGGGCAAAAGAAGGGAATTCATTGCATTGCCAAATTTGATTCCATTTTCACTTGAGCAGCCCCTTCATTCAGCCACTTGTTATCTGAGATCCTAAAGAGAAAAGTGTTTTCTCTCTCTCAAAAGCTAACCAGAAAAGAAATTGAAGTTGTAAAAATGGCTTCCACAGCATAAAAGCTGAGAGACAGATCTACAAAAGGGATCTGTCTGCCCCACTCCTGCTATCTTAATCCAGCACCTCAGGAATCAAGGTCTCAAGTCAATCCATCCAGATGAGGTCCTGATTGAGATGCAGTACTACAAGGAGGGCTAATTTTGAAAATAATGGGGCAATCTCCTCAGAAGAGTTACTTTATCTCTTGTAAAACGTTAAATGAGTCTTTTTCTGCCAAGGCTGAATAAGGAGGCCCGGGTGTCAGTGTTGTGGGCTGGAGCTCAGCCTCATCACTTGATCCACCAAATCTTACGGCCTTTACTCAGGCAAAAGTGGTGGTGGTTTTATGAGTACTGTATGTGTAAAGGTCATATTTGAGTGATGGGTCCTTGTCCTGTCATGCAAATGATATTTTTTTCTGATGAATTTGATTCTTTTGTAATGGAATTATTTTAGAATACTAGTTTTCAGAAATCTGAAAAAGAAAGGGAAAGAAATAGCAAAAAAAAAAAAAAAAAAAAAAANAAAAAAAAAAAAAAAAAAAAAAAGCCAGAAATGAAAAAGAAATCTATTTTGTGCGCCTATTTCTGAAATACCTACACCAGGTATCTTGCAAGCAGTTGGCTTTTCTGCAATTTGTATGACTCTGCTGTGCTAGGGTACATTCTCCAGGGTCCAGGGACTGCAAATATCACCCGAGAAATATCTCCAGGGAAGCCACAAAGACGGGCATGGGTTGCAGAAATGCTATGGTTCTGTCTGTGGGACTCATCTAATAAATAGCCCTTTAGCAATAAAAGCTACATTTAAGTATCTTTCCTTAGAAGAAGTTTGGAATGTCAGCGGTTGTATTTCAAATGTAACAAAACCCAGGTTTAGCTGAAGCATTTTGATTTCTCTCCAGGGTGGGACAGACTAGCAATGGAAAATGAATCATTAAAAATGTATTTCATCTGGAGAATAATCTTTGGGTATCTGTAAAGGTCAGGGGGATGCAGAAATGATCTTGAGATGGGAATTGGCATGGCCTCTGTAGAAAGGCTGTGTAAATGGTCTTTGTGTAGGGAGTACTAAAAAAAAAGGTGAAGTTTAACACAGAACAGCAACGGACTGTGCTAAATATGCAGGGAAGGTCCTCTTTAAGCTGGCAGTCCTGGGAGCCCTTTCAGCATGGTGCCCTCAGAGAGGATGTGCTGCCCTCGCAGCGGAGCAGGAGAGCGGGATGAGGAGGTGCTAGCGCAGTGTGGAAGGGGCAGGGAAGGCTGCTTGCTGGG
Organism: Nothocercus julius; assembly: GCA_013398735.1. NCBI lineage: Eukaryota > Metazoa > Chordata > Aves > Tinamiformes > Tinamidae > Nothocercus > Nothocercus julius. The sequence continues at coordinate 224,014 of VZSV01000302.1, forward strand.
CAGCTCTCCGTCGCCTGCAGGCAAGTGAGATCCCCGCCCTGTTACTTGCAATTAATGGCAAAATGCAACCACCTGCTGATTGCTTCTTCTCTTTCTGCATGTGATTTGAGGAAAAAGTGCAGCCTAACACATACTATCCATTCATTCCCAGTCTTGACAGAGTACATAAAATTTAGCATGACTGGAGAATCCTGTGGATCAGTATGATGCTCCGTGGTGCGATTTCTTTCATAAACCTCTTGAAAACAAAAGAAGGAAATCCACGCAGAGCTCCACCCAATCCTTCTCAAAGATTGCAAAGCCTTCAAAAACCCCTATGGTTGAAAAAATGTTATGATGGTTGCCAAGTGAGGCACTAAGAAGTTAGTAAATATTAAAATGGAGTCTTCTTTAATACAGCTCTTTCATGCATATGCCTTGGGATTTAACTTTCAACTGAATAAACACCAACTGAGAATGCAAAATGTTTTTATTATCGTTATCTCATTATAGTAATATTTTGCTCAAGAACTTTTCCTCATTCAGTGCGTGGGATATCCTGTGCTCTAGGACAAACAGGGAGAATGTAACAGAAGATCTTGGCAGGAGGCCCCTTGATTCACTTCAAGTAGAAGTTGTCTGAGTGTTTTGAAGCCATCTGATGTTACAAGAATATTCACTCCAGAAAAGCCAAGGAGAAAATTAAGAGTTCTTCAGAACAAGGTTTGAATCCTTTTCAAAGAATGCTTAATATTTTATAATAGTTCTTAATAATGCTGCATAGTGGTTTTGTATGGTGTGCCTAAACAGAGCCACCTTATGTCATTTTAGATACTTTGGATATCACAACCATGTCAGGCTGGTAGGTGTATCATAGGAAGGACAGGAGATCTGAGCCCTTCTACAACATCTGGCCAAAAGTGGTGTCCCAGGTGGTGTAAACAACACTGAATATCTATGTTTATGCTCTCCATTGGTGCTGACAGCACTTTTCTGCTTCAAGATAGGAATTCTGCACATATGAAAAGCTTCAATGAATAGTTTGATTTTTGTTTCGAGGAGAGCAGTTAAGCATGGGTAGAGTCTTCACGAGAAGGGGCCAATGTTACCCGTGTGGCTGAGCCGGAGCCCGTCGGCGAGCCCTGCGGCCTGCGCTACTTGTCCCCGCTGCGGCCCAGGCGGGCGCAACGTCCCACTCCTGCTGGGAATCGCCTGATTGCAAGAGGAATCTCTTTGGCCCCTTGCAGCCACATACACCCTCTACCAACGTGACACTTCCAGAGACCAGGTACCAATTAATCACTGGGGCAGATGTTGCTGTTGGGTTTTCTGGTCCATATTAGAATTTTCTCTTCTTCCATATTCTCTTTTTCGATATAGTAATCTATCTCAAAATGGACAGCAAGAAACAACTGCATTTTTTTTGTGCTGATACCTGTCTTTTCACATGGCTTCTGGCACCAAATTTCTCAAAATTTTTCTCAAAAACACATTGAAGAGTTAATGTGGTTGGAATAAAAATACCCGTGGATGAGCCGCAAAGTATTGCTCATGTTTCCAGTGGCTTCATTTTGCTTTGAGTCAGGTCTTAGATCAGTTTCCCTAGCGCCGCACAGTGTTGGGAAGACGGTATCCTCTGAGCCCTGCAAAGCATTGATTTATTTTGCATGTCCAGTCAGTTCTGTAAATTAAGCAACTACATTCAGGTATGTAATATAGTGTGGCTCCTTTTAGGGCCGAAAGTCCTGTGAAAAGCTACTAAAAATAGGGCCTTCCTTTGCAAGAAGTGGGACTGATTCAAAGGAGTAGAGGCAAGTGGAAAAATTCCCATTGCTTTGGCAGGCTTTGGAGCAAGCTTGTTGCAGAGGCTCGAGTATCTGTCTTTTAACCAGAATGAATCTGATGAGGGTGGTCTTCAACTCTGTGCAAAAGCTTTTCCTCTGTTTGCTTTAAGTGAAACTGTGACTTGCCGCTGCCTTGCTCAGTGGCTGAGCCACGTCGGCGTGAAGCCCTCATGCAGTTACCAGGGACGTAAAATATATTTGCGTGCCGAAAGCACCGCCGAGGAGAGGCCGCGGGGCTTTGCCCGTGCAGCACCACGCAGCCCGTGGCGGAGGGAGCGAGGGCGCGCGAAGCGCCGAGCCGCGGGCCCGTTCCCGCGCGCCGCCGCCACCGGTCGTGTCTTGTCCCTGCGCAGTCGCCTCCGCGCTGCAGTGTCGGGCCGCCCGCGGCTTGCGCGCCCTGCCTGCCGCGATAATGGTTTCGGGGGCAATCAGGGAAGGTGCCTTCTTGACTCGTCTCTCGTAATAGCTTGTCCTCCTGCAGCAAAATTGAATAACCCCCGACATGGCCTGGAGGCAGGCGGCACGAATTCAATAAGTCTGCAAGGTCAATGTCCTGTCATTTTTGGCAAGCAAGTAATTATTCTGCAGTAATGTTCAGTAATGGGAGCAGGAAACTGCTGCAGACACCTTCCCCCGTACCCAGAATAGGCTCTTTAAGAGGATATGTCTCTAATGAGAAGTAATTCTGCGTTACTGCAGTGCCCCTAGTCTTCAGGTTCACTTTTCATGCACATTTCATGTGCATATTCTGCAGAGGCTTTTTACCAGCAGCATCTGTGGGAAAGTTTAACAACTTCACTGTCTGTTGTTTAATATTTTCCACTTTTATGGGTTACAGTTGTGCTGTCTATTTGCTTTTACTGATTTGTGAAAGATTTATTATAAACCAAATACAGCTGTTCTCTCCTTTCATAAACTGAAACTATTTTGGCAAAACCTATTTTCCACTATGAAAATAAATTTTAAATTGCTTCCCTCACCCAGCTTTCCAAGCATGAGCATCTAGTTGTTATTTAGTGGTGCAGAATAGGTGCCAGGATGGTTGTAGGCTCACTTAGGGGAAAGAAAATGCCTATGCTTCAAAAATAAACAGCAGAAATGGTTTTTCTCCCTCCCCTCCACCCTTTTCCAGGGGATTTAATATTATCATCTGCAGATCCCGAGAGTTACGAATTAGAATGTAAAAAATTCATCTACAGATTCAAACCATTTTTGCATTCTGATATTGCATGTGCACAGATGAATTGTACATATTTTATTTAGATCCATAACCTTTACCTGAAATGAATATTATTATCAACCTTTTAATATACTTAAATATTTTTTTACGTGGAGCTTAAAATAGTCCTCTGCTTACTTTGAAAGGGCACACATTTCACTGGGTCAGTTTCCACCGTCGGGGTTTGGACGAGCGCAGTGTTCCCTGTCATTTTGTGAAGGCAATATTAAGTTATAAATGCTCCAAGCCAGAATATTTTGCTGCAGGTTAAAATTCCCTTTCACCTTGCCTAGCTTAGGAAAGCTACCATTCTGCATTGCTTAAAAGACATAAGGAAGAGATGAACAAAGAGCCTTCAGTAATACTGCTGCTTCAGTCGCACTTGTCTGGTATTTTTCTCCTGTTGTTGTTTTTCCAGAATTAAATGCTTCTACTGCATGGAAGCTATTGCTTTATTCATTGCAAGAAACCCTTATCTCTCCTCTCTTGAGGACAGAGCACATGGAGTAATGAAGCTCCTGGTATAACAGCAGAATAAGCACTTTCTAGCACTGATTGGTGATTGATTATTGTAGAGGTGTCTCTTTGTAGCCACTCATCACTTTTTTTTTTTTTTTTTTTTTTTTTTTTTTTTTTTTTTTTTTGATAACTGAGGTGCATTCCCAACATTAAAAAGCTGTTTTTATACCAGCTGGGACAAAACTTAGGCTGATGCTGCTTATGTCATGCTGCCAGTGCTGGTTTAGCGTGCGAGTATCAGAAAACACTGCTAACGGCAGGCCACGTTTTCTGTGAAATATGGTTCATTTTTGGTGCTGCTTACTGTCTTGCACCAACGGTGATGGTTTTTCCTTCCTTCCATGCTTTTAAAATGCCTTTTAAAATGCCATTTGCAACAGAGCTTCAGCTCAGTGATTTAATTTAGCCGCTGGAATGTTTTCTCCTCGTTCCTGTGTTGACAGCCCACCCCAAGATCCATCTCCACTTGCTCCGCAGCCAGCTTGGCTGTGCGACGCTCGCTGCTCGGCCCGGGGCTCTCCACGGCTTTTCGGCGCTAGTGCAAAGTTACCTTTGCTGGAGCTGCTGCCAGAGCTCCCAGGATTTGTGGTGCTCGCCCTGAACGCTCCACACTGCGCGTTTGAACCAGGAAAAGGGCTTTTTTGGTGTGCGTGTGTGTGTGTGTCACTTCATTGCAAAAGAGGAATGAATTCCTATAGAGAGATGAACTGCTGGGAAACATGACAAAACGAGTGCAACTCATGCAAGTAGAAGCATGGAACTGCTCCGGACTTCTGTGAGGGCTGTCTTAGGTGCTTGGAGCCAGCTGTAGTATGTGTGCACGAGCCCTCGGGTTTTAGGCAGAGCAAGTCACTGATTTCAACCTCTGCTCAAAACCTGCTAGCAGGGGAAGACCTCAGGAAAGAGGTACCATTTCCTCCGTGCAAAGGCCTTTTAGGTCAGACTGTTTTCCTTCCCATCCAGAAAAACTGGCTGTGTTTAAAACGTTGCAGTCTTTCTGCGGCTCTTAAGTTTTAACTAAGGATAATGAAAGTGAGGCTGGTAATTTTAACAGAACTGGGTCAACTTGTCCCTCCTGTACAGAAACGTTCATGTATTTATATCTAATACAAACACACACTCTTAAGTACTTATGTCGGTCTGTGTTGCCTGCAATTATGTCTTGTTTTGAAGTGTGGTTTTGAGCAAGAGAAAGGTGAGGGAGGCTTGACAGTTGTAAAGTACATGGTTACTGAATCTGGCACTTCTAAACAGGCACTGAACTTACTGTTCCTGCTCACTTACATTTCTATTCTGAGCTTTCTAGAGCCAATTGAATTCATATGTCTGTATACTATATTTTTCTACAGGCTTCTGAAGGTATTTAGATCTAAATCAATTTAAATATGACAGATAAAAATTAGGACCTGATCCTGTAAAACCTTATTTGTGGGACTTGTCTTTACAAGCCTCAATTTTCCCACTGATAAATGAATGCCCATGCAGTGCTTTGCTAAATGATGATTAGTGACCTGAAGTGACTACTCATGTGCACAAAGGGTGCAAGGTCAGTCTCGTGCATATTTTTAAAAAGAAACTTAAGTTTTACCACAATGCCCTGTTTTTTTCTGCATATGCATTACACAAGCTGTGCTGAGTAGAGAACTAACTTTGCACAGCCAGTGTGTTTTCAGCTTTAAGTCGCTGCATAAATGTTACTGTCAGTAGCAAAATACACTTTTATTTGAGTGGGGAGTAAAGAAAGCAGGCTTGTAAAAACTGTGCTTCAGCATTTGTTGGCACAAACTTTCAAGGCTTCTTGTTCCTCTCTCCCAGCTGCTTTTCCTTACTTCTGCTTTTATTTAAACCAAAATTCCTGCTGTTTCTTAAAAGTGTGTGTGTACATCAAATGTTAATGTCCACTGAATTGTTTGGGTTTGCTTTTGTTTGTCTTGTTAATGCTACTGTGAAACACTCCAGTTTAAACCTAAAGCCAATACATTATTCCAGAAATCTGTTAGTAAGTCTCTTTTTTTCTTTTTTCCTTTTTAATTTCCATCATCTCCTAGTTTTTTAAAAAGAGCCATGTATACGTGAAACTCAATAGTAAGCGAACAAGCCCCCCGACTTAGGAATGCCCACATTCAAAAGTGGTGGCAAATTCCATGGAATGTTGTCAGGGGGAATCTGCTCCGGGAGACAGGTACAAGGGGGATGACAGGCTCCAAGGAAAGCACACGGATCAAGGTGCAAGGAAAGCCCAGGAGCCGTGTGTTACTTATTCAGCTTTTTGCTAGTCAGTCATTTGGAGCCAGGCTCGTCTGTGTCTTACCCTGTTGTGTGGGCGCAGAGAGCCTCTGCGTCACTGAACTTCCTTGCTTAAAGCAAGGATGGTCAGGAGCGTTAGATTATTTTCTGGCATAGGTTTTTCTCGCAGATGTATTTGGATAGTTGCACAGACTGTTATTTCCCATTGATGTCAGAGATGAGGAGGCGAAAGGCAATAAAAATGAGCTAGCTCTGCACTTGAGACAACATCCACCGTAAAGAAATAATTGTGCAAAGACTTGTTGCCCTTAAGCTCTGCAAGTGGAATTCCTATAAAATTGAGCAAAGATAAGTATAGCAAACTAGCATGCATTGCAGTTAACTACCCCAGCAGTACGGGTAGGTGGGGGGGGCAGTGCTATGCATGCTTGTAGGCCAAAGTCATCGCTAGGGGACAACAATTTCCTGGCTCTGTGTTATTATTTCTGTCTGACATGCTGTGTGTCATCTGCATGTCTCCCTCTCATTTCCTATGACTGTTTCTTTTCCTTTTTACTTTTGGCTTTTGTGTGTTGATTTTTTTTTATTATTTTTTGTTAGTGACCTGGATTCTTTTTTTTTTTTTAATATCCCATATACCATCTTAGACCTGATTTTTATTTTACTTTGGGCTTTTTTTCTTCTCGCATCATCAGTGCTTTTTTATATCATATTCCAGAAAACTGTAATGAAATGTGTTTAGCATTAAATACCTACAGCCTTCTTAGGTTCTTTAATATTATTGTTGTTGTTGTTGGATTTTACTACCAGCACACATCAGAGAGCAGAGATGGGCCAGGAACTTGTCTGACAAGGTGCTCTGCTGATAGGAGACAAGTCCCTGCAATCAAGCAACTCCAGCAGCCAAGTATAAGAAAAGAGGAGGCGGGTGGATGCGGACAGAGGAGGGAGCACTAGCAGAAATCAGCATGCTGTGCAGTGGCAGAGCGCATCCGCAGACTCACCACTGTCAAGGAGAGTTTTAAAGGTCTTTCGGAAGGAGATTAGGGAATCATTTCACAGGTATTCATGTGTAACTTTATGGGCAGCATGCTAGAAAGTAGGAAGATATGTATTTCTGCATCCATCAGCAATGTGATAGAGGCTGGAGCTGGGAGCACACTGCAGGCAGAAGTCTTATGACTTTTCATTTGTTGGTCAAAATTGCCTTTGCTTTGAATGTAAAGAAACAATATTTAGGAAAAGATACGCTGTTCTAAGTTGGGAGGTAGGAGATGGCTGAAAAATAGAAGTAATAGAAAAGAGAAGTGTCCATTTTAGCCCTATTGAGATGATAGTGTGTCATATCAGAAAGAAGTTCAGAATTACAAAGCAAAATTTCTGTTTAGATTTCAAGCAGAAAGGTAGATGTGTGTGAGTAGCCTAGAGAGATGTCATACATGGGCTTTTAATGTTAGGATAGGTTCGGCCAAAAATAGTGTGTGAAATGAAGAGGAAAGGGGAATCAAGGATGGCCCTAGCCAGGCTCTCCACAGAAAGCTGGGAAGAGGGATAAGAAAGCACTGCCCCAAAGACAACCAAAGGAAAGGTTAAAGACATATTTAAAACATAAAATAAAAATAAAAGAACCAGATGGACAAAAGACTAGCTCAGGATCAACTGTCAAAAGCTGAATAGATGAAGATGTCTTGCTGATTTTGAGCTTTGTCTAGGAAGTGTTGGCAGCTGTAACACAGGAGTTCTACAAGACTTGTAGGAAACCACCTTCCTGACCCTATTTATGACCCTTTAAGGATATGCATGCATTGAAAAGCGGTCAAGTAATGTGAATAAGTGATACCAAATTTCTTGCTTCTACAGGTGTCCAAAACTCGTACTTCAGGGAGCTGTGCTAACCAGGTTAAATCAAACTCACTGGTCTCTATGCTGCTCTCAACTTACTTCTGCAACTGCAGTATCCTATGGCTATGAACTGGGATTGTCAAAGCAGCCAGGTAGAGGTTCCTGGTTATGACCTACTGTAAGCCATGAGAACTGATCCTGACAAGGGTAGGCAGAATACTACCACCCCCATTCCATCCTAGGATTGAAAATGGAAAATTAATACCAAAGCAAAATAGTTAAATGCCACAAGGAGTTATTTTCACAATAATTATCATCCTCACCACATCTTTCTCTTTCCGTTTCCCTTTTCTTTCTGTGCACTGATTATTGGCTCCCTCATGAACTCCTCTACAATTGACTTGTGCAACAACTCATTTTGTCAGCATGTTTTCACCCTGTCTCTCTGTATCCTACAGTCTGATCTGGACCTGAGTCTAGGACTTTTACATCATGTAAGGAAGAAAATAAAGACCTCAGAAGATACTTTCAGAGCTTAGTTAAGCTCCTATCATTAAGTAATGAGTTGGGCATCTGGTGATTTGGATTAGCAATGAGTGGGTGAAGAAGAGGGGTATAAGAAGTGATGACAGAGTAGCAAAGATGCAACCTCAACTCTCTGCCTCTCAGCAGTGCTCTTGCCATTGCCTCTTACTGGAAGTGCAGAAGGAGGTAACTGAGCAGGATCCATGTGTAACAGGGCGGGCTCAGCGCTGATTTCAGCTGGATTGAGTGCAGTGTCATTTGTGCAATCACAATAGGTCAACCAAACAATTACTATTCCCAAACCAGACGCATGTCTCTGTGTGCAGAAAAAAATACACCTTCTCCAAAACGTAAAAAGTTAGCAGCATTTTGGAGCAAGAATACCGTACATATGAGCAGTATCACAAATCTAGTAGATGCCCTTGTTTTTTAAAACCACATTCAGTGGCACATAAGAACTTTCCATTGACAGATTTGCCCACTAATTTCTCAGTAAATGCTTCAGTATGTGTGCTTTTTAAAAACACTGTAGATTCTTGTGTGCTTTTTTTTTTTAAAAAAAAACAAAAATGTAGCAACACCAACAGGGAAAAAAAAAAGACAAAAACTGTCATTACAGCCACATGTCTAAGATACGAGTCCCCCATGTAAATACGTAGTAATTACAGGCTTATCTTGTGGGAAAAGGGGATGGTTACTATATGCAACACTGTGATTAAAGCATCTGTTACTAGTCTGTTAAATTATTTTTTTTTTAAAATGTAACTATGGTGTACATGATCTGCGTGATTTTACTTGTCCCAGATTCTCAGAAAGGCTAAAATGGATATGATGTCTTTCGAGTCTCAGTCTGGAATGCAGATTCAGCAACTCTGAAGCTGGAAAAGAAATAAATGGCATTTAATACAGATACTGGAAAACATCTAACTTGGAACCTACGTAATGGGAGTGAGTACACAGAGACACTTAATGGGCTAAGTCCTTCATGGGTATAAACCAGTTTAGTGTGAACTCTTGACTTTACTATTCTGATTCTTACAGACTTAATTATGTCCAGTTATTCTCTTTCAAGTTCTGCCGAAAGACGTTGTTCTCTAACAATATAAAATTCCTTGGGCTCCTGAAAGTGAAAGTGTGAAGCCAGTAGAACATTGCTGGGGGTCACTGTCACACGCAGAGAAGAATTGTAGTACTTATTGAGCCAGTCACATGCCTAGTCAGTTCCATTCCGCTTTATAAAGAGTGTTGCATCTCTTACAAAATCATGAGGAAGTAAAATGTAATATTCAGCTTGCTCAGAAAGGCTAAAGTTTTCTCTAAAGTCTCTCCCGCTTCACTGGAAGGTGTAGGTGCCGTAGGTACAAATCCACTTTTTTTAATCTAAACTCAGTGTTATAGCCTCGAAGCCCTCCTTACTGAATGGGCTGTGTGTGGGTCCTGCATAGAAATAGTCAGATCCTCCCTCCACCAAAGGCTGAGAGGAGAGTTGTCCCTCTCCCATGCTTTTCCAAGCCTCACACTACATGTATATGTCTGCTCCTTTGCGTTTTTAAAAAAGATTTCAGTTACTGCTTCCCATGTGGGGCTATGAAGTGGGAGGCAGAGCCTCCAGTTCAGCTGCTCTGCCTCTCTCTGGCTACTGATCCCTTGCAAGAAAGGGCATTTGCTCTCCTAGTTCACATGCCTTGTTCTGATGGCACAGATCTCTGTTCTCCTACTTTACATGCTGGTGTGGTTTTTACTGGCTTGTTTGGCTTGTTTGTATGACAGCTTATTCATTGGTTTGATATTTTGCTGTATGCTTTATTTATGCAGTTGTGTGTTGGGGTCTGGAAAGGATTTCCCATATTGGTAGACTGGCTGGTCAGACTGGATTTTTCAGATTCCTCATAGCAGTGGTACTAAATGATAGTGATTAAGTATAACCTCATGTCAGATATCAATAACAGTAACCAAGGCTGGTTCAATAATATGTCTAGGGGACCCTTCCTAAAATAAATAAAACATATGGCTCAAGCCCATACTTAAAGCTCCCAGGCTTTAGGGACTTAAAATTTAAGCCCTGTAGTCACCTTTACAGGTATTTCTTCCCCACTCTGCCTCTTGGGAATATGAAACCGCAGGCGTACAGCGTAACACAGATATTTATATTAAAAATGAAATGAAGCATACCTTGAATAATGTGGTGGAGGCATGACCAGCCTCTGGCTCACAATTATGCGCCCAACTTGCGGAGACCTACTCAGCACTTCTTGTGTCCACAGGATATTTGTGCTCTTCTCGCCTCTCCCTCTCGCCCCGCTGTGCATTTCAGCAGGCTCTGGGCAGCCTGGCCAGGCTGCAAGGGCTCCCGCAGCGCGTGGGAGCAACGGAGGAGCCCCCGTGCTGCCCAGCCCGGTGCCGTCTTCTGCACTGCCCTGGCTGGCTGCGCTCGGTGGTGACGCCGCTCCGTTGTCACCCGCGCTCGTGACGCAGCGCCGGAATTAGCCACCGTGCAGCCCGGCTCGTGCAGCACCAGCCCAGTCTCATCCAAATCAGCTCAGCGCGGGCGCTTTGTCCCTACCTGGACCCATGGCTTATGTCACTTGCCCCTTCTTGCCGTTTCGAGGTGTCCACCTTTTAGTGGCGTGTGTCTCTTGCAAAAATTGCACAGTCCTGTCTTCAGCTACGGTACCATGTTGTGCATCAATGTTGTGCTTGCTTGGCGTTTATCCGCAAGAGGCAGCATGCAAACGTAGGCATGCTCTGTGCTGGTTGGAGAAGATGAGTTCTCCAGAGGTAGCAAATGCCAAAATTAAGGCTTTCTTGTGTTTCACCAGAAAGGTAGTATCTTTACGTGTATGATCACTCACTACTTTGTTCTACAGGATTTTTATGCAGTGCATAGGTTCAAATTTCAGAGTGATGGATTGTCTAAAAAGTATTTATAGTGAACCACGTTCATCTGAATCTGGAGGACCTGCGACCATTTAGCACAATAACACATTTCTTGAACACAAGTCACATTTCTTGAATAAATCAAGCTAATTAAATTAAACATAGGTTTTTGAGAACTGTTTGGACTTTGTATTGAGGGTACATTGATTTCTGGTGCTGTAAATTTTACAAGAAAAGACAACCAGCAGAACAGCCACTTAAAGCATACTCGGAGTAGATACTAGCATAATAATAAGCCAATGGCTGTAAATGAGTAATTACAACAGTAACACAGCCACTGCAAATAGAACCTTACTCTGTCGTTTCATCCTTCACAGACACAACGGCTACATAATTGGAAAGCTACAAAACTTTGCCATGCATCACATATTTACCCCTAAAAAGGTGGTGTTGTATGTACAGTTTCTGAAAGCTTTCCCAAGTTTATTATTTGCTGATACGTGAGCATATCGACAGAGGGAAATGTGCTGGCATGTATCTTGTGTGTCACGGTTACTTAACTTAGTTTAAAATAAACCTATCATTGTGGTTTGTAGAAAGCCTATGAAATATTTAGGGAATATATGACCACATAAAATATTTGTTAATACAGCATTGCTACGATATGCCAGCCAACAACTTTTAAAGCAGGTGAAGAAATGATTTCTATTATATGGTAAAATCTTGTGACTTCAAACACTTCAGCTCACTTATGGCTTTAATTCTGAGCTAACTAATTTGGGGTGAGCCTCCAGGCGTTTGCTGAAGAGAGGATGTGCAAACTTATTTATCTGTGTGGGCAACGCCACCCTCACAGTTTGCTCGAGCCCCTGGAAAGCAGTGAGCTGAGCTGAGCTCAAGAGGAGCTCGCGCCACTTGCTGGCATCGCCTGTTTCAGGATGACGGGAGACCTCAGGAGGCCTGAGGATTCTTCCTTGGATGAGTTTGTGACTAATAGGCAGTTTGATGAGCCACAATTTGTCTGCCTAGGGAAACTGAAGCATCTTGAAGCTCAATAGCCTTTGTGCCTCACTCTTATTGTTGTGAGGCCTGCAGGGACCTCTTTTACAGTTTGCATCCGCTGACAACATGCGATCAGCAAAATCTTTTTAGTTTTACTGTGTTATTGATCTGCTGCCGTGCTGTACTGTGGCTAATTTGCTTGTTAGCAATAATTTTAAAAGGTAATTACAGTTTTATAGTCTGCCCAACTCTCACATGTTTATTTCCTCCCTAAGTAAAGGTTAAAATCCTTGCATGGATAAAGCTAGCTTTTCAACAAAAAAAGTTTGTTTCATGACTTTTCATTTTCATTTCACTCCTAATCTGAAGATTGCTCTGAGGAAAGGTGGCAATAACTGCGAAGTTTACTAAGACATTTGTGTTCAGAAACCTGAGTCATACAGTGGTAGGAATAATGTAGTGACTTAGCAATGACACACAAGGAACTCTTGTGCGTGCTAAATAGAGTAATAGCTTATGTGAGACTTCTTACTAGCTAGAGCAGACTGGGGAAGACATTACTAGAGTGTTTCATTGTGCTGTATATGTTTTTCTTGGCATCATTTAAGCAGGAGATAAAAAGGGGAAGGATTATGATGGCCAAAGTATATAAATTGTAAGCTGAATTAAGCTCACCTGAATGGCTTGCGTGAATCTATCTCAATCACCAGTCTTAAAACTGAGCTGGGATTCTCACTGAAATTGCCTTTCTAATGGAGGTAAAGAACTCTCATTTTAGTGGGACTAGAAATAAACAGAAGTGAAACACCCCTTGGAAAGGAGCTGATGTGGGAAGGCGAGGGGTTTCATGAGGAACCCCTTGTTTTGCTGCATTCACTGCAAGATCTGCAGACCTCCTGCTTAGCTCCTCAAAGCACTGATCCCACCCGACTTCTGTGACCCCACACACTGAAAATATTTGAAAGCACCAGGCTTCAGCGGGAAAGCTCTGGATTTGGTAGTCTGCTGCTGGCGACCTATGTACTTGTCTTCACTCTTCCTGTTAAAAGCTCACTGAATTGCTATGTTTCTCCTAGATGCAATTGTCCACAGATTTACCACGGACTGGTGAACTTTACTTGTTGAGGAACCTGTCACAAAATGCTGAGCTAAGGTGGGGTTATAGACTGGTAAAGATGAAAATGGAAACAAGTGATGATCAGAGTGACCTGCCTGAGCGCTGTTTTACATGGCATTTGTAGTAATCACCAGCAGATAGCAGAGGAAATTGCTCTAGTCTAGTGAAATACTAGCAAGACTTGAATCACCCACAGAAATGTAAGATTATTATAGCATATATTTGCAGGTCTTTTAATATGCCTACCAGATCGAGGATTCCTGTAAGAGAAGTTAAAAGCCCTTGCAAGTGATGCATCTGCCTCTACCTCCGCGTGAAATAATGCTGAGTGCCTGTCCAGTGCTCTTCTGCAGAAAGTTAACAGTTTGACTGGGAATTGGATACCACCGCTGCGACTTCCGTGGAATTTCAGAGGAGCTGCAAGATGCAGGTGAGGTAAATATTATTTCTTGGAATTAGGAATAACTGGGAGCCCCTCTGAGAACAGCAGGAGCTAAATTAGTCGGAATTAATCCTTGACAGCTAGATAATAACCTTACAGAGGGCCGAGTGTGAGGGTCAGGGCGCCGCTGCGTTGCCCCCGCGGCGGCCGGGCAGGGAGACAGGAGGCAGGGGGTTTGTGGAGCCGCTTCCCCCTGACCCCGCTAACGGAGCCGGGTCAGCGAGGCCTCGCGCTGCTGTGCTCATGGAGCTGTAGTGCGCTCCGAAATCCATGGCTTCTGTGTCTGCTTGCTTCCTGAGAAATTGCCCTCTGTAACAGATTTTCTTAAACAGCAAGTTGTGGATGCCTAAACACTGAAATAGATGCTACAAAAGAAAAAGCTCAAAAAACGGTACATACACACAGAGACCTATTTGACCCGTTGGACTTTTGTCAATCATGCTGACAGACTTACAGGCTTTATAGTGTGTGTTTTTACAACCACAATAGTGAAAAAGTTTAAAAACAGATATTGACAATAAACAAGCAGCCAAAGAAGCACAGTTAGCCATTTTTAATTACCTGCTGTAGCTGTGTTATTCTTTCCTAGTCCTTATTAGTCGCCTGGGGCTTGTTTCCCTATAACCAGACCCTTTGGGAGGTAACTGTCAGGGAGGGGAGGCTTCTAGGTGTCTTTTTTCCCTCAATTTTTACTGTTTTACAGTAAAATTTTACAATTTTTTTTTTTAGGTGGATAGAATAATGCAGATCTACTCTTCAGTGTTATTTCTCCTCTTATTTTACATGACACTGTATGGTGTTATCTTCCTTCTATGTTCCTCTTAAGGTGTTCCTAGTTTCTTGATAAGCTTAAGATCTTAAGTAGGTCTTGACGTAGGATCCACTGCAGTCTGAAATCACTGAAAGCCAAAAGTGCTCTGCCCTACTCTAGATTTGAATAACAGCTACTCAGGAAACAGAGTTAATATTCTGAATTTCCTGAGTGGGGTTTATTTAAATTTAGATAGTGTTTTAAAGGGAGATCTTGAGGATCCTTTGAACTGGAGCCTGTGAAATGTGTAAAAATTCTGTGTGTCAGAAATGTTCCAAGTCTGCCTCAGTTTCCATCTTGACAGTCATTTGTCACTTTCACTGACAGTTAAATGGCCTTGATTGTTTCTGTGAGCGGTAGCTCTGCAGGGAATTGTTTGTGAATCCTGAGAGGGGGTCCTTTTTTGCTGCTGTGTTTTGGCATTGTCTGAATGAGTGAGTGCTAATAGAGCAATTAAAATACATGCAGTAAGATGTTTGCATGAAATGTAGACATGCACTTCCCATGATATAAAATTTCTAAGCCGTACCTAGGATTTAGTCATTCAGCACTTGTTAAAGTCAATGACTTAAAAGATACATAACATTTTGGCCGTCTTACAGCTCCAGGATAAATTTCATGCATAGAAGTCGCTCAGGTGTTTCTGAGACCAGGGAAGTCTTCATCAAAAAAAAAAAAAAAAGAAAAAAGAAAAGAAAAGAAAAGAAAAATCATTCTTTGCTTCATATGTGATTTAATGACATGACATAGGTTGATTTAATTGCATATCTGACACGTAATTGACTCTTCATCACAACAAGGCACAATTTCCCGTAATAGATTTTAGAACAACCTTGATTGCCTTTTGGCCTGAATCACATCCCAAAGGACCTCTGGGTTCTGATGTGTAGGGCAAAGACTTTTGGGTGAAGCCCCTACAGGGGAGATGAGTCTGCTAAGAAAAGCTCTGTGGAAGGTAGAAACCAGGGGAGGATGGGGGAGATCCATAAGAGGCTGCCAGGAGTATAATCCAGCATCTGTAAATGTTCAAAGCCTAATCCTACCCCGGTGAAATCAATAGGATTTTGTCTGGATGAATAATAGCCAGTCCAATGATATTATTATGCTGAGTAAGGGAATATTACTAGGAAACAAAGTCAAAAGGATTGTTTACACTGGTGCATTAAAACTGACGTTTTGAAATACAACAGCTATTAAAAGTTCCAATAAAGCTAATAGTGTCTGGTTCTTTTTAATTCTGGTCAAGATAACCAAAAAATCTTAATGAAGGGTTTTGGAAAAAAAAAGTACATCATATCTGAAATGAGCTGTCTGACACCTCTGTATAATGCTTGCATGCACTTCGTGGTGTATAAACTGCAGTCTTCCTTGCTTGTGTAACCGTATATATATTTTTTTACAGTTGGGCTGATGCTCCACTCCAACTGCTTCGATGAACCTCACTTACTTACTGCATCCATGAAGTTCAGAGGTAGATCAGAGCAATTGCAAATTCTGAGGAAGCTGGGTTTGAAATTCTGGTTTTGTGAAACCTTGTGGAGATGAACCAAAGCCACAAATGTCAGCCCACATCTAATTCCCCCAAAGTTCAAAGTGATTCAGATCCACTGGCTAGAACCCGTCTGCTCAAAATCCAGCCTGCTCTTTTATTCATATCACACTCCATAAATGTAAGTCAGAGTGGCAATTTCAATGTACTTAAATTAGGTATAATTGGTTCCTAAAGCTGCCTGCCACTGAAAACAAGCATATTAAATTCAGACTTACAAAATTCCTTATGTCCAATCCCTGTTTGAGTCTCCCCCCACCACAGTAGCTGTGCTGATGTTGGTTTCCTTTCCAGCATAGCTAATAAAGAGAAACCATTTTTAAAAGTCCAGGTCATTAAGCTGTCAGGAAATCTATAAGAGGCATCTCTTCTTGTAGATCAGATTTAAGAAGAATTAGAACTGAAACCTTCATAATGACTTTTTAAGTCTCTGAGTAGTTTAAACAAAAAAAAAAAAAAACAAGAAAAGAGAGAGAGAGAGTATGTGTCTCTCTTCAGGCACCAGCATGAGAACTCCTAGCATTTTTTTTGTATCACTGTGTAGAATACTGTAACTATCAAAAAATTTCAAGTAGTGGAGGATATTAAAATTACCAGAAAACCTTATCTGAGCAAATGGTCTACATGTTTTGTAAAAGATATATTAATCTCATTTCACGAGAGCTGTCACTGTTACAACTAACCCTGGAGCTGTAAAACGAGCTGTAAAATGGATTTGATTCTAGAATATTACAAATTCTGTCATTATAGGAAAGATTAACGGTACAGCCTGATGAAGGTCTACTGCTCTTAGTGATGCAAGCATGTCTAAGACAAGAAATGCTTTTGTAATTATAGCTGTCTTAGTGGAAATAAAAGGGCAAAAAGGGAGCACATCGGAATAATTATGAGTAATAGAGAGGCAAATGCTTTGAGCAAGGTAGTAGTGAGATAATTTAATGAGGATGGGTTATAGAAAGGGTTAAGTCCAACATAGGGTAGCAGCTTTAGTGATGGAATAAAGTTATAATGCATTTCTATCCTGCTGAGCGATAAGCTAGAGCGTTGCATGATCTGTGTGGTTTCTCTTCAGAGCTCTTAGCAAGATTATGGTGCAGGATTCTGTGTGTGCTAGGGTGCCACCCAGGCCTTTGGGATGTGAACGTGGAAGTGCTTGTGCTGTGGGCAGTGGGTTGCCTGCACGTCGGGCTGGCCCTTTGGGAGCAAGGTTGTTTTCTGTGCTTCCTATAGCTTTGTTGTGTGTACATTACCTATATGAGACCACCTTATAATTGAGCTGGTTTTGTTTATGTCAGATACTTCAGCACTAGTCATTTATCTCTGTGTATCTAATAATATGTCTCTGCATATCCAACCAGCTGTCTAAATGAGCACCTAGTTGTTCTTTCATTTATGGTGGTGTAGACGATGCAACGCAGCTCTGGAAAACGGTTTAGGCAGTGGGCAGCTGGGGTTCGAAATGAGCGGGCGCTGGGTTCCCAGCCTTGCTGGCTGTGTCCGTCGGGTCCGTGTCGCTGTGGTTGGTGTGATCACGGCGTCCGCTCGTCTTCATGCGCTCCCGTGCTTACACATAGGTCGCAAGCGAGGAAGCCTCGTGTGTGTTGGGATGGAAGTACATACTAGCCATAAGCCTTCCATGAAGAGGTCCAGTAATGCCATTTGGTTTTGCTTTTGAAGATGGCGAAATGATAGCATATTTTTGAGCACTAAACACATTCCCACTCTGTCATGCACAAATCAGAACAGCAAACCCTAAAGGAGGGCTCCCTCCCAGTGGACAAGTTCCCAGGTAGTGGCTCTGCAAAAGAGTAATCCTTACTTAAGCAACTGATATTGCATCAAAACGCAGTAGCTCTATTGCATGCCATGACAGTTTGGTGGAGCCAATGCTAGTTAAATTATTCTTCTAGTCTCTTTTGAAGGACTTCAGTCAAATCAATTGAACTGACTTTTTGTTGCCTGTACCTTGCGTGTCCTTTCCACTGTGTGAAGAGTCTGGGGACCTTTCTAGCAGATCTTTTCTCACGCTTTCATATTCTTGGAAAGAACATCACGGTCGCTCTTCCTCACTGACTCAGCCGCCAGCCGGACTCGGACTCTTACTGGGCATTGCACTTGCGCAGGATGAATGACAGGGTAACATGCACCCGTGGAGAACCATGTTTGATTTTCAGTTTTCTGTAGACCAGTCAAAATCACAAATCAGTTTTGCTGAAGAGAGACAGGGAATGTCAGGGGTGGAAAAGAGCAACAGCACTCTGAGAAAAGAGGGTGATACGTGCACAGATCTGAAGCGGGAGACAGACGGTGATTTTTCCCATGCATGTTGTACCATCAGAGAGGACTAGCAGGACTAGGAGAATATTGGGGTGAAGCTATTTCTCGAATCGGTGGCTACTGAGAGCAGCTTCATAATCTTTCTGCTGTCACTCGTTTCTGCAGTCCGTCAGGTTGGTGTCTGGTAACAGAGCTGTGATCTCCTGGCGCTTGCCGTCGTTACGCTGGAGGGCAGCGCCGCAATCTGTACCGATGTTAACGGGGATCACGCAGCTTAAGAGCCGAGGCAGTGCTGCAGAAGTGAAGGAGTGTCGTGTTGCTGAATACATCACTTGCCAGTTCTCAGCAGTAAGTTATTATTTTTTAATTGTCAGCTGTGACAGCTCTGCTGCTGAAGGCTCACTATGGTGCTAGAATTAGGGCCACAGATTCAGTTGTACTTGTTGATCTGCCAGTCCAGGAGCAGAAGGAAAATATGAAACCTTAATAACAAAAAAATAGGAATTATTCATATACAGTATCTAACATAATGCAGGATTAATGGTGAAATAGCTGTTTCTGTAATTTCTTGTTCATAATTCTTAATGTAAATAACTTTTTTTAATACAGACAAGAAGCCTGTGGTTTTATTTTTTTTTTGTAGGGAGAGAGAAGATAGAGTATTTCTCTTGGGGACCAGACATGCATTATGTGACCTGACATGAGATGTGCACGAAGACAGGAGAATTATAGTGAAATTCTCGTATTGTAGGTCTTAATCTGACTGCTAACTAGTACTAGGTTTTTTGGTCACTTGGGAAGCTCTGACAAATATTAGTATGCACCAAGGGTTTTTCAGATGTAGTGAAAACACTGGTGCTGCCCTGCTGTGGTAATTTACACATGGTATACAGCGTAATGGACTTTGATTATGTATATACCTAATTCCCTCTCTGTGATGGACTGTGATCTGATCTACATTCATAATCCTTTTGTAAGGCAGTGTGTGGTTGCCGAAGGTTAATTGATAGCAATTGACTAAGAAGGTATTTTGCTGTTGAAAACAGGTAGTCCTTATTTGGAGTGGTCGCCATGTCAAAGACTGTGAAAACAGCTAAGATAAGGTTTATATTTGGAGGTAGGTGATTGAAAGTGTGTGCTGAGGTATGACCTGTTGTACAAAGCAAGGATGTGTCACCTTCAGAAAACTAGATGGCTTTTCTTTTTTTTTTTACCAAATTTTCAAGGCACAAATTGCTTAAAGGAAAAATATTGTCCTTAGTGGCTATAGAAATACAGATATGCAGGAAAGCAATAGTGACCGTATTAACATTTGGCATTAAAGAAATAAAACAGACCCAAGCCAGATATAAATGACAGTGATTAAATGTTCCAGCCCTGCTGCCCTGCCAGAGTCGTGTCTATGTGAACTGTAGGGCTGTCAGGGAGAGTCTCTCTCCATATGTCTGATGATCAGAGTCAGACTCCTGCATTTCTGTTTATTTTAGAATCAGGTACACATTTAGTCTGAGTGTGTAATTACTGTAACAAAGCCATTTGTATGTGCTAGACAAATTACTTTAAACCTGAAGCGCTTTTATTCATTATATCAGTTTGGTGTTGAATATTGTTTAGATACACTTCTTTTTTAGATATCATGCTCAAACAAATACAAAGTTGATACAAACTTAAGTGTTATATATATGGGTAAGAGTGATTAGTTTATATTATCTGTCTGTAGGGGGCATTTGATTCTTAAACCCAAATAATAGTGATTTGAGTGACTCGAAAATCTGAGTCCAAGTTAACGTAAAAGACGGAGAACACGTCGGTAGGGAGACCCCATGCAGCGAGACGGGGCCGAGGCGCTGCGGGAGGCGCCGTCCCGCGGGGCAGCTCGGCCCTGCCGGCGCGCGTCTCCTCGCGCCGCTGCCGGGCTCCGGGCTGCCCGCGCTCCGGGCTGCCGGCGCCGCCCTCCACGGGCCTTGCTGCACCTCCCGCGGGGACGCGGGGCAAGATTCTCCAGTTAAACCCCGACGCAAAAGCAGCCACATCACAAATAAAGATCCCTCAAATATATTATGCATGAGCTAATTAAACTGTGACCTGGAATTAACATGCAGAGGACTGGAGTGTATCACATGCTGTGTACCATCCACCAGTGGTATACAAGGGCAAATATTACTAGAGTAGCACCCTGTTAATCTTATTAATTTGTGCCTTGTTTAACTAAGGGAAGGGCCTCCACTCCAGAGGTGGCTGCAGTGCCATCAGAATGCGCGTGGGTAACCAGTGAAGTGTCGCCTGGTCACTGGGATATTAAAACTTTGACACTTCAGCTTTACATTTCTTTTATTATCGACATCTGAGCAAGTGGTTGTTAAGGTTTTGTTAATGGGCCAATTAAAGCAGCCTCTGCCTTGGGGAGCCAGACTGCCCGTGAGATTTCATGTTCTGTGTGGGAGATGAGCAGCCCTGGTGTACGCTGGGCGCCGTTATGTCGCGGTGCCGCGCGTAGGGCCTTTCGGCTCGGATTCGGCTGGGATGGGTGGCCGGGATCCACGCGTTTAGCCCAGGCCCCGTGGCCTCCGTGCAGCCCTGCAAGCACAAAGCCTCGCTCTGTCTGCACAGCCATGCCCTGCTTGAGATGGGGATTGGATTTTTTTCCCAACAGATCCCAGCAGCTCAAGGGAGTCTGTAAACAGGAATAAAAGGGATGAATATGTTTTTGCCTGCCGGACTCTGCCTTGCTCTCAGTAGATGCGCCCACTAGGAGAGCTCTTTTTGGGGAGCTGCACCGTGGCACGGCCCGGCGTGAAGCTGCTCCTGCAGCAGCGAGTGTGCAGCAGCACTGACCTCTAAATAGTTTGCTTTTCGATAGCTTGGTTGTATCTTGTTTATTCTAGGACACTTAACATCATTTTGGATTGTAAGCGTTGCTTCCATCTTTTTTGTTTGGGTTGCAAGAAATATCTATAAGAAAAGGCACAAAATTAACTTTCATTGACTTTTCAGAGCAGGAATTTGCAAATGAACTCGGAATGGCTCCTAACACCAACAGTCCCCTTGAAGTAACTGAGCACCTAATCACTCTAAGTAAAGCTAATTGCCACTAAGCAATACTATACTGAAATATCATGCTGTCCTAAATTGATATGTAAACTTTGGTTGTGCCAACAACAGCTGCTTTATTAGAGTTATTGTGACCATGCATCAGGGCTCAATGACTTAATTCTCTTCATGGATCATTTTTCCCTGCTCAATCCAGGGAAGATCTCAGTTCTAGCTATGAGCTAGTGTTTTGGGTTTTTTTTGAAAAACTTAGGTGCGTTTTCATTTCTTTCCCCTTTTTTTTTTTTTTTTTTTTTTTGAGAATGCTTTAAGGACAGGCTTTATGAAGCATTTCTGGTTCAGGCAGGAAGGAGAAAGAACAGCATTTGATTAAACTATCGATTAGTTCTGGCACAAGAAAACCCCAATATGTTTTAGTGAAATTTTCAATTGTTTTTGAAACTTAGAAAGGTTGGGAGGTTTTGACTGACAGGTCTGATATCTCAATTTTCAGTCGCTGCTTTTTCACTAAAGCCTGGCATTTGACAGAAAGTTCTTACCCAAAGCCCTGAGATTGCAGTGTGGGTTCAGCCCCATTTTGACTTCAGTCGTCTGTAATGACGGCTGCTGCTAGTGCCTGCACTGCTCAAATGCCTCTATGTAAATTTTAAAGACACTCTTTGCCTTGCTTCTTGGGTCACTAAGCAAGCCTAGCCACTTAGTTTATTTTTTTTTCTGATCTTTTTCTAAGGTAAAGGTAAAAGATGATAACTCATCCATTTCTGGATTGTAGGAAACCTTTTTTATTATTATTATTTTTTAGCTTAGAGTATAGCGAAGAACAATAACAAGTGTTCCCTGCAGCTGACATTGCTTATAAACTCCCTGAGAGATGCATGGTTGGCTCTACTTCAATTCAGTTTATTCAAGTTCTCCATTAGGATTTCATTTTTAGAACGTACCTGTGTGATTTCTAACCTGCAGCGGCAGTGAGGATTGCTCTGTTGAACACAGTGCTGAGAAATACTTTGGGCAAATTAGTTGAGGAGGTAAGGTATGGACCTAAGTAGATCGAATTCTGTGCCCTGGAAATGGAGTTTCTGCACATTATGAACCGGCGCCATATGCCTGCCCATTCGGTTTGCCACAGTTTGGCACTCTTTTCTTGTGCATCAAATCAAGAACCCTTGACGGAGGGATGCTAACGCTGTCAATTTGCTCCTTGGTTACAGTAGCCGACATAAAATTAGATAACTGGGTTATGAACCAGGACCACTCCGTCTTTCTCCCCGAACAACCTTGCTTTCCACTGTCATTGTTTCTGATTTTTGAAACATGCAGTTCCTAGGACGTCTCTTTTAAAGCTTCTGCTTACTTTTTAGTCTATTTTTGTTTACAGTTTCTGTGCCCCATGCTACCTTTCTGTTTATACATTTCAAGATTGTTAGAACCTTTTGTGAAGAAAGGAAAGTTCTTATGGAGTGTGCAGGGGACATTTGCATAGACAACAACAAAATGCAGCTTAAGAAGATCAATGATTTCTGACCTACCGCTTTTTCAAGGTATTTTCAGAGGGCTAACAGAGTGATTTTGAGATAATGATGGAAGACATAACGTAATTTTCAGGAACTGCAGATGTGTCCTCTCCTCTTCCTCTCCTCTTCCTCTCCTCTTCCTCTCCTCTTCCTCTCCTCTTCCTCTCCTCTTCCTCTCCTCTTCCTCTCCTCTTCCTCTCCTCTTCCTCTCCTCTTCCTCTCCTCTTCCTCTCCTCTTCCTCTCCTCTTCTCCTCCAATGAATGCCTAAACGTGTAGTTTAGAATGTGGGCTTTCAGTAGATAAGCATGCACTGGTTTTGGGCTTTCAGTATAACAACTTGATAAACCTGTCAGGATTTTGCTAGCAATATATAACAAATGTGATTTTGTAGCAGATGCTCCTTTTGCAACAGTGGCCATGGAACAGATTAGGAATCTTAATTCTGCCAAAATTTTCTTTCGCTCTTTTTTCCTCACCTTTTCTATTCCTTGTGATTGATTAAGGGCTTCAGTGGATTGTAGCTATCATATCTTTCAGCCTTCTCTGGAGATTTTCAAACCCTACCTGGATGCCACCCTATGCCACATGCTCTAGGTGTCCCTGCTTGAGCAGGGCGTTGGACTAGATGATCCCTAGAAGTCCCTTTCAACCTCGACCATTCTGTGGTTCTTTGTGTAGGAAAAAATGCTGATTATAGATGGGTAGTTTCTTGTGTATATGGATTTGATCGTTATTTTTGATAAAATTAAACTAATCAGACTGTACATCTGGTGTGCTTGATAGATTGCAGTTCACTGAGTAAAAATGCATGATATTGAAGCCAGGCTGTTATTATGTTAGATCGCTTACTCCAAAGGCACCAGTGCAGACCTCTGCCTCCCACTGGATTCAACCTGTTTTGTTTCCAGGAGGCTTCTGGAAGCCCTTTGTGCAGGCGGCTGCTCCAAGCGCCTCTAGCGACGTGGCTGGAGGGATCAGGTCGAAAGCCACAACTCATTTGCCCCAGAGACTTCTCGTAACACAAGAGCATGCAGTTCCTGAAAGCCTCTGCTGCAGTAATCTGCTAAAGAGGATTATGCATTTTAAACAGCTAATTAGGTGCAATTAGAAAGAAAACCTCCAACCTTCCTAATCATGGCAGAAAAGGAATGCAAGCAAACTGACAGCTGTTAAATGGAGGAACAAAGTACCAAAAATGGTCAACAAGTTGCGAAAAGAAATGACACATTAAGGGAGGGAAAGAAATGATTTGTCAAAGGTCACAGCATCAAGTCAGCGGTGGAGCCTTGCTCACCCGAGCACTGCATTAAACTCTTCTGCCGTCCCTTAAATCAAGGCAAAAATGCTAACTTTGCTGGGAAAATGGAATTCTTTACTGCTGAGGGCTATCCTGCTAAGTCATGCATTAGCAACCGCAAAACATTGACATTTTTAGATCTTTCTGCTCTTTTGCTCTTTCAACTGTGAGTTTTGTAGCATTTCTTTTTAAGTGTCTCCTGTGTGCAGCTGTAGGAAAGTTACGTGGAGGCAAAGAAAGCAAAATTTTGCAGCTCCCCCTTCACACCTTTATTACTATTAAATGACATACAAATTCTCTCTCGAAACAGAATCCTGCACACAAATCACTTATGCAGATTGTGTGAATTGATAGCTGCTGCTTACCATTCTATTTGCTTGCAGAATACTAACCATTCAAGTGGCTCCCTTTAAGTCCATTTATCTGGTACTGCCGAAAGTTTTCATTTGAAAGACAATGTTTTCATATTTTTCTGATCAATCTTTAGATAGATAGATTTAGATAGAATAGAGGATATACTTAGAGCTGAAACTGTCTGTGTGGTTTAGTTGGTCCTTTCAATAATTTAGCTAAAATACCTAAAGAATGACTTATTTTTTACAAAGTGTTTTCAGTCTTTTTCATCAGCATGTGGTGGTGGTTGGTATTTGCGTTCTTTTTTTTTTTTTTTTTAATTAAAACTAATTTCAGATTGAGATAGACAAAAAAATATTGCTGTTTGGCTGCTTTGCAAGCAGTAGAGGTGTTGCCTTTCAGTTTGTCTCTGAGACCTTGACTGTTCCAGCTGTGCATGTAACACTGATCTCCTGTGATATTGCAGCTAATCTTTATTTTCTCTCTCCCTTACCAAAAAATGACTTTTGATTTGAGGAACTTGCATAGAACTGCCTGGTCTGGCCCTGCTTGACAAACCCTAGGATTAGGTTTCCTCTGGAAACCAGAGTCCACAGCTATCTTTTTTGGAACTTGTTTTAGATTTTATTTTTAGACAATGCATGCATCCACAGTTTTAGGGGAATTTGTATCTATCTATCACCTGGATCTTGCCTTTCGTAAAGGAAAGTGTTTGAAAACTATATTAATTGCAAAGAAACAGACCAAGCAAATGAAGCTCTGCAATTGTGCTTTTTTTTAGATAGAATAGATGCTTTTTTTTAAGTTAATCATGCTAAAATGTACAAAAGAAAAAAAATAGATTCAGTAATCACCCAGGAGAAAGCTTATGTGTAATAAATAATGTCTGTAATCATAGAAATTTAATTTCTAGAACATGCTGTACTGTTCACCTTTCCATTGAGAAAACTGTAAATTAAATCTGGGTCTCTGCTGAAGTCCTGGTTGACAGAGGTGATCCTCTGAAATCCATTCAAGGTACTTTTCCCCTCTTTTCCTGAGTAAATGTAAGCCTGATTGCTAATGCAGACTTCAATGGCAAACATCTTTTTCTAAATAAATCCCACACTGGATTTCTGCATCTCTTCTCTCTGGCTACGTTTCAACTTATATGATTTTATTACTAAAGCGGCACAGGTCTTGTAAAATGCTTGGAGGAAAGCCTATTAGCCGAGGTGCTTCAGGGCAGGCTGCCCTATCCTGGAGAGCGAGCTAGCGTCGGATGTGGTAAATACTCCTTGTTTATTTCTGCCTGCTCTCTTGGCTGGGAAGGTACAAGCAGGGGCGCAGTTTTGCCGCACTTGCTCTCTGCATCTTTGCAGGGTGGCGATGAGTTTTGAGCCCCGAGGGGCTCAGCGGGGGCCGCAGCCGTGCAGACTTCCCCGGTGGGGTTAAGGCAGGAGTGCGGTGACTCCGGTGGATGGCTTCGCTCTGCCCTCGTCCCTGCCGCGTTGTCCTTGTGCTGCGCGTTTGGCCAGGATGCAGTTAGTCTGTGCCGGCTTCTGATCTCAGTTGGCCTGATGTGAATCAGGAGAAACCGCCCCGAACTGCACACAGTCTTTCTGAGTTACCTACCACAGTGCAAGCGAGACCCAGTGCAGTGTAAGCACAAGGTGTGCAACTGAACAACATCTTAATGTCTGTGAAATATTCAGGAACACATTGCCATTTTGAAGGAATTATTTTCTTACTGATGCTTTTTAAATTATTATTACTAATTTGACTAAATCTTGTCAAGTACAAAGGATCTTTGTTCTGGGGTAGCAGAAGTTTGAGTATTGGCATCTGTCGATTGCTGTGATGGATTTTCTCCTTTTGTGCCAAGCACAAATCCTGCGTGTTGCCTGTTAACTTAGAGTGCTGCGTTTCCACAGGGCAGCAAGGAGCCCTTACTCTGTGATATACAGAAAAGAAGTTGAAAAGTTACATGTCAAAAAAAAAAAAAAAGAACTAAATATTGTTCATGAGTGTCTGTGTTTCTGGAGCAGCAATTGTTTGAGCTAGACGGAAATAAGGCCTTTTCCCCTGTAGGGAACACAAGCGCCTCGTGTTTCATTCCTGGCCAGTGGCTGAGCTCAGGATGTGCACAAGCGCGACGAGCCCAGGGGACTTGCGCAGCATCAGAAGAGCTTCTCGCTGTGCGCCCCAGTGCCGTCATGCACAGCTAGCTGGCAAATACAGCCGGTCTTTAAGATAATCCGCCACGTCCCTGCCGTGCTCCCGGCCCGTTGCGTCATGGTGCCTCGGGCCGGGCGCTGCTTTCCCAGGTGGGAAGCTGCCCACAGGCTCCCTGCGCCGGCGCGCGGAGCGGAGCGAGGCTCCCGTGCGCGCAGCGCCGGCAGCATCGCACAGCGCCCGCGCTCCCGGCGCGAGCCGGCGCTGCGGCCTCGGGACGCCGTCCCGCCTCGCGCCGCCGGGGAGCCGCGCTCTGAGCTGGGACGGAGGTGCCGGGAAAGATGTGAAAAGCCAAGGGTGACATCAGCAGCAACTGGCAGTGCTTGTGGAGCCATAAATAACGTTTGGCAGACCGGGATGAAAAATAAATCCTCTCAAAGGCGTGCGCGGCGGTCCCACGTCTGCCTCAGCTCCTGCCCCGTTGGGCTGCCAAAGCTGTGTGCCCTTCCGAGAGGATCCCAGTCTGGCCTGCTACTCCCCAGGTAGCGGCTCTCTCCTGAGTGCATAGATGGAGTCTGCATTAGCCCCAAGTGAAGCGTTTCCATCCTCTCCCCTCGGAGCCGCTGAGTGGGGGTGGATTAGGAAGCGGGGAAATGCCCTTACCTCGGCCTGAGCCCCCCTCGCGAGCCCGTGGCACAGGAAGGGAAAGCGCGAGGCGACGTCGGGACGCGGCGCGAGCGGCTCTGCCGGCAGAGCCCGGGGCGCGCGGGCCTCACGTGGGGCCGCTCACGCGGCCGGCTCCGTCGGAGGGAAATCGGATGCAGCTGTCGGGCAGCCTGTTCGGACGGCCTTCGGGGAGGGAGCCTCGCTGCCCCCCGCTTACAGCTTTGGTGCCAAGGTTTATTTTATTACATACTTGTTTTTTTTTAAAGCAGTCTATTTCAAGTAAGTTCCTTTAAGGTGCCACCATCAACACTTTTTAAAGGAGAAATAGGTGCAGGGTTTTTCCTCTCTCATTTGATCTGATCCATTAATGTACCAGTGGTCATTATAATTAATGTAAAGTTATTCCATTTGTCCTTGGTTAGTGGCCAGTTGAGCAGGAAATACCCATGGCTGCTCAAGACTTCCAGCAAAGGTCAAAAAGCGACTTTGGCAGCACTTGCGAGCGGTCCTCCCTCTGGTAAGCTGCCCGCCACCGTCCCTAGGAAGTTTAAACTGTGGCCACCATGGCCCGTGGCAGCTCTGAGTAAGCGCAATTATTTCGACTGTTATTTCAAGTGGGATGAATCTCGGGGCCTGAGTTCAAACTGGGTTTAAAACATAAAACAAAAATGTAAAAATCAAGTAACCCTTCCGCTTCCTGATTCTTCAGCTTCCAGAACGTTCCCAGTTTCTTCAGTCTGCCATGACTACTTCCATGCTTATTGCTCAAAGGACCTTGAAAATTTCTTCATTGAACCTCAGAAACTGTTGTGGTGGAGTTGGCCTGTCTTCTGGTTCTAAGAAAAAAGGTCCTGGAAACCTGTAGCAGCTCCAGGTGTTTCCTCCTAAGGTTGCTTTTTCCTTTGCAACTTCCTTTTTGCAAGAGTTTTCACCTCAGAACTGGTCTCCTTTTAAGAAGAATGATTAGGATAATGGAAGGAAAAGATAACGTAAAACTTAATGGAGCAAACAAGGCACTTTACAGGTCTTGTATATGACATGTGACAACCATGGACAATAGGAAGGCCATTATAGTTGGGTTCAAAAGAAGATTAACTAACTACAAATTCTGTCTGTCAGGGATGAAGTAGTAAATGTAAGCGTGGAGATCTCTCACTCTGTCTAGCTGTACTTGCTAAATATCACTTTCTTTCTCTCTACTTTTTAACCTATAATTTTTACTATCCAGTGTATAATACTCATCACTCAAATTTACTTCAAACTTCAGGTGAATTCATACATAGAAGCATTAATCTGGAAATATATTCTTGTTTTTCTCTCCATTTCTCTCTTGTGGGGCAGTCAGTAGCAGAATATTGAGATGGCTTTGCCATATTCAATCTATAAAATGCAAATTTTGACATAATTATTGTAAGGAGGCTCACAGAATAGCTGTAGACAGGCAAATTTTAGTTTAGTTTAATTTATTTTATTTTGCTTCTGGATGGACTGCTTCATTTGTGAAAATGTATTAGGAAATGAATTGCACAAAGAGAGCCATTTTATGTTGGATATATTGTATTTTGAGACTGTTTTTCCTAAGGAAATATATTTGTTCCTGAAATGGGTAAGTAAGCCTGCAGCTGATAGTTACAACATTTATTTTAAGTAATGTACTCTTTCTTCAGATTTATAAGATGACCCACTTGTGGGGTTGCTGCAGAAGATTTCAGCAGATTTTTTTTTCAGTGAAATAGGGGAACCCAAACTGTTTTTTCCTTATTCTAATACAGATTTAGAATAATGACATATAATTGGTTTTTAGTTCCTCTCCCATGACATACAACACAATGTCTTAATGCTGCATTTTTGGAAAAAAAAGGAAAGAGAAGAGAAGAGAAGAGAAGAGAAGAGAAGAGAAGAGAAGAGAAGAGAAGAGAAAATAGAGAAAAGAAAATCTCACAAAGTTATGACTAGTGTAAGATTGAAAATGTCTCTATGAGATGATCTCTAGAGGTCCCTTCCAACCTTAACCATTCTGTGATTATTAAGAGTGGAATTGTTTTGGAAGTGTCTTCCTCGGGGAGCTAAATGCTAAATTGTGATATAAGCCTTTTTATTTTACCTTACGGCTTATCTAAATGCAACAGGAGGAGCAGCTGAACTGTTACACATAGCATTTGGTCCTGAAGATTGGCAGATATCACCTGAAATTTATGTTACACTAGCATCATTTTTTGCTCCTAAGTTTTGAATTGCGAAATGTCTGTTGTTCCTGGGTGGTCACTGTAGAGATAGCTTCAAGCATACAAAATATAAAAAGTATGCATGAAATATGCCAGTATATTAAATTAACATCCTGCAAAAGCTCCCTTTTTAAAATCCAGATGCTTATATTGCTTTTGACAGACTCTAGGCGGTAAAGTTTTAACTTTAAAGAAGGGGCTTTCTGTTTCTGTTTTCAAGTTAAAAATAATGAAAGGAAAACACACTGAAATTCCCACATTATTAAATAAAACATTTAAGTGGCATGGGGCCAATCATTGTCACGCCATGAACAAATGCCTTACGGTAATATGTTCCATAACTGTTTGCTAAAAACTACCAATTTTAACACATTTGCACATGATTAGACACAATAAAAAGTTACTTATTGAAGCCAGTGTCACACTAGTGTTACTCACGCCCAGGGGGAGGGAAAGCTCCTTGCAAACCTGAATGAGAGAGGTGGTGTGAAATAGGTTCCATGCTGTGAAAACAGACCATAAAGAGAGTCGCCGAAGGAGTGACTTTGTTCTGCCGGTCAGGGGTTCATAACGCTGCCACTGTGCGACTGCGTCACCGGGAGCGAGCGGGAGGAAAAGGCTCTGCACCAGGGAAGACTTAGCGAAAGGACTGGCAGACTCAAGCAGCAGCTATCTGAGAGCCACGATGAAAATGTCTTTTTGAAATACCTGCTCTTGTCAAGGGCCGGTTCACCAGAATGGGCTCGCTTTCATGTGGTGCTGGTAAGATTGCTGGGTGCATTCCCATTTTTCTACTGTTATGTCACTGTGGCTGAATGACCAAGATGTGACCAACAGGAAGGGGATCTCTCTATGGCAGTGGAAGAAGTTCAGCTTTGCCAGTGGAAGAAGTTCAGCTTTGCTACGTACGCTTTGCTGTCTGAAGTAGTGGACTAGCATTTTATTATTTCAGAATAATTTATTCAAAGGGTAATTCTTCTGTGTAAATTAATTCAAAATGCACATACATTCTGTGTATGTTCATTTAGATTTTGTATACTCTTGTTGAAGGAAGCAACAAAATTTAGGCTCAGTGATGCTTTTTTGCAAACACTTGCAAACACAAACCACAGCTTACCTCAATTTTGTTTTATTTTTCTCTTTCAGGGCCTTTGAATTATGAATCCACTGATGTGTTTCAGTTTTCCAGAAAGCATGGCACTTCGTGTATTCCGTGTTTCTCCGAGGAGAGTTATCAAAACAGTTAATTAAAGTAGATTGGATAGGTCTGGATGCATTGGCTAGCATCCAGTCCTCTTGCCAAGGTGGACAGCCCTTGGGAGCAACAGCACAAGGACTGTCGCTTCTCCCAGGTGCTGTGTAGGGTGAGTGCTGAGCAAAACAGTGATGTGCTCCTGACCTGAGCACATGCGGCAAGAGAAACAACAACAAAAAGTAAACAGCGCATGAAACTTAAGAAAGATTAAATAACACTGTGAAGTGTTTAATGCTGTGTTTACTTTACAGCTCTTTACAGTTCTCTGTGCTGTGTAAAATACTGCCAGTAAGACAGCAGGGCAGGCCAGTTGTGCTCCATTATCTGAAAAGGTGGTAAGGGCACGGCAGGTCTGCAATCTTGACATTACTTTTGCATTTCCTCTTTTACACCTTCCTTCTGTTTTAGCGTAAGAAAGAGAGTGTTTGGATTCATGTTTCTGAGGTGACAGAGGGGCTGAGGAATCGATGTCTGATGTCAGGCGTATGAATAGCAGGTGTTTGCTTTCATTTAACAGGAGTTAGCCTCACACAACAAAATTTCATACAAAGCATTTGACTCCTGGTGCCTTATGCGCAAAGGCAGCATAACCTACAGCAGAATCACACCTTCCATTTTCACAGGTCACTTTGTTTAGAAGCAGTCCAGGAAAGAGTTTTATTGAAAGGGCTTGAATTGGAAAAGAAAAGGAGCAGAAGCTTTCCAAAACTGAGTGTGTGCAAACTCCTTCTCAGCATTAACCTTCCCCCTTCTCCTATTTTTGTTTCAGTTGGCAGCAGTGAGGAATGGAAGAAGACATAACAAATGCAGCTCCAGAACAGCCTCAGAACTCACGGCTCACCTATTTCATAGTGTTTCACTTAAAATGAGACTTTACCTCACCCCATCACCCGCATGATGTTTTCTCTCAAAAAGTTTGACAAAGCAGGATAGCAGCAGCATCCTTGTTTTGTAGAAAGAGAGTCTGAGACAGGGGAAGGAAAATGACCATGGTCACCCTAACAGCCTGCCAGCCTCTGTGCTGTAAGTAGCCTCTTTTGTCCGGCATGGTCCAAGTGTTGTAACCTGTAGTAAGGTGTGAATTTAGTGTTATATTATCTGAAAGCTGTTATGAGACACATACCTGGTAAGTACCTTCTTTACAATGATTTCCCAAAGGTATGCATGGGGCATGTTTTCTATTGAAAACGAGAAAGCTCTCCTACCACAAAATGTAACTGTATATGATATTAATGGCTGAAGGGCACTTTGAAGAAGTGAGTGTCTCCAGTAGGAATTAACCAACAAAAGCGATCCCAGGTGTTTTCTAGTGATGCCAGAAAGCGGAGAAAACTGGGTGTGAATATTTTATCCACAGTCCCACTCATCTACTTG
This sequence comes from Nothocercus julius, assembly GCA_013398735.1. Lineage (NCBI taxonomy): Eukaryota > Metazoa > Chordata > Aves > Tinamiformes > Tinamidae > Nothocercus > Nothocercus julius. Next base: position 256,155 of record VZSV01000302.1, read on the forward strand.
TCATTTTGGACAACTGAAATGGCAGTGTACTGAAGGTGAAAGATGACATTATTGGATTTGAGCTGCTTACAAGAACCTGCTGTGTTTGCTTGAAACTGTCTTTCATCCCTCTCTTCCTTAAGGGGAAAATTCATTGCTGCTGAAGAGAGGTCTTCCACAAGGCTCAGCAGTTGGCAGTACTCAAAACCTCTAACTCCCCTGCTATAGGTCTTTGGGAAACACTCTCCAACGTCTGGACCCCCTGAAGATATCCGTCTGGAAAGCGGTGTCAGTCGTGTCTGCACTCCTTGTTTGTGGATCTTCTGCTCCTACAGTGATAGGGGCCTGCTGAGTTTCGTAGTAAAATGAAACAGAATTTTATATTCCGCAAGACTAAAGGTCAGCTTCAAAATAAAACTTCAGAAGCATAACTATACATGAATTGTAATCCTGGTAAGCTTATTAAGTAGATAACTGTCTTCATACTTAAGCTTTTTTTTTTTTTTTTTTTTTTTTTTCCTCAGGACAATAGGTATAATCTGACTTTCAGCAGTGGGATTCAGCACACGCAGCAGTACCTGCGGGTGAATGCAGCCTCACTCACGGATCTAAAACTCGTTGGAGGGATTCAGGTCACTGTGAGTTCTCTCCCTACTTCCAGTTTTACATCTCTTGTTTATCAGCACTGATGACTAGTTATCTCCAGATAGCAACTGCTTCTGAAAGTTGAGTTTAGAGGTGTCACATGTGATAAGAGAAAGACCCAGATATTGGTGTTTTAGTGTGAAAGTCATTTTAGATTATAGATGGCCACACCATCGAAATGTTTGGTGTATAAGGACAGAAAAGAAGGAGAACAATCTAAGTGATGACTCTTCTGTTGGGGTGTGACATACTCTCATGAAGACCTTGGTCCAGATTCTTAATGATATTTTAATATTAATTTTTTTTTGTGAACCTGAGTCTAAACCCATATGCTCAGATTTGGGGGCTCATCAACTCTCAGAACTGAGCACTAGTTTGCTATTTCTTTGATACGTCTTGACTTGTTTCTGTGCTTGCTCAAAGCATTTTCCACCAATTTAGCACTTTCTGGAATGCAACTTTCAGGATAAAAGCTATCATGAGCTAGGTTTTTAATTTGAAGCTGGGTTCCAACAGGACACAATTTAAATGCAGTCTTGACAATAAGCAAAAATAGAGATTACACCACTAATAATGATTTTTCTAGATAGACTATTTGTCACTGCCATTGTTTCGTAAGCTCCTATCAACATTTTCAGCTGATAGAAACCTTTTGGATCAGCACCAAATCTATAATGAAGCCTAGCTGGACTGAGGTGTCTCCTAGGCACACAAAAAGCCTTACAGGCCTTAGAAATCAGGAAAACTCATGTTCATCCCAACAACAAGAGCCAGGGTTTTAACAGTCTTTCACAGATTAAAAGAGGAATAAACAGGAGAAGCATCTTTCTCCTCTTATTCCTCATCCTGTGCAAGGATTCTGTCCTCTCAGTCAGCATACAGGTCTCTAGGGGAAGGAATTTGGCAAAGCACTAGAGATTTACAAAAGATGAGAAGGAGAGCTCTTCCTTCTCAATGCATAGTAGGGAGGGAGCAGCCTCCGCTGCGACTGTGGATGGAATGTCCTTTAGTCTGTCCTCAAGTCTTCAGGTGCACCACAGAGGAACAGAAGAACATCACAGGTGGAATTTTCCCAGAAGAGGTTTTGTTTCCCCTCATTTTTTAAGAAAAGCTTAAGTAATTGCATTTCAGCCTTTAGGGAGTTTGAAGAGAGGCTGGACCTCAGTAAGGCTAAGTACTGGTCATCTTGTGGTCTCTTTCAAACAACTGCAGTCAAGACAGCTAAAAGCTGACGTTATTCTTCATGTGGTGTACTGTCGTCTCTGGTTCAGAAGGATGCCAGCTGGACATGGAGAACAGGTGACTTAAGAGCTAAGGAGAATCTCCCAACACTGATTGTTTTTTTAACTAACCAGTCAAGTGTGATGCTAAAGGAAGCTCTTATTAAGGGTGTGTGTGTGTGTGACTCATTTAGTGACTAAGTGAAGACTACAGAGAAACATGTCATCTCACACTAGTGGGAATAGCTGGAATCAGAGGAAAATTTCAGCCTAAGTAGTAGTCTAGAGGTATGTACTTGATTTAAGTATTTGATAGCTAGGACTGCTGAAACGGTTGTGAGGCCTCTTCTGGTGCACTGAATAATTTGCCCAAGTGGGAAAGACTGTTTTGCAGTGGAAGAGTGGCTGCCCTGAAACTGTCTCTCCTGCAACCTGGAGCCACAGCTTCTTTGGGGCACCTGGACCTTTGACTCAAAAGTGTTTCATGTTCAGTAGGCTTGATGCAGCTTTCAGTATTTAAACTCTTTTGAGCTCAACTTGGAAGCACTATTTTGTACCCTCCTTGCAGCTTTCCTGGAGCCTCCATCATCTCTTCTGCTCACTCCCTGTAAAAACTACAAATAGCAAAACATGCATTTATAAACTATATATTAATCTCTCAGTGAGTTACTATTTCTGTGCCAGTCTGTTAACTCCTACAGTTTTTACTCCTTAGTTCCTTTCCTTGGTCGTTAAGGTAGGGCTCCATAGTCAATACTGCCAAATTTATTTGAGAAGTTTGGGGAAGTTTGCCTCAATACCGTCCATCTTTATGTGACAGCTTATTGTACTGAGACCATAGCTTGTTGTAATGGACTTGAAGCTTGCAAGTGTTTTATTCAGTTGTCCCCAAATACTTGAAAAAGTATCAGCTGGTGCAAAGTAATATAGTTCGATTCTGGTTTTCTCTTTCATGCTGAGGAGGAGCATTCTGTGGAAATAACTTCTGTTTTTAGTTGAATTGTTTGCAAAGTTGCAAATATTCAAAGCAGTGTGCAGGAAGGGAAATAGAATTGCATTCTGCCTGATGAAGGTGCTCTGTCATCCCTCTGACATCCATCTTTGGCACTGAGTTGGTCTGTGCTGCGAGACCCGCAAGGCCACCTCATTCCAGCTGCATCGTGGCCCTCGTGTCCATGCCTGGGGAAGGCTGAGGTGCACTGTGGCCTTTCCCTTCATCCCCTGCTTTCACAGGCAGGGCATGGGGCTGAATAGGCTGGAGGGAAGGGAGCCACATTGCGCCCCACTAGGTCCCTCAGTCCTGGCAGTTGGAGCATCTCAGGGTGCACCAGCGGGTTGGCCGACAGTCCAGTGTCTGCATCTCCCCCTTGCCTGAAATCTGGGTCCTTCCTTGGCAGTCTGAAGAGGCACTGGCAGACTTGCCCTGCTCTGTGGAGCACTAGGACTCTGAGCCATAGTGGCTGCTTTAGGAGGAGGTTATTTAAGGCAGACCTTATTTTCCTCCTTTTCTGTTTTCTGCAATAATGTCAGACTCCTTCCTGCTCTGTGTAAACAAAGTTTGAGATGACTTTGAGAGATATTGTCAAATGCAAAGGGAAGGAGCTCAAACAGAAAAGTACTCGTGAGAATGATGTAGAAACTTGGTTTCCAAACTAACAGCTGGTAACACGGATCAGCTCCGAGGATAAGACTCCTGCTGTCCCCAGTCTGTTTGCCTGCCAGGACTGTGCACGCTTCTTCCTTGCTGATAATGTCAGGCTACTGCTAGATCACAAAACAGACCAAGAAACCCCTTGTTATGATACACTCCCACCTTCACATCCTGTTTTGTTTTCTTCACATCACAAGGAAGTGAATAAAAACGTGAAAAATTTAATCTCTTACATGTTTGCCTTAGCAAATCATTTTGCAATTTTATTTATCTGGACATGCTCCTAATTAGTTGTATTCTGGTTAGTTTGAATATTTCTGAATTTCTTTAGTCTTGGTTCTCCATTTTCAAATTATAAAAATGCAAAGACCACAAATAAAGTATTCAGAAAAAGAAAAGTCAGATTTGTTAGTTACAGAAACTTTTTTTTCCCTTTGAATAGAACATTCAAATTTCTCAATCACCTGTTCTGACCTGATATTGATTTCCTTTAGTATTTCTTCCTCCTCCTAAGGGAAATAAATCTGTTTCTGGTATCTATCAACCATTCTTCCCTTTGATAAAAAGAATTCATATAATTCTTAAGTAATGCTAAATCTTCTGTCAACAAATTAGTCTTGTCATCAGCCATAAGGGGCCTCATGATCTTCTTGTTGACCTCTTGCTTCTAAAATACTTGGGAAAAAATCTATGCATATTAACTTTGGACTATAACCATAATGTTTATACTTTCATTTACAGCTTTCTATGGTGTTGAGAAGCAAACTATCTATTAAAAAAAAAAAAAAAAAAAAGCTTAGAAATATTATGTTTGTGAGTAAGATAGCAGGGGCTTAAGAGAACGAATGAATATGTGTGTAAGGTTAATTCAATATGTGCAGGTTAACCCAGTAAGATCAATAATTTAGTGGTGAGAACACTCATTTGAGATGTGCAAGTTGCATGGGATGTGGGATCAAATTTCTGCCTTTGTCCCATTCCAGATAAATGCCCTAATAGGTTATAGGATCAGTCTATCTTTATCTGGCCAAATAATTATTTAGAAAAAGTTATCTCCAGTAGGAAGAGATCAAGGTTAATACCACCCCACAATCCATGTGCGTGCTACAACTGTTAAGTTATTGACTGTTCTTTCAACAGGCTTTGATGAAAAAATTAATCCAATTTTTATTTTCATGGGGTAAAAGTATTTTGACACTTCCTAACAAAAAGTGGTTTTGTTGCAAATTGCCCATATTTTTCCTGCACTCTCCTTACCCCATGACATCGATGGAAATTTGCTGATGACTTTGAGTAGGCTCAGGATTTCGCTTTTACAGTTCAAGATTTCTTTCTTTCAAATTGCTCTGCATGGCTGGAGATGTAAACATACAGGACAGGCTCCGTAGTTGCAGCCATAATATCTCACTCTGATACACAGTTCTTAAAGGATGCCCTGTCCTGTTAGCATTAATTGTGTTTTTCCTTTTGATTTCTTACATTTCCAACGGCTACTCAATGCACCCCTCAAAGTCCTTGTCATTTTAAACTGCAAATTTTTTTTTACAGTATTTTTCCTGTTCCTTTTTTATTATATTTAATATTGTCATTTTTCATCAATATGCCTTCCTTGAAAAAGTATTATTTGCTTCTGGTTAACATTTAACTGAAACTGTCATTCCTAATGCCTTAGTAATCTCTGAAGGCTCTGTACTGGCCTGAAGCTTCTTAAAGTCAGGCTTTATTCTATTGTAAAAGTCCTGATGTCAGGTTTTCCAGATTTTTGGCAGTGTGAGCTATAAAAATTTTTCCCTTTGTCTCCAGTCTGTATCCACTTGATTCTCAAAAACTCTTGTCAAAAATTGCTATCATTTCACATATTATAAGGGAAAGCACAGCTCTCTACCATGTGCTCAGAGCTATTGCTTGATTTATTTCTTCCACTTAATATGCCCCAGATTATATCCAGTACTTGAATACTCCCGTTTCTACCTCGTTTCTGTCTCCTTTCAAAGCCGTATTAGTTTATTGTTGCCTCCTGCTCAGTTCGGTCTACCATCTTACTTCCCTTCACTTAGGTTTTAAACCTTGGTAATTGTAACCAACTGGTAAGGTCTCCTGGGGTTCCCATCTCAGTAAATTTTACATCCATTTAGCACCTGGACACATTCTTACCCGCTCTCCGAATAATAGTGCTGTGTACAAAAGAGATTTGAAAGGAGCAAGATGGCCAAGTAACCCCTGCAACTTTGCTGTCTCTTGAACTTGAGGCTTTTGTGATCAAATCTCAGTCAAAATGCAGAGTAATTGTGCTGTGTGGCTTGTGTACAATATCAAATACAGACCTGAACAAAATTTTCCTGTTAGGCTTTTCCTCTTTTCTGAAGTCGCAGTGCTGGGAAATTCAATTTTCCTGAGTTTTGTCCCAAACAAAGTTGGCTTTTCTTGGTGTTATATGTGTGACCTCTGATGGGAACAAAAAGACTATGCAGTCTTGCTGCCAGAAAAACTTGGCCACGGCCTTCAAAAGTTAATTAGGATCCATTTTTAGATGCCTAGTGTGATTTAGTGTATAAATGTAAAGCTTTCAAGAACAGCTGGAGCGCAGTATTTAAAAGACACTGAGCACTTATCCTACCCTTTGACACGAATTAGAGCTGTTTGCGTTCAGCACTTCTGAAAGGTACAACTTACCTTACAGATCTCTTTTGTTCCTGCATTTCTAGTTCACTTGAAATCCACTTTAGGGCATAGGGTTATTGTCACTGGAAGGTTTTCATATTGACTTTACCGAAACAGCTATATGGCTGCCTGAGTCAGACAGTCAGAAGATGTCTTCTATCT
>VZSV01000302.1:277704-294035 GCA_013398735.1 Nothocercus julius
TCTCCCTTTTTCTCTCTCGCTCTCTTTCTCTCTTTCTCTTTCTCTCTTTCTTTCTCTCTCCCTCCCCTTTCTTTCTTGCTTTAGAGTAGCAGCTAGTACATCTCTGTGATTAAAAAAATTACTGCATAACAAGTAAAGTGGATTATAAAGATTATGTTATTTCTACAATTTACCAGCAAGGTACTAATCTTACAGTCCTTATCGAAACAAAACCGCACTGCAAATGCACTGGCAAAGGAAAGGCTGAACACTGGACATGTATTAATTTGACTTAACATTTGGCAGAAGTTCTACCTCTGCTTGGTGGATTAGTGTGAATAGACTGTACTTGATTAATAAGAAATTGATAACCTCCACATGCAATACAGACAACAATATATATATTAGCACATAGGCTACCTCTGAAGTATTTGTTCTGCAAATGAGTACTAAACTTTCAAACAGCAGTTTAGTGTGATTTTAGACAAAACCAGCCTGATGCATTGAGTGTTTAACTGTATTAAATGCCTTTTCCCTGTTTACATAATGATATGCTATGTTTATTTTACAAGCGCTGTAAAAATATTAGTTAGCAGTCATAAATAGAGTCCTGATAAAATGATACTACTTTTCAGAACTGCTAATCTGTGTTAATGCCATTTTGGTAAGGGTCCTGTAACAGCTGTTAGAATTTTGTCCCCTGTAGGTCAGGGAGAGAAGATGGGAAAATCCTTAATAAAATGTTGTTAGAAGCTACAGGTGGGAAATAAAGAAGCTCTTGTGACCTGTAATCTTATTCCCTCATAAAGTCACGGAGTGCACAGCAGCTTCTGTGGCTGAAATTAGACAACACGCTAGTGGCTTTTCAATCTCAACTTTTGCAGTTCAGTTATATCATTTTCAGTGAAGAACAAATGAAGGATACAGCAAGCACTGCCCCTGACCTTCCTGGCTATTTTTAATAAGCACATTCAACTGCATGAGCTACTCTGTCTTAAATGAATTACTATATATCCATGTATTGGAAAGAAAATACAGTAATGTTTATCTTCTGTATAGACTGCACTGTCAGATTTTAATTAACTTTCAGCCGCAGGTAAAGAAAATATGCTAATTTTAATAGTCTGATAATTACTGTGGGCCTGATTCCGCTGCTCAAAAGCAGCCAGACTGGTACCCTGCCTTGCAAAAAGCCTCCCTAGGACAAACTATAGAATAACTGGCTACTTATCTTAAATTTTACATTCATATTGCAGGAAGGTAAAAGGAAAGGTACAATGTTAAGTCAATAATCAAGAACTAGTGAATGAATTATCTATTACCAAGAATGCATTATGTGTTTTTTGGGAGGAAAAAAAAAGTATATTTATATGTTCAAAATACATTACTATCAGCCTCCTATGACTGGACTTTATTTTTCTTTTTAAATGGCAAGTGCATTCCTATGCGCTTTTCTTTATATATCCAACATATACTCTTTGGGCATATGACTCTTCCAGGGATCACCTTTGTTTCCTTTCATTCTTTTCCTCTGGTGTTACCTTTTCCTTTCATCACAAAGGAACTACAGCATGGTGACATATGAAAACACATACATTTTTTCAATTGCCTATATTGAGGCTCCCTTCACCCCTTCCCCCGCCCCCCCCCCAAAAAAAGAGTGACGAATAACACATAAGATACAGCTCTGTAGACTTCTGTAGTAATTTATATTCATTCAGCTAAGAGAATAATAATTTCCAACTTAAACATTTATGCTATCTGAATAAAGCTGAGATAAGGCTTGAGTGTGCTTTCTTTTTTTTCACTTTATCAAAAGTACAAAGCAACTTGTTTAAAAATGCTCACCTAATACATTGTATAATACAATCATTGTATAGGTGTTGCAAAAGATTTGCATTGTACTGTGTTGCGTTGTATTGCCGAGATATTTGCAGTGGTAAAGTCACAAAATTTGTTTAAGTGTAATTACGTGTGATTACTCATCAGTCAAATGGTGAAGAACTGCTGCAGTATGATCTACGATGCTATAATTAATTGGCTGCAGATGCAATGAGTTGTCATTTCTGAAAATTTAATGTCATCAAAGCTCTTTTTCCGATAGCACAAGGAGCAGTATTGCTAATAGACTTCAGAGCTTGAAATAAATAAATCTTTGGAATCCTGTTGCATCTCCTGGGGTGTGACATTTGACAGTCTTTTATAGCGCAGAACGAAACAAGTTTGTGAGCTGGAATTCAATTGTGGTGTATTGATTCCTTGCATCAGTCATTATTCCCTGCTGATTGACAGCTGAAAATTGGTTACGTTAAGTATTTCATATGTTATATTGGCTGACATTTGCTTGCCTGCTCCTGTGTCAATATTGTTGTAAAGATCTCCAGCTCTATGAGATAGCAATATACACTGACTGTGGCTTTTGTGTGATGTTCCAGTGTTTTTCCTGACATAATTTAAGACATATTAAAAACCAGCAGCATCTTCCCTCTTGAGGAGCTTAATGCCAATATTATTGTCTTCCAAGGGAAGATCATGTATGCTCATAATCGGGTGCTAATTTCCACCCATACGCTCATGTTTAGGCATTAGGCACTATAACTGTAAAATTGAGCCGCCTTGATTGATTCATGTCAAGCCTCATCTCGGCTCCTGCAGTGGAAGTCATCCAGCTGACCCTTTTTACGCTAAAAGAAGAGATTTGTGTTCCCTTCTTTCACCTGGAACCATCAAATTGACTGAATAATCTGTAATACATTAGCGCTGACATTTGTTAGGCAAGAATTAAACAAGACACAGTAATCATCCCCCTGAATAAAAATTGTGTTTGATTTCCAGGCGAGTTCTATTAAGCGAGCGGCGTGGCCCCGCTCCTCCGGCATGGGAAACGGTGAATATTTTCGGTGCTAACGAACGGCGTTAACGCTTTGATGGCGGGCGGCCGAGCGCTACTGCCCTAGCGGCTCCCGAGCCTTGGGCCTGGCCAGCAGCCCGGTGAGCAAAGGAGGAGGAAATCCCTCGGGGCCACCACTGAAGACGGTACGTGGTGACATTGGACTGTCAAGCTCTTATATGTCTCTCTATATATCTATATATATAATACATGTAGAAAAAGGCTGCAGTTTTCCTGGTGTGTGGGAGGCCCTGCTGCCCCAGCCCTGTTAGGGGGCAGCAGTGTGGGGCACCTGAAGCTTGTTCATCTCCCTGGGCAGCTGGGGCTCATTAACCCACCTGGGGCTTGTTGTGGGAGGGGAGGCTTTAAAGGGAGGCAGCCGGGCAGGGCGGCAGGTCCTCGCTGCCCTGGGAGGAGGAGGATGCGCGCCTCTGCGCGTGCCCTTGTAAGCAGCCGTGGGGCATGCCCTGAAGCGCGGCGGTGGCTGAAGCGTGCCAGGGAGCTGGGCGGCTGCGCCGGTAAGGCGAAGGTGGCGTTACAAGGGGCAGGGAAGCTCGCTTGGGAAACAGGTGCCAGCGTGAGCTCCGGCTCTGCGTGCTGCCCTTCCTGTGCTCGTGGCAGCGCCTGGAGGCTCCGGGGGACAGCCAGCCTTTGGGCAAGGTTGGAAATGAGGTGTCTGGGCACTTGTGTCCAGCCTTTGCATGCGGCGAGGGAAGCGCCTGGAGCTGCAGTGTAGGAGAGTGTGTGACAAGGGCGCTTTGCTGGTATCTGCAGGTGCTGGTATGTAGGGGAGGGTGACACCGGTTACACCTGTGGCTTTCCTTTTTAGTAAGGTTGATGGGTGGTTTTTAGCAATCCGGACCTAAGTAAAGCATTTATTTTATAAAGAATCTTATGAAGATTTTTATAGTGCAGTTGTGCCCAGAGCCACCAAAGCCAGCGGAGTGCTGGAAGCGATGATAATGGCACTGGAAGAGAATGGTGTTGGTGAAGAAACCTAAAGCTGTGAAAACACTCTTGTAGGGTCTAGGAGCAGGGGGAAACCAAAACCAGGTTTCTGATAGTTTTGACTAGAAGAGGAGCAATTGTTTGTGACCAGGTTGCCTGCTGAAGGCTGGGAGATCCTGTGTGGAATGGGAAGTGGGACTGGCTTATATAAAACCACTTATGCTGAACAGAAGCCTTTTGCATGTTTAGGTGTTAATCCAAAGTGTTCAACAGTATCTAACAAATGTTTTATGCTTAACATAGTATCAAAATTAATGATTGAATTTTAGTTTAAAGGACATGTCATTGATTTTTATATTTATTTTTTGGTGCTGAGGGGGAAAAAGAAGTGTATATCAGAGCTTTGATTTCTTTTTGAAGGGGGAAAAGACCTAAGCATCTTTTAGCATTAAACAATTGCTGCTTTTAAATAAATAACTCTTGGACTGAATCAGAGTTCCTGTTGGGAATTAGGCTGTCATCACGGAGTGGCCAAAGCTTGTTTCTAGATTTTGTTCAAACTTAGCAAAAGATGTACGTGTTTCAAGATGTACAAAAAAAAAAAAAAAAAAAGTATATATGCTAGCTGCAGAGGTACCAGAAGTCCTAGGTAAATGATGGAGTCACAGTGTGCTAATTAACGTAGAGGCATGGCTTATGTGTCTACATGCGGCTGAGCTGCATGGAAGAACAGGTTCTTGCAGTGAAGTGAGATCTCCTGATGGTTGGAAAACTTCATTAGTGTCCTATCCTGGCTCCTCTGAAGTGACCGAAGAGCCAAATCTAGAAGGGGTTTACAGTCATCTGTTCTAAATTGGGCAGTAGTGTTAAAGGACTGAAAATAATGTATCTAAATAAGAACTTGGGGTGTCTGGGTTTCCTAGCATTTAAAAAGCTTTATTAGCTTATAGTTTTCTATTTTCTGATGCCTTCTTTATTTGGAGGTTACAGTTCTGTGAGATGAGAAAGTGAAGCTAAAGTTGCTGAGGATCCAGACCTATGAGAACCTGAGGTGAAACAAAACATAAAAGCTCTTTAGATGAGGCTTTATCAACTCAGGCAAAATGATATTTTAATTAAAAAGTTATGCACTACAGACCTGTACTAAGCTTCTGAAGCTGAAAAAGGAAAAATAACGTCTCAAAGAAGTAACTGCCCTTATGATGCAGGCCATGTCTATGCCGAGCCTGAGAGTGCTGAACCACCAGACACAGCTCCAATGTACAGTGAAGGTATTAACATACAGTAGGAAATTCTTGCCTTGGCTGGGAGGACTCGCTCTTCCTCACCTCTGTATTAGAGTGATTGATGGATAAATAGGAGTAGGAAATTAATAACAATATGAGCTGTCTAGCAGAGAAATTTGCACTTGGCATCTTGGCATGTGCCCAGGCTGAATAGACCTCTGAAAAGCATTAAAGAAATGTAGGAATTGTTGCCTGAAAAAGATTATTGGTGGGAGGCAGAAAATAAGTAGGCTCTTTAAATGATCTTTTTTAAGCTTGAATCCCTACTGTTGTATCTTACATTAACAATGTAGCTGTTCTGTGTATATTGTATGCCAGTGATTTTGAAAGAACACGTTTGTGTCCCAAAGTTTTCTCTCTCTAACAGTGCCTATTGGTGCTATGGCTATTGTGCGCGCTGGCCTTGGAGAGCCTGCAGTGCCTCTTACATTTCCTGTGACAGCAGTTGATACAGGAATGGGATAAATAGTGCAGAAGAACAGCAAGTGCTGCACTCGCCTCAGTAATGTTTCCTCTAAGCGTTTATGGGAGTGTTTGTGTTTGCGAGAAAGCCCGTGTGGAGTGCCGTGTCCCTGGACGTGGGCAAGGCTTCCTGCTGTAAACCTGTGCAAGGTGCTCGCGAGTTGCCTAGTCCTGCTTATAAGAGGTTCAGCCAGTGCGTCCAGGAGCAAAAGCACTAGTGTGTCTTGGCCGGGGGGGCCGTCGGCCCACCAAACGCGATGTACGGGGCAGTGTCCCGGGTGAGTGTCCGTGCGCGGTTGTGTTGGGCTGCGCTTTTGGGGCACAGACGTCTGCAGGGCCAGGCAAGCGGAGGACTTGTGGCAGGCTTGGGTTAGTGACATGAGTACAGAAAACTGTGTGACTTGCTTTGCTTGGCCCTCCTCTGTTGCTCAAGTGGTGCCTGCTGGCAGTAAGGCTATTTTTTCTTATTTTTTGCAAGGGCTATGCTTTCTGGCCTCTGAAACAGCGTGTGGGTGACTTCAAGTCTTGGGGCAGGTAAGCTGAGAAAGGAGATACTTTGGCAACTGCCTATTCTCCTGATCCTGCTGAAGGCCACAGCAGGGCTGGCTTGTTATCACCGACCGCGCTGCGACCTGGATCCCGAAAAGTGGAGCGGGATGACTCCTACAAGCCTCTTCCCTGGGGCGTGGAGAGCCGCCTGGCACACCCCGTATTTCTGGGTTTGCGTTCTGCTTTGCTGCCCCACGAAGTGTTTGTAAATGCACATATGTAGCAAGGGATGCAGAGGCCTGGAGGGATCTGTGCTGGCAGCCAGGTTCATGTGTATTCAAACACAATTCTGTGAGCAATCCGTGACATAACATACTTGGTGCAATCCAAGTTTTAATTCTGTGTGTGTTTTCCCCCCAACCACCCACCCCTTGGAGGTACTTTTAGACCCATTAATTGAGCAAAACCGAATTCTGGTACCTGTCTTCTCCAGGAAATATCAGAAGCGTTTAGTAACTTAGCTCCTGCTTTACCCTCTAATCTCCAAAGGTTAACATCATTTTCCCCTGTATTTTTGTTAAATGCAACGGATCCCACGCGTCCCCAGTGCAGCGGCAAAATGATTTATTGTCGCGGGCTGCAAGTAGCGCTCGTGCTGAAGCTTTATCTTGTCGTCAGCTTGAAAGCCTATTCCAATTAATGCCGCTTGCGCTTGCCGGGTGAGCTGCCGAGGGCGACGGGCCTGCCTCTCCGCAGCGCGCTATCCGATAGCCGGTGCCCGCCACTGGAAATTTAACAGGTCATTCAATGCTAGTCAACAAAAGACCCATGAAGCCTCATTTCACACCAATTATTACTTAGCATATGTATACAAATTGATTTAAAGAATTCTCAGGGATTTCTTTATGCTGTAATCTGGCAACATGTGTCCTGGCAGCCCAGAGGCCGGCCTGGTGGGATTGCCTCCGCAGGGCCCGGGCGCCACGTGCCCTCCGGCTTCCTGGCTGGCCGTAGACCTGGAGCCACCTCGGCCGCCTGGCTCCAGAAGGGCACGTGGGCTTCTCGGCCAGGAGCTGAGGTCTGTAAAGCCTGTGCAAAGCAGGGGCTGCCCTGGGCTTGCGGCAGCTCCCGCTGCTGCCCTCCTCCTCCTCCTCGGCTCCCGGAGCGTCCCCCCAGGCTCCATCTTCCCATTCACCTCCAGCGCTCCGCGTTTCTAGGCTGGGCAATGTTTCTTGCCTTTTTCGTGTTGGGAGTGTTACGGGTTTTTGCTTAGCACCTCGGGTATTTCCTCTGGGGGCGGAGAGGAGGGTTGTATTACTTGTTGCTATTGATTTTGAATATAGCTGCTTCCCAGCCGAGCGCTGGTCTTGGGTTCTTAAGCATCCACTGAAGTTGCTCTTTTATTTTTGGTTTGTACACCTAATTTTAGAGAGTAAGTTTTCTTAAGAGGGGAAAATGCCTTTAAGAGTATCTTAATGCAAAACAACAGCATGAAAACATGTTTTTTGGCCCCTTAGCAGCACTTTCAAATAGATGCCTAGAAAATCAGGACAGCCGCAAGGGGCGAGTTTCATGCTCTGCCCTCACAAGGGGGGGAATTCATGCGTTCTTCGCAGGTTGTTTTTTCCATTACTAAATTGCCATGAGAGCAAACTTGCCTGCAGCAATGGGCTGGCTCGGTGTTCCCCGTCCGTTCTCGGCGTGTCACCTGCGGAGGTGAGGAGCCTGGAAAAGCCAGGCCACATTATGTATGGGTGGCCTTTTGTTTGTGGCAGACAAAGGCAAAATCCTTCGGATTACCTGAAGATATCGTGTAACACAGAAGATGGAGTTACTATTATTCTCTTCTAAGACATATTGGGTTTCCCTTGGGCATAGAAAAGAAAGTGCAGCCAATCCTGGGAAGGTAGCTCCTATTAAAGATTTATGCAGGCCTGAATCATTTGGCTTAAACTTTTTTCTCCCTTTTTCTTAATAAGGGGGATGCTTTCTTTAGGCACGGCCTACTGAAGTAGATGGTATCACTAGTAATCCGTGGCTTAAGCACAGAGCTTCTAAATGGTTTGAATTAGGTAGAAGATGAGGCTGTTTGGTGTTTGTGTGTGGCTTATTATTTTTATTTATTTATTTCCTGTTTCTGCATTTTATGTTTCATTATGAAATTTCCAACCAAATAGCAATTTGGTGGGTTTTTGCCCTCTGTGTGTAAGCTTGCTTTTAGGCACATTCATTCAGTGAAACAGCTTTGAAGCTGTTGAACTGTGTAAATGTTATATTAACATTTTCTTTTGCAATTATAGACGTTTACTTGCTCTTGTTGAAATAGCCCCTTCAAGGGGAAGAGAAGAAAGCAGGAAGTGAGAGTACACAAAGAAATGAAAAAGTGGCAGTGCGCTCTGTTTAATTTCTGAAATAAATCATTTCAACTTCTAATTTACACTTCCCGGAGATGGTGGCTAAGGGTAGACAAACAAAGAATACTGTGAGAAATAATTTCATTTTGTTCCTTTGTTACATTAGATCACTTAATTTTCACATGTTTGGTTTGCATATGGAGATTTGTCCAATGAGTCCTGCTCTTTGAATTTGTTAACTGACACCCAGGAAAGCTCCAGGAGTCTCATATCCATCAATCTTCAATTTGCAAATTATGGAAAGACAAGCAAATGCTCAAATTAAAGATGCCAAATAAATAATGGGAATCAGCCCTTAGTCCAGCGGTTTCCAAGCTCCTGTAACTTGATTAAATTTGAAAGTCTAGTGTGCTTAACTTCAAGTGGCAACTGATCTTTTATGAAGAAGCTCTCTATTATCTAATACTAATTATAATCTTCTTGCAGATTCTTTAAAGTATCCAATACACCTAACAGAAGAGAGTTTTTTTTGCATGATGTTCTAGAGGGTGACACTACTAAAAAAAATTTTTTTTATTTCTTCTTAAACTCTATGGGCAACTTTCATAGAACTCGTATTGATGTTTCCTAATTACTTTTCATAAAATATCTTACTGCATGTTTTCCTGTATCAGGGATATTTATGCTGTTTGAATATATGCTTTAAGACTACTGTGTCTGTTGTGGAGTTTCTCTTGGAGACGGTAGCTGGTATTTTAGCGTTAGTGCTGTTCGTGCAGCGTGCCTTCGTTTTTGGGTGGTTACCGTCTCAACAGTTTTTCTCCTCTTTTCTTCTTCCCTGCCCGGTCAATGGCAGGAGCACATTTGTGGTGTTACTGTTGCTCAGCAACTGTGATCTCTTCACTAGCGCTGACAGTCGCTCTCCCTCCAGGAGCGCAGGGATGCGGCAAGGACAGGCGCGTTGATCCTCAGCGCCTTAGCGGATCTTGTCACACACGCACACACTTTCAAAAGCTGATGGCATCTAATAATCTTACTCAAGGCTCATCTTACACATCGTTGATCTTACAGTTAAACTCAGAAAGTTGCACTGCCTTGTTATGTCAAGGCAGGGAGGTCAGTAATTAGGCCACTTTGCATCCAAAAAATAAAGAAGCTTGGCCTATACAAAAGGGTAGCTTTGTCCCATTTAGAAACTATGAATGTGTTAACATCTGCATCAGTCCTTATTAGTTATCTACCTTTTGATTCCATAGGCTCCCATGTGACTCATTTTCTGATCGGCAGTCTAATACCAGGGTGTCTATCAGAATATGAGTGATCCTGTTGTATGCTGATGCAGGTTAATAACTGAGAACAGTATTCATGCTATTCTTAGGTATTTGCTGCTGGTAAAAAGATATTTAAATAGTTGGATGGATGTCCCAAAGACAATTTTTTTTTTTTTTTTTTTAAGTAAAACTAAAATAGCCTGTGGGAGGTAAGCTAGATTTTGCTGAACGACATGCCGAGGGACTAGAGGGGCCTAAAGGAACAACATGCAAGGTTCAGGACTAGAGGGCATTTTAATCCTGAGTCTTGCAGGAACTTGGCAAACCTGTTGAACTGTGATTGGTGATGCCAGCTCTGGGCCGGCCTCAGTGCCTGGCCTGGAAGTTGGTAAGATTGGCACTAGATTGCACAAAAAGGTTCAGGCAATGGGGCGTAACAGGTGCTTTTGCAGTAAAATATTATTTTATAGATATGTATGTATATAATAAAGGAAATTTGGAGTTACCTTTTGAGTATGCAGCATTAGTCTCAGGTCTTTTTGGAAAGAATTAATGATAGTGGCTGATACGGTCTGTAGGTAGGTTGGTCTCCCAGCCATGCGGTCTGTAGCTCCACCATGGCATCTCTGCAGCCCCAGCACCTGCATTTCCCTTCATGGACAGCAAAAAGGCCAACGTCAGCCTTGCCACGGCAGGACAGTGTGGCTGGGTGGCCCCTGCCTCGAGCCCCCTGCCGCTGGGCGCCCAGGGGCTCCGGCACGGACGCCCCCAACAGCGGGAATAAAGCTCGTGCTTTGGAGGCTGCTCCCAGGACCCACCCGTGAAACCGCGGTGGTGAGCAGCCTGTGCTTGCTGCCTTTTCAGGGGTCTCGGGGTTTTGTTGCCCGTTTCCAGTGTTTGCTGCTAGCATTGAAACAGCTCCTTCCCTGCTGAGCCCGGGACCGCAAGCGGAGGGTGGGCTTGGGATGGCAAGGTCAGGAACATAGCAAGTGGCCTCAGGATGGGAGCAGCAAGCAGGCACCAGGGCCAAGCAGATGACTGGAAGGAAAGGAGTGACAGGGTTTTAGCTGGATTTTCCTGTTGTTTGCTCTGAAATTCTTCCATGGACACTAGGAAGATTTTAACGTGGAAGTGCGTGGGAGTGAAATGCTGTGGATAAAGGAAGTTATGTTAAGATTGGTGACGTTCCTGATTGGACATTAAACGCTGTGTGTTCCTTTTCAGAGAATAAAGCCCAAAACATGATTGCCCATATCAGACTTAAATATTTAATGTGCACCTTGATTCTTCCACACCAATAAGCACAAATACATAGAAAAGGTAAATTAAGAGGTGTTTTGTAATGGCAACAAAAAATCATTATGTTGGCAGGAGCAGAATAAAATATTAATTATTTTTGCTACAATATCTGAAGTGATGCGGGTGGAATCCTTATTTGCTGTCTTGCTCCGTACAATGAATATTTTGTTTATTACAGTTTAAGGAGTGATAGAGTAGCCTGTGATTGAGTCCTGGTGTTTGTTTATCTATGTTATAATTTATTAAGGTATGATGTGGCTTGGCTTAAAGACCATGCTTAATCTGTGTTTGTACTCTTTGCATTTTGACATATTACTCCATCTCAGTGTATTATTAGCTGATCATGGTGGAGTTTTTTTTATTGCTTAAGACTTTCCATGTTTCAGGTGGTTTGTCTGCATTTCAAGCAGAGCTTCTACTCTACCACAGAAGTTTTTACTTCATTGAAAGCATATGTCACTGTGGAAAACTATATGCAGAATTTTATGAAATAGGTGTTCAACTTGTAGTGTTGATATTCTAGTTTTAGAGGGAAACTGGTGAAAATTCCATGCCTCTATTTTTAGAGAAGGTGGAAAAATAGGTGAGAGCAATTAAAATAATAATAATAATATGGTAATAGTGAGGTTCTTGAAGGAGCAAACGAAGCAAGTGTCTGTTCAGAAACATCTGGCTGAAAGCAGAATTTTCTTATCAAATGTGGGGAAGGGACTGAGGAAAATGCTGCCTAAAATGTTCTTTTCAATCCTTCCATCTATTCTTCAGATATAATAGGGAATTACAGTGAACTGCTGAGATGGTTGTGCTCATTCACATTGCTGTGGGGGGAAAAAGAAAAATTGTGAAATACAACTTTGAGTTTCTCTATGCCATTCCACCTCTAGCTCTATCCCTGGACACCTTTGCAATCATGAGAAAGAAATCCAGTGCGTGTTGTTTCATAATTACAGGTTTCCCTGTTTCAGTGTTGTTTTCGGTGGTCTTAGTCTGGTGTAATTATTCTCCTTTGCATCCTCCGCTCTGAACTGTGGCATGATATTTTTGTACGCTAATTCCTTTCACAGAAATGAATCCTCTGGCAGCTGAGCCTGCCCGTTTGTAGTGACTAAGAGGGAAGCTCCCCAGCTGTTTGTCACACATACATCATTTTTTGGGGGTGAGAGCGGGGGATTATTTAAAATGACGTTTTGCCATCTGTAAGCAACTAGCCATGAATGTTTTTCTCCATTAATCAATTTGAGTCAGGTCTCACTCACTTAAAAAACCCCGTAGCTTCTCATGGCTTTGTACCGTGTATGGGCTGCCCTGCCTTCCGGACACTTAGGAAAGGAGGAGCAGAGGAGGGTGAGGCAGAGCCCAGGCCCGGGCAGGGGCTCGTGCCTGGCGAGCCGGCTTTCGTCACGGTGTCGGGCTCGGCCAATTCACTGAGCCTGGACGGCGGGAGCGACAGCACTGGCGGAGCAGCGCACGCGGCTAGCCGAAACCTCAGGAGGTCTGCACAAAAATGAATGCAGTGCGTAATCTCAGGCAAAGGTGGGGCTGTGCCCGAGGCCGAGTGGGGCAGGTGCCGCAGCCGGCGCTGACGGCACAACTGGCACTTCTGGGTTGCCTGTGGAGCCTACCGAGGTGCCCTCGTAACCACGGCCAGGGCCCTGAGCAGTGCTCAGATAACCTGGCCCCTGGTACTAAGGAGTCATAAAGCAGTAGGTGTTAGAAGGTGTTAACAATAGAAGGTGTTAACAATGCATGTTAATGAAAATTGCATTAAAGGTTTCCTCAAAGATGTTTAAAAATGCATCACATTTAAATTTCCGAGGAAAGTATTGACAGAAGAAACAAGAAGGAAGGTTGACTTGTTTATTTTCTGGTGTCTCTAAGCTTTGGCACTATGTTACTAGTTAGTTGCAGGTAGCCATTAACATATGGGTGCCTCAGACATCCGTGCAAGTGATGAAGGCACAAATGTTATTTGTGTGAACAAACAACACAAATCAACCACCTATAACCACATATCTCCACGGTTAAAGTGTGACCGAGCTCCTGAAAATGTTGCTGCCTTGAGTATGTCAGTGCTAACTATCTACTGGTTTAACAGACGTGGAACAAAAGAGCAAATTATACATAATATAAATGCTGCTGCCAAGGAATTGGACGGGAAAATTATTACTTAGGTTGGCTTTGGCCCTGTGAAGCAGTAGCTGCTTTTTGCTCATACCAGCAAATGAGGGGGAGGGGAAAAAAACTCAAAGATTGTTGGTCTAATAGAGCCACCATTGGTCTAATAGGCCAAATTTCCATGCTTGTGAATACCCATGACTTAGCTGGGTACCTGTGGTGGGGAAGAAACGGTTTGGAAATATTAGGTAGAATTTGGGGAGGATGGAGGAAACACAAAATGAGATTGATCTGCCACATTATATCGCTGAGACCTCTTGTTTATTTATATATATGCTTGTGATTTTAGTTTTCTGAAACTATCCCTTCCTGTATTGAATTGTTAGGGGAAAATGCAATCAGCTAACTGCTTCTTGTGCATTTTGCAGTATAATTTGAAAGGAATCACTTAATTCGTAAGTTTAGTGTATGCGGGCCAGAAGAGGTGCTCTGGGTAACTTTGATGGCGAATATCAGTGTTGTGCGTGCGCACGGTTTGAGCTTTTTCCCTGCATTAATCTCTTTACACGGTAGTTTTGCTGGTATCTGCCTTAGTTTTGGCAGCTTGGGCAGCGTCGCTGGCGGTGGTGACGGAAGCGCCCGCGGGCCGGGGGCTCGGCGGCTGCGCGGGAGCGGCGCGCTCCTCGCGGCGCTCGCTCGTTGCCAGCCGGCAGTGAGCGCCGGTGCCGGCGGGACGTGGCGAGAAGCACAGTCGCGTTTAGGTAGGCGTGAGGAGGTTTTGTTTGGGCGGCTACCAAAGCCGTTGATTATGAAGAGATTTACTGTTTGTGCTTCTGTATTTACAGTATGACTGGAGTCAACTATTGCAGTCCGAAAGCAAGAACTGTGATTTTTATGGTTCTTTTGTGGACTTCTGTGGAGTTGCAAGCAAAAACTTTGAAATAACATAGGATAAGACAGGCAATGTCCTCCTCTCACGCATTTGTTGTGTTGCATGCTGCTCCCTGTTGCACTAAGTATAAATCCGGAGTGCGCTCCATGATGTTTAAGCAGTGATCCCAGTTAGACGTGAGGGTAGCTGATGGCAAAAGTGGGTCTAGAGAACTTAAACTGTTTAGAGGTTGATGCATTATGACCCACTGCCGCCTTCTCAAGGTTAGCTTATTATTGGCTTGTTTCAACAGAGCCTCACGTGTCCTTTTCAGTGCAATCATCCTTTACGGTGTATTTTTTTTATTGGAGGCCATACAAGTGAGTGCATACGGGCATGACGCCTGTTCTCATGTTATCAAAATACACAAGTTCATTTTACAGATTCTTTGGGTTGCACTGCTCCCTTTTGGGGGTGAAGGGTTGGTGGCAGTACTGAAGGAGGAGGAACAGGCCTTAACAGGGCAAACCTGGCTAGGGAAGCAGGATCAGACAATGCTCAAAAGTGGAGTAATAAGGAAAATGCAGAGTGAAAATACTCGGGCGTGTGCCAGGGTCTTCCAATAATCAAGGTGCTAACCATATCCTGAAGGCAATATTTCTATCAATGTGGGCAAGGTATTTTCATAAGTTTAGGTGTATCTTTAAGCAATTGAAGTGAGTACAATTTACAGATAAGACTGCTATGAAAGCCCTCTTTTCCCCTTTTTGTGTGTAAAATGTTAGCAGTTAACCAACTTGGTAGACAGAAGGGGTCTGTGCTTTATCTCCCTGATGTGAGAGAAGCGAGTAAAGCAGGAAGGAGTCTGCACAGCACCAACCTGCTTCTGCAGGTGGCTGCCTCGCACATAAGGGGATGTGCCCAGTTACAGCTCCTGCTCCCCTAAACACTGCTAATGTTTTTCTAGCACAGCATTACCAATTTGTGGTTTACTGGTTAGATTTCCGTGTTCTTGAGGGGCGAAGTCTCAGATCACTTTTACTTTGCTGTTATCTTTTATGCGTAATTATATAAACCCATAGATGGAAAAATATCATTGGTACTCATTCGTATGGAGACACAGGTTATGTGGTTTGTCAGACATACAGAAACAGAAAGAAGGAATGCTGCACTGTAGCTGCCTCTTTCTCCTGATACTAATATTTCAAATTTAATTAAAACAATGCTCAATATTAATTAGTATGGCATGGATAACTGCTGGTTGTACTATGTTCAGGGTTAAAACTAGCATGTGGAGTTGAGCACAGATCTTGGGCCTGTGTTGGCAGCAAGCAGGAGCTGCAGCTGTGGAGTCGGGTGCTTGTAGGAGCTCTTGGCCCTCGAGCAGGTGAGCTGGAGGCTGCAAACTGCTTACCCAGGAGCCTCCTGCTAGCGAGGGCTGGGTCCTGTGTGATGTGCCCGGAGCGATAGCTGTGCTTGCAGCTTATGTGGGTAGCATCTGTGACATTAGACACTTGAAATCTATAGAATTTGCGCTGATTGAGCGGTGAGGGTAGGGCAGACAAAATGCTGGCTTTGGGTGAAAACGAGTGGTTTGGCTCACACGTGCTTAATGAATTTCCGATAGGCAACGATGAACACAGGAGTTGGGAACTGCTGATGGGAGCTGTCATTTTAAGGTCCTCCTTTTCTGCGCTGAGTGTTTCCGCCCCTGGTGTCAGAGGGAGGTGGCAGCTGGTGCCTGCAGGTTGCTGGTGGCCGCCGCTGGGCAGCGTGAAGGGAAGGCCTCCTGCAAGAAGGGGCATGAGCTTCTCCCCTTTGCTTAGGCAAACACCGATACCACCGAGGTCTGAAAAAGAAATAATCCCGTGCAATTGGCTACTTCTGGATTGTGGTGGTCTAGTCACTGGTGGTGGTGGGGTTGCAATATGATGCCACTGGTTTGACAGCAACTAATGAATCAGGAGAGATTAAATATGCTTAGTTTAATGAAATAAAATAGGCTGGGATCAATACTTACCCTTGTTCTTCCTCAATCTTCCCTCTCAAAACTTGGTACCGAGTTACTGGTAGCTTGCCTCAATGAGGAGAGAGTTATTTTTGCAAACCCGTTGGACTCTTTAAAGGCGTTATTTACCAATGCACACGAATAAGACGTGACTAGTAAAAGTCATGCCCTCCACCGAGGCTCGCTGGGCTTCATTCTTGCTCTCCCGAGCAGAGCCTGCGGGGCACATGAACACGGGCCAGCCTGGGCAGGCGTTACGGGGGAGGCCGGTGCCCAAGAAGGGCCACCGGGGATGGCGAGGCTGCTCGCGGGAGGCCGAGGCCGCGTGCCCAGGGCAGCGCGCTGAGCTCGGCGAGCGC
>VZSV01000302.1:294095-307367 GCA_013398735.1 Nothocercus julius
CGCGCCCAGGCTGGCGCCGCGGGGGCCGTGTGTGACCTGACCGTGCGGAGTTTGCCTTTCCCCAGCGTGGTGCTGAGCCCGTCGCGCGAGCCCGGCTGCCCCTCGAATAAGCGCCGCTCTCCCCGCCGAGGCTCGAAGGGCCTCTGCGAGCCGCCGCCGTGCCGCTGGTGCACCTCCGCGTTTAGCTCACCTAACATGAGCTCCTAAAGGTGCCGGCAAAGGGCGCCGCAGCAGCTACGGCGCGAAGCCGTGCGCTAGCAGCGCAAAGGGAAAGTCGGGCAAGCATGGAAGATCATTAATTTTTCCCATGGTGTTTGACTCGGCATGTGATCTTTTGGCCAGCAAAATGCTTGAAGCTGTGTAGTTAGTAACACTTCTCCAAGAGACTGTCATAACCATACTTTAGACACTGAGTCACAGATGTTTACTAAATCATCATCGCACACTCCGGTTTCTAAGAATTACACAGAGATGGGCTCAGCGAGGCTCGTTTCTTGAATGGCCTTTTCTGATAGCAGACACCCCGTGTATAAATTCTCCCCATACATTTTCCTGCAGCTCAAATTACAGTGCTTGATTAATTGATTTGACTGGGGAGAATGCACCAAGCAAAGTTCAAATGGAAAGAGTAAGCAGCTGGGCACACGTTCGCCTTCCTTCGCAGCCTCGTTAGCTCGCCGGGGCCGATGATTTCATGCACGCCGCGGCACTAAAGCGCGTTCACGGTGCCGTCTCGCTGCGGATAGATAATGTTCTCATCGCTGCTGCAAGTGTGAAATAAATTTCGTATAGGGCCAAACTCCCACTCTGCTGATATCTGTGGGAGAGTTGCTGCGCTTTCAAGGGGATCGGCATTTGGCCCCTGTGATGTTCCCTTTGAAAGCTTTCCTGCTGTTTTCCGCTGGAAAGGGGCGCTCTGGAAAGGGACTGTGCATCGGAAACCTACTTTTATTCTTTCTTTCTTAAAGCTGCTCTCTCAAGAACGATTTTTTTTGGAAAGCTTGTTGAATGATACTGGAAAATTGTTCCCATGCAGCACTTGTCTGCAAATTGTGGCTCTTTAAAGGAAATGCATATCACACAACCACAGAGGAGGGGGAGATGGGTTTTGTGCGGCAAGCCTAATTCCTTCTGCAAGTCCCAACCCAAAACCTAGCGAAGCCTGGCATATTTCCATGGTAGTTTGCTATTTAGAGGGGTGTTTTTTTTTTTTTCTCTCTCCTCTCTCTCTGCATGCTACACTTCCTGTCAGGAAGAGGATGCAGAAATCCCCCCGTCCTCTCCCCAAGTTGTAGCAGTGTTTCCTGGGGACGTTTCCCTGCTCCAGGCACCCCGGGCACCTCAGGCTGCAGCGGGCACTGCCAGACCGTGCTCCTCACTGGGCGCTGCCTGTGCGGAGGTGAAGGGCAGCGGTGCCCTGGAGACACAAGGCAGCAGTAAAGGTCCCTCTTCAGAAATGGGAAGCGCAAGGGAGCCTTAGACCCCACCTGCACTAAACTGGTGGCTAAGCTGGAGTTTGTGCCCGCATGCCCTTAGGAAATGGCATGCTGCTGCCTCCCCGCTCGGTGCTTCTCTCTCCAGTCCAGGCTTTGCAGGTGTACGTGCAGATGTGACTTGGGTTTGTAGATCAGCCAAATAGTAAATAAAAATGTTTATTAAATTATATACAAAGCTACTGTAAAACACACTCTTTGTAGTAGAGAATTTGCTTATTTATTGGTGGCTCATACAGCTCCTGCTTGGAAGCAGCCTTCCTTTGGATGTTTTCACTCTTTACTACATTTTTATATTTTTATGTCAGGAAAAAAACAATAGGGATGTGAATGCCTCACTTCATGCTTGCTTTTTGAAAGAGAGACAGTTTGTGTGCCCTCTTGCACGTGCATGGCCAGACTGCCGCAGCCAGGGATGCGGCCGGTGCAAAACTGCCCAAGCTGCAGTGGCTTGAGGACGTGCGGGGCTGAGCCTGCTCCCATGCAGGGTAAGAATGTGCAATAAATTAATGTTAGATACCAGATACACATTTTCTTAATGCAGTGTGTTATGCTAGGTTTAATTTCTAAATCAGGTTTCAAAAGTTGCTGAGTAATTTCTTTAAACAGGGGGGTGTTTTCAGCAGAGCTGTGAAAAGCATGTGCTGGGGTTAGATGCTCTCCAACTGTTCCTTGCACAGACCTCAGTGCTACAGCAGGGCTGACGACAACTAGAAAGCTGGTGTTGCCCTGGGCAGCTTGAGAAGTAGGTATTTGACCTCTTTATTAAGTGTTAGAAAGGGGACACTGAAACTCAAACATAGCATGCTTGTGTCAGTGGCCATGTCAGATCACATAATATGGATATCTATAGATCTAAGTATATTAATGGCTTTGGGTTTCTTTGAAAAAGGAAAACTTTAAAAAGGAGGAGGACTAGAATTTGTACATGTAGTCTGACAGTATATTTTCTTTTAGGAAAATCTGGGAGTAAAAGCAACATTTGTGTACACTAAGCAGATGTTTATGATTAGTTCTTGGTTAACATCACCCAGCTGGCCATGGATGATCTTATGGAGGAGAGAGCATTTGAGTGTCACTGGTGTATGGGTATAAATCGAGACTATGGCAGTCATGATGTAGGGGCAAATGTGCTACGTTTCCCATTTAGGAACTCTCTCAAATCACATCATGTGACAGTCTTCACTTCATATGTAGCCACCACTGCAGTGTGATTCTGGTTCCCTGTAAAGCTTGGGTGAATACACTGAGAGCAACTTCATGCATAACGGTATTGGTCACAGACATGTAATATGTGCATCTGTGTCCATAAAAATTTGTTGTTAACTGAAGGATTTCAGTCAGGTAGTAAGATACCAGAAGCAATTTTGATCAACTTATATTAATTTAAAGATGCTTAGTTGTAACCACACTGGCTTGAATATAACTTGCTGTAAGTAAAGCACAGTCTTTATAAATATATGTATTTTTAAAATCACCTGTTTACTCAGGAACTGATTTGTGTCATTTCATCATTCTTTCTTCTAATTTCTATATCAACCTACTGGAAAACCACTTTGCGACTTGTGTGAGAAGTTATTTGCCATACTGCTGTTTGCACTTTCAGTGACATTTTCCAAGGTACTTTCCTATTGGAGGCTACAAATGGAAAGGAAAATCTTCATCCTACACTGTCCTGTTAGGAGTGAAGGTGTCTGCCATGCAGTGAGGGCTGGAAAATTCTGTGCATGTATTTAGCATTACTCATGTGATTAATCCTATTGTGCAAATGAATATGTGGACAAGCAGAATATGGGAATAAGCTTTTTTCCATGCATCTTTCATACCATTGGAGAGTTTCTAAATATGATTAGGGAACATATGGTACAGATGCACATGCACATCAGAAAGAAATGTCTGCTATGTTATATTAAAAGATTACGTTATCAAAATGTTTCACTGTAAGAGTCAAAATTCTAATTACTGCAAGCATCTTGGCCTATGGTACCATAAAATTAAATGTGATATTTTAATTAAAGCTACGGGTTGGAGGATGAGCTACGATATTTTAGAAATGTGACGTGTTCATCACAGTGCCTTCCAAATGATCTCCTGCCCATGGAAAACTTGCCTTTATCCTGACAGTTGATTTTGTCAAGGTTATTTTCAGATTGTATGGGCAATCATCCCAAATGTAAGGCAGATATATCACACACAAATTATTTACAATAGTCAAAGTTATGGAGTTAAAATTTTTCCAAAGTAGAACATACTTGCAGAAATATCTGGCAAGTTACTTAGTTCCTAGCTGACAATGAATATTAAATCCAAAACTGATTCTACTTGTTGGGAAGGTTGAATGAAGCTGTATCACTTCTTGCAGTTATTTCTTGGTGAAGTTTAATTTTTCAAAAGTGTGGTGTGTTTTTTCACTGTACCTGGAATATGTGTGCCCAGTTCCATTTCCAGTGCACACACCTACTTATGCACACTGTAGGATCACTCCTTGATGTTTAACTCCTTAACTGCTACGATATTTTGTGAGGTTTTCCCACCTTAATATGGCCAAGTATTACTCCACAGTTTGAGCAACAAATCACTGTTGAATTTTCAAACCCGTAGGCAGCCTGTATATGTAATAGCCAGCCAGGTACTACTCAGCCTGCAGAAAATGGGGTCTGGATCTGGAGATGCATCGTGACAGCGGAGACGGTTAAATCAAATGATGCAGATTCCTCCATTTGTAAATGTGCCACCAAGCTGGATGCGTATTAGGACACTGAATAGAAGTCCACCTTTCAGAGTGTGTTCTTAAGTTTCTTGAAATAATATATAGCTGGAAATGGCAACCTATTTCCTGAAGTTCAAAAACTTGTATATTCTGAATTTCTTTGGTTAATTTTCTATGCAAAATGAGTAAGGGCAGGGAGATCTTTTTGACTGTGAGGGATGAAGATAATTGCATTCAGTCCAACTACTATCAACTTTATTTTGTTGTTGCTTGGCAGTCAAAGACCCTCTGAAATGCTTTAGAGTTTGGGTTATTGACTTCAGTAGCAGCAGTGTTAACAATGCAACTTTTGGAAGGGTTTATATCCTATCATAAGTGCTAATCCTGGGGTAGTGCTTGGTCTATAATGTTCAACTGATGGGAGTTAGTTGGCCGAACAGAGTCTGCTCTTACCTGTTCTGAACTGCCAGTTGCTTTCCAAATTGCTTTGTTTTATGACAAGTAGGTTTTAATGCTGCCTATCAGAGCTCCGGCAGCGCGAGTCTGGTCGGAACAAAGTTGTGCCGGTTGCTGCGCGGGGACTCGTTGCGGCGGCCGTGGTGCCCCCGTGCTGGGCTCCGGGCCCTTCCTGGCCACGGCCTTTGGCAAAGGGTCCTCGCCCGGTGCTGCTGTGGGGGCTGGCAGGTCCCTTGCGCTCTGCGGGGCGGAAGCCGAGCGGATGCGGGGCCAGCAAGGGGAGAACTTGTGTGCCATTTCAGTGTAGATGAAGCCCCTTCTCTCTGCTGTGACCCAGCCAGGGGCAGAGGAACATCCCCTGCCAAGGGCACCTGCCAGCAGCACTTGCTAAGCTTGCAGTGAAAACTTTATTCCCCAGTGCTGCATGGGCATTTGATGACAGAGTACAGGAAATAACATGGAAAGAAACATTCTGGGCTTTGGTTACGCAGACCAGGACAAGTACTCGAGGCCTGATGCTGTAGGCAATCAATTCTCACTAAAAGTCTCTATACTTTTATCACCATGGACAGTGTAGGAGTGCCCGAAGAATGGCTGAGCTTCATTAGCAGCGCTCACCCCAGGCCGTACTCGGTTCAGTGACAAAATTGTAGCAGGAGACTCTGGATTTTAAATGCATTCCTGGAAGTCTGTGTATTGCCTGGATTTCAAGAATGCACTTTCTCATTTCTCAGCTTTGACAGCAACAGCAGTACTTTAAATATATAACTGATTGATTTATTTATGGGGGATTTCCAGCTCCTCTACAATTTTTTTTAAATCTCTATATGATGTGTCAGAATAGCAATGAATAATTTAGCTTGAAGCCAAGACCATACTGCCCTGTATCAGGGGATGTGGAAATTATTTCCTCTCCAGTGTTCTGTGGAAATCCAGAAAATCAAATCTGAACTGTGTTTGACTGTAGCGATTACCTCCTCATACGAGGTCAGTAAACTCCTTGTGTAAGTTCACTGTCCTGGCATATGTTTGTTGCTAGTCTAAGGTCTTAGCAGCATCTCCTTTCCTGTTCTTGTGATGAAGCCTCTTCTCTTTTGAGTCTTGCTGAGGCAAAACTATCAAAGACTTGCAGAGTCCTCGAACGCCAAGCTACCAGGTGTTCAGTCTGTGAAGGTCTTTTTTCTGTACTAAAGCAGATGGGTATGAATTCTCTGCTAAAGCATTTATTTTTGTTTTTGTATATACGTGTGTGTGTGTGCGCATGTGCCTGTGTGTGTGAAAATATATATTAAAAAAAATATATCACAGTACTCTAGCTGAAGTGATAGCAGTGCTTCATACAAACAATTTTAAGGAGTGATCCATCAGGCGAGGAGAGATTCCCAGGCTACGCAGTCCTTTCAGAAACATCTCTCCTGACTCAAATTATAACTTCTGATATATATATATTTTTTATTCACACCCCTCTTGATACATATGGGAAGATGAAAACCATAGGATGGAAAAAGGTTTTCTGCTTCCTGTGTTCCTAGTGGGGATGAACAGGCTATTTGGATGAAATGAGTAAAATAGTAATACTGCTATAAAATAGTAATACTACATCTACAACCTTGTATATGTTACTGCATGTGAGCCAGGTTAGCTGTTGTTGTTCAATTCTACCTCCGGGACTCAAGATCTGCAAACCGTCCAGGCAACTTTTCTTTTGTAAAGCTGAAGTGCTTGGTTATGCAAGAACCTCTGTGGGCTTTGTGGCTGATTACTTTTTTTTTTTCCTTTTTTCTTTTCTTTTTTTTTTTTTCCCTCCCCAAATATTCTAATGTCTCAGGATCTATTTAGGTAATTGATGTCTTTTCCATCAGGATATGATATGCTTTCCCAAGGAAAGTGCTGAAAGCTTCAGTTCTTGAATCACTTAAATCTGGATAGGAGTTCAGCCAAAACCAAGCTTACATAGTTGGCATTCAATCTGTCCAGCATCTTGCTTCTGCTCGTAGTGCCTGTGATTCTACTATATGAACTATTCTGCCCTCCAAATCGGGATAAGAAGTTGCACGAGCATCGAAATTGCAAGCTATAGCTTCCTTGGCTCGGGTAGGTGCTTGGGAGCCGGTTTCCTTACGCTCCTCTAACAGGAGCTCCCCAGGGTGAGTGAGGCTCTGAATTCCTGGGTGTACCTCTGCTTTTTAAGCAAGTGTAATAGTGTCTCAGTCAATTCTGAGGTGATCAGTTTTGAAGTCTGTGCACCTTTGGCCACTCCTAGCTGACTGTAGGTGCTGTTACCATCTTTGTGTGAGTGATGCCAGCGCTGCTTCACCTGGCTGGCACTTGGTTGCTAGCTAGCGCTCTTTCCTCGGGTTTTCCCTGGAAGCTGGCATATGCTAATCCTTAATTCCTATCAGTGCTTACTGTGGCCAAAATAAATCACTGAACCATGAACTGAGTCCTAGGCTTGTGGGAATGGAACTTTTCTGCCCCTTTCAGAAGGGAGATGTGTTTCTTGTAGGTCGATCTACATAGGTACTGGCTACATTTACAGGTGAAAGAAAAGCCATAGCAATTTTCTATGGCAGGAATAGTTTGTACATGTTTCAGAAGTACCAAGAGGAAATGATTCAATTTTCTGTACTACTTAATTGTACAAAATGTGTAGCTACACATGTAAATGATGCATTTGTGAGACAGCGGTAACCTTAAAGGTCAGCAGGGTTTGTAGAGATCTTTTCCCCTCAGAACCAGCAATGTGGCTACAGCTCTGGATGGGGCTTTAAGTCAAACCTTTCCAATTTGTTGGAAAGAGCTGCTAAGGAGCTGGGTTGTCTCTGCTCCGCCACTTGGCAGGCGGGTTGCAGGCAGGATGAGTCATGTCTCGTGCGCATCAAACAGTGTTTGTCAGAGCCTTTGGCATATTGATGGCTGGAGAGCGAACGTACGCTGAAGGAATCCTTCATAAGGAAGAAAAGTGCCCTACTGATATGTGCCAGTTTGCTGTCAGCTTAAACTGCCAGATATTTAATGCTAACTGCGATTGTTGGAGAGAAAGCAATTCTCAACAGGGTGTTATTAGAGACTGTTCAAAACAGCATCCTGCAAGACGCTGCACAGAGCTAAGCAATCTGCATTCCCGTTCAAATGTGGACAGACATGCACACTTCCAAAACTTTACACTGCCAGTAGTTCTCTTAATCTTTAAGATTCCAAGTTACATCCCAAATATCTTAGGTAAGTTTTACTCCTAAGTTTTTATAGAGAAGAGAGGGATCATTGCACACTATGCTAGACTTAGCCTTATCCATGTACAAGGAAGAAATCCATTGCTAGGGTCATTGAGTAAGCATAGTGTCAGGGAAAGTAATGGAGAGATTACTTCCTAAATGTCCCGAGTCTTCATGTTTCTTAGGGTAAGTTTTCTTGAAATAGATCTACCTTTGAGAATGGTATGAAAATTGTACTAAATGATTGCAGAGGGAAAGTGTGGTGATGCTGCTGCCTGTTCTCAGTCTCGGACAGATTGGTGTCATGATTTACTTAAATACAAAAGATTCTAAGCATTTTTCTAATGTTCTCTGGAGATTATCTCAAGCTTTAGAGCCAGACATGGGACACGCTATTTTCTAAACTCAATCTACTGTGGCTTTAAATACATTACAGTGTTAAATTTCTTTTAATGACCTTGATCAAATACCTCAGAGGTAATAAAAGTATGGAATAATGTTTCTTCGCTCTCTGTCTAGTGAGAATTCTTTCTGAATTCAGGCAGTTACCACGTTTGCGTTGGGCTGTGGTAGAAGGGGTAGGACATATGATGCATGCGGTGGCATCTGCGCAAAGGGAAGCGCATAAAGATAGTGGGACGTTGGGATGATGGACGAGGGGCTTCTCGTGGTGCTGCTGGGCCACCTCTGCGCTCTGGCACAGGCCCCCAGCTCTTGGGAAGGTGCCGCTGCACTAAATCCCTGCGGTGTCACAGGCCCTTTGGTAGCTCGGTGCAAAGCTGGCAGGTGCTGGAGACTAGGGTGGTGCTGCTGGCTCGTTTTACTTGCAAGTGGAATGCTTGAACCCCTGGGGTCAATTCCTGGCCCCTCTGAAGTTAATGAGACTTTGCCATTGACTGCAGTGGAGACCAACATGTTTCACCTCAGGTCTCCAGGTGTGAAGGGTTAATGCATCAACCCTCTGCAGCATTTAGCTCCCCAGCCTTGATACCAATTTCAATATACTTTAGTGCAAGTCTGTAAATATGACATTCAGACGTGGTTCCCGAGAGAAATGGGCACATCAGCAATGGTGCTAGCTTGAATAATGCATATCAGGAGGATTTGTGAGACTCTCAAAAGGGAGATGTGACTTGTGCTTGAGGCAGTGTTGCAGGAATTGTAAACTGACAAAGCTTTTAAGAATTTCTCTATGCATAAATATTTGTGTGATGGTGGTATCTAGAGTCCCTGGTAGATTGTGAGGGTCCCGTTGTGCCCAGTACTGTAGAGTCTCTCCCCCTAGAACTTGTATCAAAAGCACACAAGATATTTAAGGTGTTGGATAGTGATGTACTGTTGTGTGTGTGCGCATTTTTTTTTTTTTTTTAAGCATATTATCTGTGGTAGAACCCCCATTGGAATGCAGATTATCAGCTTCTTAATCCAATTCATTAATGAAATAACAGTGCTCAATTAAAACACAATCAATTATCCTTACAGCCCTATGCTTACATCAGAAAATAAACATGATGGTTCTTCCAGTAGCATTGTGATTATCACTTAAAAGTGTTACTACATTTGCATCCTGCAAGTAGTAGTAATGCACTTGCTTTTATGCTTGTTTTTGTAATGTTAAGTTTTTTTCCAGAGGAGAGGAAAAGTGGTTGATGTTGTCTTATGTGAACCTGGATTGAAGCTGTGCTCTCCATTTCATTGCTTGGTCATGCTGCCGGTGCTGAGGTCTTATAGGGCACACTGTACCACTTGAATTCAACAGCAAAGTGCAAATCCCTGAGTGGATTAGTGTCCCATAGGTGCACCTGAGGTAAAATGAAGCTCCAGTTGGGATTCATCTAGTCTCACTGAGCCATCTCTTTTGTGGAGGTGAGAGC
Organism: Nothocercus julius; assembly: GCA_013398735.1. Classification (NCBI taxonomy): domain Eukaryota; kingdom Metazoa; phylum Chordata; class Aves; order Tinamiformes; family Tinamidae; genus Nothocercus; species Nothocercus julius. Next base: position 303,844 of record VZSV01000302.1, read on the forward strand.
AGAGCTTTGAGGCTTGTGCAGGATGAGAGAGGAAATCTAAGGTCAAGTTAGGATGAGCAGCCCACTGTCTAGATGTGCACTGCTCTAACTTTGATTTACCTTTCCCAAGTTGTACTTCTGCTCTGGAAGGGGAAGTTTGCTTTTTAGAGAATATGGTGGCTTGGTTCTCACAGCATGGGCGGTGCAAGTTCCTAAACATTCTGCCAAAGACTTCAGCTGCAGTGTCTTTTCAAATTCAAGTAAGAAACTGTGGTTATTTGTTCTGTTGTGTTAAGGTCAAGATATGAATTATGTTTGAGAGATCCTCAGGAGTGTTTTCAGTGAAAATGTTGTTAGTGAATTTGGATAGGAATTCAAACTGTTTGGAGAAACTTGCCTAGATGTGTTGCAAAATCCAGATACACAGTTCAGACCAAAGCCTCTGTCTTCCAAAACAGTGAATCACACCTCTGAAAACCTGAAACAAAGCCAAAGTAGATCGAAGCTCTTTAGCGAGCTTACAGTTGTGCAATACATGGTGTTTTAACTCACTGTCTTGGAGCGCGTCTCCATGCCTCTCATTTTAGAGGAGAGTTGATATTTGATGATTAGTAAATCCAGGAGGTATCATCAAGACAATTGTGAAACAGAGCTCACAGTGCAATTACTGCTTGTCTGCTGAAGGAGTAACCAAATGCAGGGTCCTGCCCCCCGGAAGGGCTGCGCGGTGTGGGAGGGCTGTGGCTGCGCCGCGTGCCAGTCGCTGTGCTCTCAATTACGAGCGAGTCCCGCGCCAGGCACGGCGCGGAGCCGCAGCGCTGCGTAACGCCGGCGGCCGCGGCGCTCCGCGCGGGGACGCTTCCCCACGCGTTTCTAGTCTGCAAACCTGGGAGAGCTTCCTCGTTCTAAAAATCTAAGGGTTAAGATCACTTCCAACTTGAAGTCATTAGGCTCTGTTTTATTAGTCTGGCCTATGTGATGCGGATTGCTATCACTGTTTTTCTTAATTTATTTGTATTAAAGTATTGACCAGAGGTTTCAGATGTGTACAGAGGCCTTTATGAGAAGGACAGATCAATGTCTACCCGTGAATGAAATTCACTGGTAGGAGCAAGAGGTTCACTTTTTTTTTGCCTTAAATGGGCCAATGAAGCCTTCAGAGGATATGCTTGTGGAAGCCAACCTGCACACAGTGCAAATGGCGTTGGCTGAAGGGAAAGGAAGGTAGTGGCTGTAAGGGGGAAGACCCAGAGAAGTGGTTGCAGGAGAGGTTTAAAAACGCAGAAGGAAGAGTTTCTGCCTAACAGCAGAGTCTGGTTTTATATCCATGCTAGAGAACTTTGTGCGTAATGGAAGGGCAGCCGGCTGCGGTGGCTGCAGCCCTCGTCGCGTAGTCGCTGCGCCGCTGGGGCAGCCCTGCCCCATGGCTGCGACCAGCATCTCTAGCAGTGGTACTGCTGGTCTATCTAACCAATGTATTTCCACTTTCTCTTCTGGATAACTTTGGATTTAAGGAGTTCTTAAGCTCTGACAAATTTTGGCAACGGCTATAAATCCATTTCACTTAATACCTGGTATTTCCCTCAGGCTTTTACTTTCAAAGGCACTTAGGCTCCTTTCTGTGCTTTTGGTGAATTTCCAGCTTTTATGTCCTTGCGTTAAAATGGAAATAACACAGTTGGGTATATATAAATAGCCAGCAGTAATAACATATCAATGGAAACTTTGCTAGGAGAGCGCCCCGTGAAACGTGAGTTATAACAGGGCTCTTGTTCTGTCTGGTGCCTTCTGCCCAAACAGAGCAAGGCGAGGAATATTGTTCATTTCCGACGGCGCTGCAGGGAGCTGGGCACGGGCCACCTCTACCTGAACCAAGCGGCTCTGCTGGAAGATGATACCCACAGCCCGCGCGGCGGGCTGAAAGCTCATGTGTGGGGTAGCGCAGAGCCTCCCGGAGCAGGTAGAGAGGCTCTGTGGAGGGGGAAGCGAGCGGCACCGGGCTCCTTAGCCTCTCCGAGGCGGCTCGGAGACGTCCGCGGCGGGCGGCGCGCCATCGCGAGGCACCGCGCTGCTGGCGGATGGCAGCCCCAAATCCCTCTGAGCCGGCAGGTTTGCCTCCGTAATTGGAAAGGAGAGTACAGGTAAAACAAAGGAAGACTCAGCACTCTCCCTTTTTAGGGATTACAGGAGTTATTTTTGAATTAATAGGGTATTAGGCAAGTATGAACACACTATAATTGATTCAGATATTTCCAATTGACTCTTTGTCAGGAATTGCTAAAATGAAAGTGTATATCCGTAAAATTACCTTTAGGAAACACTGCAATTGTTTAACCATAAATAAAATATATCAACATAAATGTGAGCAAAAATGGCTAATAAGAGACACTTCTGTAGCACCTGGAATAAAAAAAAAGGCATGTTTCCACTTACAAAAGAAAAGTGGTAACGAAAAATCTATTTGCTTAAAACAAAAATTACTGTATCCTACTTAATCTATATCTGTGTATGGTTAATACCGGTGAGAATTCTTCAGCCTTGGAATCATAAAATATTTCTATAAACAGGGAGTAAATGACCTGACTAAATAGATTTTTTCCAAGCGAAAGTGGAATTTATAATCAGTGCAAGACTTATGAACTGAATAAGATGACTGTTTCTATGCACTGAATAGGATGACTGTTTCTACGTGCCAGTTTATATTTACCTTGTTTAAGATTAATCTTTGCCACTGAAGTTTAAGGTGAAAAATCTTGTGTGCAGGCAAGAGTTTATTTTCCAACGGGTGTCTTCATATCTCACACAACTCCTTGCCCCAGCCCAGCTTTCTGCTACTCTTTGCACCAAAGAAAGTAGATTAACAGCATGGGTTTAAGTTCCCTTGAAGAGCCCATAGCGACTTTCAGATTTTTCCCTATCCTGTAGCCAGCCTAAAAGTAATTTCAATTTAACTGAAAGGCAATTGTTTTTCACGGCGTAATTTGGGGACTATTAATGTGCCAGCAGAGCTATGGTAAAAAGGTGTCTTCGAAGAGCTTTTCTCACCCTTGAGAGCTGCACATTCCCTCTGGCAGTGGTAGAAAAACTATATTTTTTGTGCTTTCTGCTGGTGATGGGGATGACTGGGAGCCCTTGCTGCAGTGGGGGGATGTTGTGTGTTTGGTGGGGGGAAAAGCTGAAGCACCCGCCCCGGGTCCCAGCGCTAGTGTGAGGTGAGCCGGGCAGGTGGCTGCGGTTTAGGCTGGGGAAGTTGCAAAGAAATCGTTGAATCCTTCTAATTCTGGGGCAGACCCCAAAATCACAAGTCTCACGAGCAAAGCCAGTTAGGTTTTTTGCATATCAGCCCAGCTCAGGGCAGTGGAGAGGTTGGATCACGCAGATGCTTTTGGGGGGTGCCTTCAGAATGGACTACCTTTAAATAAGAAATGCAAATGGGTGTAAAGCAGTGAAAATATTGCGCCTTGCCAGCAAGTGTTCGGGCGGCAGCTGCCCTGCGGAGAGGAATTGCAAAGTGCTAGAAAGTAAAGGAAACTTTTCCTCTGGGG
>VZSV01000302.1:317809-350239 GCA_013398735.1 Nothocercus julius
TCTGTCCCTCTCTCTGTCCCTCTCTCTGTCCCTCTCTCTGTCCCTCTCTCTGTCCCTCTCTCTGTCCCTCTCTCTGTCCCTCTCTCTGTCCCTCTTCCAGAGAGATATCTAGGGGGCACAGACAGGATAAAAGGCAGAATACCGAGTTTTATTGTCTGAAATCTTGCTTATATTCAAACTAGGAGCGCTGCGATCTGTTCGACTGACACGTGTTACAAAGTGCTTGTGAGGGGAAAAAAGGAGTTATTAGATAAAAGCATTATGCCCTAAATGGAATTAAGCAAATATATATGATTTTAATTTGTTGCTGAAAATATGCTTGCTAAAGTATAGAAATGTTTATAAACAGTATTAATTTATATTAGTTTTTTATATTCTATTTCATTCTTTAAAATTTGATAAGTAGTTAAATAGTATTTTGAAGTAACTTTATACCAACTTGAATAACAAATGTCAACACCATTCTGAGAAGGTATTTTGTAGAGGGCCAAGTTAAGAAAATACGAAAGACAGGAAAATTACATGCATATGAATTTAGCATTGATTAATGTGTTCTAGATAGATCTAGCTAGGTAGTTTCAGAGTGCGTATAACCAACTGCATCACTATTTGCTACAGTTACGGTGTTTTATTTTGCTTTGGTTCTTTTCTACAAAAAGAAAAGTCATCTGGAAGAGAAGGCTTGGGGTAGCTCCTTAGTGTTGCCTCATTAAAAATACTTAACTTCACAAAGCTCATACAGGAAAGATTTAAGGTTACCTTTTCAGACTTGTTTCCAGTTGTTTTGGATATTTATAAATAATTCTGGATTATTGAAGCCAGCATACATTTAAAATACATCTTAGTGTATATTTTAAAATATATTACACAAAAAAGATTTGAGGTTGTCTTAATGTAAGGCTACTGTTGAAAAATATTTTGTTTCTGTTTCTTTGACGTGTGGAACCTTTTCAAAGTCCCCTATCCTTGGCAATGCAGATGCACTGTTCTACTGGCAAAATCTAACTAAACTGAGTGCTACCTATGGCAAGGGTATTCAGCAACTCGCAGACATCAGACAGCCAAAACAAAGCATTGATTTTCAGCTTTCAGATCTGTTTGTGATAACATGCTGCATGGATCTTTAAAATGAGAATTGTGGATTTACAAAAAGTTAAAAACAAAGCAAATATCTCCATTGTATGTCAATGTTCTTATTTCTTTGTTGTGTTCTGTAAATTAATACTATTTTATACAGGATAATTAATGGAGAGAATAAGATAAATAAAAATGAGCTACACAGGTAATTAGAATAACATTGTTTGTCATTCAGTGATACAGCTTGATGAAATTACAGCACCGAGGGAATGTTTTGACTGGATTTTTCAGTTTCCTGTGTAAGTGAAACAGCAAAATATCATAGTTTCTTACACTGTTTTTCAAGCACTCCTCATCAAAGTTAGAGAAAGCACAGCAAGCTCTTGCACCCTTGCCATTTGTGTATAAAAGCCAAAGCAACTCACTATTCATCACTAATCTACTTGCTGTCTTCATCAACTCATTTGTATATTTTTCTACTTTATTTGTGCCAAAGAGTAGAGAATGATCCATACTGAAATATTTTGAAAATAACATTTCAAGGACTGTTCTAAAATTGCAATAGACCTATTAGCTCTGCTGTGAGGATTGAAATATGTACCTGTATTTTTAACCCATTACACAATTATTAGCACGTTAGTGACTAAATAGGAGGAAAAAAAAAGGAATGAATAGGTAACAGGTTTTTATCAGGGTTATTTAACAGGTAACAGGACATTTATCTTAATATTGAGTATAGTCTTCTGCTTAGAGAATAATCATGAAGTGTTCCAAGATAATCTGCAGACATGCTGCTTTTTAAAGGAAATGATATTCGTATCTGATATGGTGATCTTGTGCCATGATATCATGAGAGAGGTTACTATGTAGCAACAGTTCAATATCATCCTTTGGACTTTTCTGATAGACCACTTAACTATCTCAGCTTTTCCAGTGATCATCTCATTTATCTAGGATTATTGCACTGAATTTACTGTTTGGTTTTCCTCCAGAACTGAAATGTCAAGTCCAGTGTCATGTATGCAGTAGCTTTGTGCTGTGAGAGCTCAACAGATCCACCAAAAGCTGCTAGTAGTTGATCTTTGGATAGAGCTAGAAATAAATAAATCCTCTTTAGCAGATCAATATTCATCCCATTTAATGCTTGATGTGAAACTTGTGGATTTGAAGTTGTAATGCTGATGTACAGCTAATCGTTGAAATGGGCATTAGGGCTTTTATAGCATGGCAACATATTGTCAGACAGGAAGAAGTAAAGTGTTGAATGTGTCCTAAAGGGGGGGAACTCTGTAACAATATGTAATTTAATGCACATTTGTAATTCACGCAGTGTCTTACATTGCAATGATTTGCTAGGTTACAGAGTAATACTCTACATGCACTGTTTATTCCAGGAGTTTAGTTGGCAAAACAGAGGCTTCCCACTTCAGTGGGTCTTTTTGAGTCTAAATATGTTCATCCAGTTTTATTCAAAAAAATTTTTCATTGTTAGCACCCTCCCCACAGCTAGTCATTCATCTTTCAAATGTTATTTGCAAGTATGTGGAATGTGCACTTTGTATGGTTTAGAATACATTAGTATCTAGTACTGACTTGTGTTTAGGCATATATACATGCCTGTTACATTCTGCAACTTGTACAGGTTTTGCAAACAGGAAGAAAATTTCAAGAGGAAGGATAAAATATTAGTAAAAAGGTGCTAAGGCATTTGATCATAGCAGCTTTTTTATATGCAATTTGAAGATTCTTTTCTCCTTAAGTAGGACAATATTTGAGTATTTTAGACTATTAGTTTTTTCTTAAAAATGAATTAATGAAACTCCTACAAGGTGAATGATTTTGCTGGAGGAGATGAAATTAACATGGACAAGCATGTACGTAGTCAAGGGTTGGATTTTCCTTTGTGTCAAAACTATGATCTTTGTTGCCTTAGCATTGCTATAAGTAGCTTTGTAATATTTTGTGATGTTATGCCCCAGCTTTCAAACTCAGCTGCAGAGTCTGCAGGTGTTTGTGCTGGTCAATTTTAAGTGATAATGATGTGCAATTACTGTAGCATGGTGAAAAAAGGGAGTTTTTCTGGAAGACTTCAGCCGCTTGGGAATTGCAGAAAGTATCAGCTTTCTTTTTCATCAGATAGGACGTCCCCCAAATTGAGAAGTCTCATTATCTTTAAAGGTGAAGCAATAAATATAGTTTTTGCATACTTTCCATATATAAAAGACATTACTATATCTCATGCACTTATGAATGTTGTGCAACAGGACAGAGAGGATAGTTTTGTATCATAATCCTTTGCTGTTACAATCAGCTGTTTTTCTAAGGAGCACTTAAAACTACAATAAACATGTAAAGAAACACCTGATGCAATGTAATCTCTACTGAGCTTTTACCACTCTGAAGACAGGAATCTTTGTAATAGCAAAGTTTTGATCTTCTTGGTAAGTGTTTTCTGTAGGACTTCAATTTGTAGTGGATCCTTTTTTTTTTTTTTTTTTTTTTTTTTTTTTTTAAGCTGAAAGACTTCAGAATATGGTAAGAATAACTGTTTTGCTGCTTATGATGGAACACCAAGAAGTTCAAGGGATTATATCTGTAACTTTTGAAGGATAGTGAAGGAAGAACTGTCTTATAACAGGAGCTAAATAGAATGTTCTGGATTTCAAATGCTCCTTTTAAGAAGCAGGTCTGTGTCTTGGGATTTTTATCTTTAAAGATGTTTTGTTGTTATTAACTGTATATTGCTGTGAATAGTGCATGTGCAGCTTATTCTCAAATTGTGTACAGAAACGTCCTATTTGGCATTGCTTTACTGTCCTGCTCACTTTCTATAGTGGGAGAGAAGAGTAGGATGGTAACACAGATTCTGTTATAAAAGTTTATGCTGTCATTCCCTGGATAGACCATGTTATTCTCAAACCACGTTATTGACTTTTGAGGCATTGTTAGGTCCTTCGTATTGCTTTTATTGGGGGGTGAAAGGTTTACTGTATAGTCAACCTCTGCGAGATCGTAGACCATATAGAAGCTTTGCAAGGTCAGTATGCATGACTAGGTCATAAATTAGGGGAAGAGAGAGATCTGCCAGCTTTTCTGTTGTGACAGTGGTTTGCAGGAGTGCCCATGGAGTGATATTTGTTGTGCTGCTTCAGTGCAAGGCCTATTTGCCCAGATACAGCTCTAGAAAACAAAGGGTTGTAGGATATGATATGTAAATGTAGTTGTCTGCTGCATACTTCCTTTGAAGAGTTTACTTATAGCAGTTTTAATAATATGAAGTTAAAATAAGGAACAAAAGAAATGCACAGTTGTACAGCTTTTGCTGTACTTCTGACCACGCGCACAGGTGAGTCCCTGTGGGGTGGTATTTGCAAATGTGATATTCTCTATCATCAGTACAACACTGGTACGATCAGTCCCAGACATGTTGGTCAGCCTTTCTCAAGTCTGTTCTTACTGAATGTTGTACTAAAATCTACTAGTCACTTGATCTGCATTTACATAGATATTGTGAGGAAGCATGATTAATTTTAAAATGGCAGTGAAGATTTTGACTATAGAACAAAACAAAAAAGCCTTTGGCTTATTGTGTGGATTTTTAGATCAGGTACCTTGCTTCAAATACCTTGTTTCAGTGAAGTTGTTCTAGCCTCAATGATGCAAACATGTTGGTTTCTTCCCAACATGCAAGAGAGATGGAGTTTCCCACTATTAAAGGCTCAAACCTGATCCTAGAAAAGACCCTTAGTGTGATGAAGCCAAGGAATGACTGGGATTTTGTGCTGAGCTCTTCTAAAGATTCTTTGAAGTCCAACCTGCATAGCAAATGTTTTGAGTCTTTTTTTTTTCAATACCTCTGCTGAATTTCTGTTTTGTTTTTCATTCTGCTCTGAGTGCATAAGCAGGTTCAGACAGGAAGTACAGCCTGAAAGACTAGACCAAATCTGGAGGGATTAGTCACAGCAAAAGGCTGCTGTGTGATCCTTAGTTACTTTCTTAGTAGTATGGCAGAAAAAGAAAACATACATGTTTTTGTATGTATCTTGATCTTTATGCAAAGATCTTTATGTATCTTTGCATCTTTATGCAAAGCAAATCCAGCAGACAGATGGAAAATGAAGTCACCCTGATATGACACTTAGGCATATCCTTGTTGATACAAACGATGCCACAGCAGAAATTTAATAGCAAGTTTCACCTGCTCGAAGCAGTGTTCTGAGGGCAGAAAATGGATTTCTTCTCTCTCAAGTCCCCGTCACTGATCTGGCCTAGTGGCCGGTGAAATAAATGTGTGGAACTTGCAAAGACATTAGCCTTCCCCACTTACATACTTAAGTGAGAAAAGGAAAATCTGACTGTTAGACGTGTCCACATTTACAATATTTTGCAATTCTTCAGAATCAGTTTAAAGAAGTCTCTGAAGGTGATAAAACTTGAGATAATTTGCTATAGGGACTAAAGATTTATTTTAACAGGATGATTTTTTTAATATGCACATATTTCTTGTTCAACTTATCTAAAATTGCAAGGATAGCAATAGTAAGAAAAGGCAAGGTTTTAGAAGCTTGCTTGCTTCAGAAGTTTAAAAGGAAAATGAGAAAGGTTTGGTTATTTGAGCTTTGGTGGTGGTTTTGTATTTGTGTTTTTATACTTTTTTCCCCAATTTTAAGAATAAAGGGGAAGTTTATTCTTGAATATTTTAAAATCAGTGTGGCAGATATGTGGCTGCTGTGTATTCAAGATGAAGTCTGCAGGCATGAAGTCAGCATCCGAAGAGGTGTCACAGGGCTTGAATGTAAAGAGATTTAAAAAAAAAAAAAAAAAAAAAAATCAGTTTATTAAATTGCCAAAGTATCACTTCTGTTACAACCTGTAAGCATAAATCAGGGTTTGAAATTACTATCTACACATGAACACTATCATCTAACAATGCCATTTTTGCTACGAATATGCTCTTTCACTTTTTAATATAGCCATCTTACTGTATTCTTTCACAGCCCAAAGAGGGCATCTGCTATATAAATACTTGTATATAAATACCCATATATTTATCTCAACTAGTTATTTCATATTCAGAGATTTAATCTTGAGGTCGACAGACAGAGGGGCACAAAAAAGTTTGTGATACACTGGAAACATGCTCCCCCGCCTTCTGCCCAGTCAGAGGTAATTGGCAGAGGAGTAAGTTTTTTCTCTGGTACAGTTTTGAAAAGAAAAAGAACAGCAGAGGGAGCCCCTGCATGGCTTAAATCGTTGAGCTTAAGGAAAGCGGAACAAGTGCTTGTGCAGGGTGACAAATCACTGCTGCCCTCTTTTGAGCCTTTCACATAAAGCAGCAGTTGAAGCATGCTGCGTGGGCAGCCCAAAATGCCTCCCTTTTCTGTACAACAAACACAAGTTTCAAAGTGGACAGGTGCTGCTACTGTCATTCTACCAGGACAACCTGCAGAACATGTTTGGAGTCTGTGTAACATGCAAAATGTTCATGTGAATCACTGGGGTATTTGTCTTCTAGTTAGGTTTGACTGTATGATATGCCAAGTAAACATTTATAATATGTGTATAAATGTAACTACGCATTTATATCAGTACATAGAATCATGCTTTGTAGGCATCTCCCTTCTGTCAGCAACATTTGAAAAGTTACTGAATATTCTCCACCAACATTTTGTTGCACTGCATTCTTATGAGCAGTTTGAACCTAGATATGCTCTCATCTTCTCAGAATGATTTCTGGAATCATCCTGGTTCCAGACACAAGCCTGAGCTGCAGGTTTCTAACAGAAACATCCTGAACTTCTTGTCTTTTAAAGATGTGCCAAAATAGCCTTACTACTTTAACACCCTTTCTAATACAGCGTTCAGTTGATCTGCTCTTTGACAGATGAAAATGTACTTTAGTGAGTTAAAAACTTTGACAAAGCTTTTCTCATTGCAGAATGCTAATCAAGTGGAAAGCTCTCACCCAAAATTTATGCTGTTTTTAAAAAGGGCTTTTCGGATTGATAATAGGCCTTCTTGTCAGAGTTGGATACCTCTGAACATGAAGTTACCTAGAGAGGTTCCCATGTACCAACAAAATGGGAGACAGTCCAAATGACCTTTTGGAGAGAAAGTACTTGACTTTTTTTTTTCTTTTCCCCCTCCTGAAACATTTTGAAAAGCCTTGAACCCATCTTGTTATAGTTTGTGGAGAACTGTTGAAATTTCAAAAGATTAAGATGGGAAAGCTTTTGATATTCTCCAGGATGCTTGATAATGAAAAATTCTATGCCAGCAGCCATCCTCATTGCTTCCTTGTTAATTAGTGTGTGAAACCTGATGGCTCAAACCACGCGAGAGTTAGGCTCAGTACAATGTGATTGCTACAGTAAGCCTGTATTTAGTATCATGCTTGGACAGAAACATGGAATGCTTCACTTGTACAAGCAGAGGACTGGATCTGTGCAGTGTAACCTCCAGACTCTTCCCTGCAGGCAGGTGTGTTCCTCCATCCAAGCTCCACACATGTTGCTACATTAACAATTTTCACTGCTGTGTGAGCACGGGATTTGTCAGGATCAGAGGTTACTATCACACTGCCTTTACTGCTGTTTTGCTGTGGCCTGTTTGAGTGAGCCAGTCTTGAAATCTGTCTTTTATTTCTCTTCTGTGTTATTGTTGGTGGGAGATTTATTTTTATCCGTTTGCTGCCGTCATTCTTTTATATTGGCTTGTGTTAGTCTTCTGTGTTTTTCATCTCCAGCCTCAGGTCAATTTAAGTCTGATGGCTCTAAATCCTCCTTGCTTCAAATAGTAGTAGAGCTACTAGCCTTCAGTTTCACCTTTACATCTGTCCTGAGACTGTAATTAGAGATTGTGCCATAGTGTAACTAGCATTCATGGTTTGAGATAGATCTGCCCTTATTTTTTTTTTCCTCTTGTAAAATGTTACTGGCTTAATTTGGCATTCTTGGAGTCACTTCTAATTATATTTACTCTGATGGACTTATCTGTAGAAATTTTACTTTAAACTGTTAGACTTTGCCATCCATCATTTATCTATTTTTTTCCTTATAGATCTGCCTGCTGGTTGACTTGTGTAAGACATCTTAGTTCATTAGTCTGTGTATCTTATCCATCTTGTACTTTGTATTAAATAATACAAATTATATAAGAGATAATATGAGTTATTGCCTGAATTATGTGTTGGGAGCTGATTGCCAAACTGAAATTGATGGTTCATTTTGGAGAAGTATTTAATGCAGGGACCTGTACCTTCAGCAGGTTTTGAAATTAACCTGTCTGAACTTGCTGCTGTGTCATGTAGGTATTTGGCAGGTCAGAAAAGCATAATTTCCAACTCCAACACATAATGAAGCAGTCAGTCTACAGTTATGCCTATACTATGCGGTTTGCTGCCCTTTAGAGATCTAAATAAATGTTTTTTTCTGTATGCTACATAATATATTATCATCTTGTACTTCCAGTCCCAGGCATGGTAGAGTCATGCTGTTTTTTCCTCCAACCAGCTTCCTCATTCAGTGAGAGCATCATCAGCTGGGAGCTAACAAAGATCTTGTGTTGGTTTTGCGCAAGCGTGAGATGATAGAGATTTGTGCACATGCTTAACTTTAGAGGTATAAGTAGTCCTGCTGAAGCCAGTGGAACTGTTCATCTATTTAGCTTTAAATATGTTTGAAAGATCAAATCCCTGGTGGCCAATTCTGTTGCTGATTGAAAAAAACAGAAATAAAACCCAGCCTCCACAACAGAGCTACAGGACTGGCTAGATTAAAGAAGAGTAAATGTATGTTTTTATTACTAAAGTAGGTAGGCTTTTTATACTTGGAGTAAATAAGAAACTGCCTATTGTATACACATTTTTTTCGGTATGATCAAGTATTAACTGAAGTTTACACAACACTCATGGGCTTACAAGTAAAAATATTAAACAAAATACAGGTCCCAAGAGAAATATCTTGGCCAGCCTTTTATTATCGTTTCTGCAACTTTGCCAGTTGCGCCACTTTTGTCCTTAGAACCATTAGGGAGCCCAGGAGTGGGGCATTTGCTACATTTTCAACTTTTACAAGGGAAAAGTAAAACAGATTTGTGCCTGGAAGTTGATTTCCTATGGTTAATTCCTTATCATGTGATAAATTACCATTGTGTTCTAGTTATACTTCAGGGTGCGGAATGCCATTTAATTCCTGATGTTGAAAATGCATTCACTACTTTTCCTTGAACTGTGGGTAATCTCTGTACTTAATAAATGAAATTGCGACAGTTTTTGTTATCACCTGCTGTGTAGACAATGTCTTGATTGTGGCTGAAAAAATATGACTCCTGACCTTTATGACCTTGATTTCCTCAACTGGAAGTCTTATATTTTGTACATCTGTTTCATCTGACTATAAAGAGTACAAAAATGTCAACATTTTGTTGTTCAAGGGTTACATAGAAATTGTTCCAGCCACTGACTTGTTGGAAGCATTGGTATCATTTCATGTCTTGTTATCTTTATTTTAATATGTTTATAAATTATGTATCATGTATGTATATTCATAGTTATCCTTGCAGGATAACTAAACAATTACTTACATTGATATATTTAACATATACACTCTGGAAATATGGAAAGAATTTGCTCTCTATACTACATGATCCAAGGTTTTTGAACATCGTAACCAGAGAAAATGTTATTTCATTTGGTGTGTGCGTGTGTTTGCTTTCTTGCTTTTCTTACCCTCCTCCTCCTCTGCCCCCCTGCCAAATAATGTGTTATTTAAAACAGCATTGTGTAGTTCCAACTTCATCTCCAATATGTTCCACAGTTTAATTTTTTTTTTTTAAGTAAAACAATTTTGTTTTCTAACTGCTAGTCATAGGAGTTCAGTTGACAACTGGGCACTCAGCTTGCTTTCCCTTCCTTGTAATATCATTAGTAATGATTCAAGACAGATTCTTTGCTCATATCCATGCAACTATATTTTTTTTCTGCTTACACCCTTACAGGCTTTGTTTTTCTTTTACAATAGCTGGCAGAGGAGGTATGTTCTAAATAAAAGCATGACTGTCACCCTATCTTGCAGTTTCATAATATTCAGGAAAAAATAATAGCATGGGACTCTCATGTAAGGCTATGACTAATTCATGCTCACCCCCCCCTTTTTTTTCCCCTCCCTTTGCTGTCCCAATCCAAGAAAAAGAAATTGATGGATTTCCATGGATTTAATTCTGTCATGTAATGATACTAGGCAGACTTGCAGTAGAAGACAGACAAAATAAAGTACCACAGGCGGTTTTCATGGTGTTTAAGAATAAAGCAATTATGAAAAGGTGTTCTGATCTTAGAGCTCAAAAAGCTTTGGCATTCCCAAATAAAACCCCTAAACCATTCCAAAACTTGCCTTTTGGTTTCATTTCCTGTGCTACCTTTTCCTAGAACCAAAAAGTCCCATTTACTTCAAAAGTTTAGCTTTACTGTGGAAGACATTCAGATAAAATAAAAGGCTGTTTATGATTTTTCATGTGTCTGAGGCAAATTCACTCTTTTTCAAGTAAAATACTTGTGCTTAAGCAATTGGGCTTAAGCACCTTAAATGTAGCAGTACTACACTTGTGACTGCAAGTTCTATGTGGTACAGCTGAAGAAATTAGTGAATTTTTATTTCATCTGCTGCATCAGGAAGTTAACTATGCTGAATCTTACCTATGAAAATTCTACCCATTTCTATTCTAAGTTTTAGCTAGAAGAAAATGCTATTCATATACTTCTTAGGAGCACTGTAATGTACCTGAGGGTGTGAACTCTTGTATTTTTCGCTTAGGCTCTGAGAACTTTTCCCAGCCCCTCTCTTGGCCCTGCACTGGCCCTGGTGCCAAGGAGAACAGAGGCAAATCAGCTCTAGGCAGTTTTGATTAACCTCTCTGCTCGATTTCGATAGCAAAAGAGTTGTCCATATGCCTGCTCCATTGCAGACTGGATGACAGGATACTTTGTTGCTGCTCAGTTCTTACATAAACAAAAATAAATGAGTCCATTCAAAGAGTAGCTCTTTAAAGTAACAGAAATCTCATTATTCTGTAGGCATAGCCTAGGCATAATGGTAAAATTGCTGTTTTTCTTTAACCTTCAAAGTTCATTAAGTCTTACTCTATCTGATGGATTACTTGCTAGTATAAACTCAGTCAAGTGACTTTACAAAGCAGCTTTTTGTTCTGATTTTATGATTATTCTATTGAAGATTCTCTTGAATATTGGAAAGAAATTGGTAAAGATGCATGTGAGTTATAAACATAAACATCACTTGTACCTTTGTTTTTTACTAGATATTATAATAGAAACCTCATTGCTTCAAATAGTAGTATAATGAGTAGAATATACTGAAAGATAGGTACATAATCTTTTTCCCTTTTGAATTTCACTGTTGTTATAGCTTATCCATAATTTCCTTGTCTTTTTTTTTTTTAATTCCCTGTCTCTTACCTTTTCTCCCAGTTTTTTCCCTGTGTATCACAGTTCATCTACCATCAGTAGCAGTTCTTTCGGAAACCGTTGCACTTCAATATATCTCATACTGACACGGGCTGTGTCAAAACATTCATTATAATTGACTGTATCTCCTTTTGATTCCACCACTGTATAGATCCAAATGATCCACACACTTCACTACCTAGTATAAAAGTATGTGAGGCTTGGTTTAATTGCTTACAGTTTGGCAAGATCTGCAGGGCATCTCAATCACTGTAAATCAAATTCCAAAGATGAGTCAAAGCAGCAGAGGTTACCTGATCTTCATTCGTTCCATGCATGTGATTGGATGGTTTCTGTGACACAGTTAGAGTCAGACCAGGAAATATGGTTCTCTTACAAGCTTTCCCTTCTGCAGAGCCATGCACTGTGGCAGTATTTATCGTTGGCCCCTCTCTTTCTCCTGTGTCAGTTGCTGAATTATGACAACCAGCCTGAATACGCTGATAATGAAATGTCCAGAGTTGAGTATATTTCCACTTAGGATCACACCAATCCTTAGAGGTTTTCTTTTCGTTAATGTTTGGTTGTGGCCATAATTCCTCAGGGTGAGACAAAATGCTCTCAATTCCTTTATGATGCTGAAGTTTTCAAACTGCATCTGCAGACTTGCAATCAAGTATCTTTACAAACTTGAAGATATGTGTTTTTATGGAAAAGAAAGACTTCTCTTCCTCTGCTGTCCCTAAAGTGATTAAAACATCTAGTACAGAACAAGAACATCTTCCTAGAGATAGCATTTTAAAGTATCTACCTAGATCCATTTGCTTTGGGCTTGATATGGATAACAATGGTAATGACAACAGACTGACTAGCCTTTATTAAAGTTTATTTCATCTTGATGCAATTCATTGAAGAAGTTAAGTCAGATAATAACAGTTTCTATCCTCAAGATTTGTGGTTGAAGTATTTGACCTGTGGTCAAAGTTGTTGTTTTTATTCTTCATGCTATTTTTTCTTATTTTAATAATTATATTTAATGGAATTAACATTTCATTTATGTCCTCAGGCAGTGTTGTTTATTGCTGCTTTCAGTGAAGTCCTGTTTTAAATCAAACAATTGTTGATATGAACTAATAGAAAGCATCATAATATATCGTAGAATCCTTAAGGTTGGAAGGGACCTCTAGAGATCATCTAGTCCAACCCCCCTGCTTCAGCAGGGTCACCTAGAGCACGTGGCACAGAATTGTGTCCAAGCAAGTTTTGAATATCTCCAGAGAAGGAGACTCCACAACCTTTCTTGGCAACCTGTTCCAGTGCTCTGTCACCCTCGCTGTTAAGAAATTTTTCCTTAAATTCCTGTGGAACTTTTGGTGCTTCAGTTTGTGGCCATTTCCTCTAGTCCTGTTGCTGGCCACCACTGAGAAGAGGCCGGCCCCATCCTCCTCACTCTCTTCCTTGAGGTGTTTATACACACTGATTAGATTTGCTCTCAGCCTTCTCTTCTTCAGGCTGAACAGGTCCAGCCTTTCATAGGGCAGATGTTCCAGGCCCCTGATCATCCTCGTAGCCCTGCACTGGACTCTCTCCAGCAGCTTCACATCCCTCTTGTACTGGGGAGCCCACAACTGGACACAGTGCTCCAGATGTGGCCTCCCTAGGGCTAAGTAGAGGGGCAAGATCCCCTCCCTCGACCTGCTGGGGACACTCTTCTTGATGCACCCCAGGGGCTCATTGGCCTCCTTGGCCACAAGGGCACACTGCTGCTTCATGGTCAACTTATCAGCCATGACACCCAGGTCCCTCTCTGCAGAGGTGCTCTCTAGCATGTTAGTCCCCAGCCTGTACTGACGCATGGCGTTATTCTTCCCCAGCTGCTGGACCTTGCACTTGCCCTTGTTGAAGTTCGTAAGGTTTCTCACTGCCCGGTTGTCCAGTCTGTCCAGGTCCTTCTGGATGGCAGTGCAGCCCTCTGGGGTATCAAACATAAGCTTGAAACACATGGACTAAATTGACAGTAAGAATAAATTTGTCACAACTGTAAGTGCTTGTTGGGTGTAATACTTTTTTTTTAGCCCTTGATAGAAATATCATGTATAAAAATAGGCTAATTCTAGGAATAAGAATCATACAATTTGTTTTACAAATACATTTATACATCTGTGGGTATATTTGTATGTGTATATAGCATGTATGTGTTTATATATGTGTATGCATGCATTATTTTGGAGGGTTGGAGGAAAGGACAGGAAAAGAACATCACTTAGAGAACATGGCCAAAGGTATGCAGTGTAGCTGTCTTAAATTTAAAGTGACATTTTAATGGAATATGAAAATAAGAAGGAATATATGAAGTTGCTTAGCGTTAATTTAAGCGGTAAGTGGGTTAAGTAACTCAAACTTTGACAATTTCTCATGCTACTAAGAACTTTGATGTATGTATATAGCAGCTATATTCTTATAGGTTGATGCTTAAAAAGAATAAAGCAGAAGAAAAACTGTGGACAGGTTCTCTCTCTGTTGATTCAATTCAGTCACTTCCTTCACTTTCCAGCACTCCCTCTTTGTTGTCTTTGTTTCAGTACCTGTTACCTCTTTCTGATCTGATCTCCTTTCATATTTAGCATTCTCTATCTGGTCTTCCCTAGATTCTGCACACTTCATTCCCTGCTTTCCCAGTTCACTACCTTCCTTCATGAGCAAAATAATGTGAGAGTCTGTCTTGTAATTCTTTGGCATATTTTACCTATTCTTTGGTCTTTAAAGGTTTAATAAGTGTGGAGCAGGGAAAGGGAAAATAAAGTATCAGGAACTTAAGGATCCTGTAAGCAATTCTTGCTAACATGAGTGCCGTATATTGTCGTCTTTGACCTTGTGTATTTCCCTATCCGTTTATGTTCCTCTTATGTGAATTAAGATTGTCCCTCTTGTGTTTGCTTTAGTTTTTAGGTCCTTAGCCTATTTCAAAGTGCTTCATAAATAATACAAATGCTAATTACTCATAGCAAAGGTATAGTAAGAAGTACATGAGGATGGGTCAAGAGCACACAGAGTTTGTGCACCTCTCCCCCCCTTTCCTATTGCTTTGATGCCTAGCTCCCGCCCACAGTTAGAAGCAGGCAGAAGAAGAAACTCAGTGCAAATCCTGAAGTGCATAAGCAGGGTAAAAGATACCTTTCTCAAGTAGAGATATCAAGCATGTTTCTTATGTAAGGGTGGTTGACTGGTCAGGTCTTCTGCCTGAGACTTGTGTATTTTACTAGCTTCTTTTCTACATTTTATGGAGAGCATTCATTTTCAGAGAAAATAGTTCCACAGTAAACCAAAATATATCACACCACTTGAGCAATGAGGGAGATCACTCTTGCTGTATTTGAACCAGTATTTATTAGCAAGAGCTCAGCTTGAAGCTTCGTAACGGGAGTATCTTATACTCTGTCAATGTGTCAATCCTGATCTCTGTAGTACCTGAACCAAAAAAAAAATTTGAAAAACTTCCAGCAAACAAAAGGGTGACTGATAGATAGGAATGGGATAGATAGGCAAAAAAGCGGGATAGGTAGATGTTCCTGTAAACAATGTCTCCATAGACCCAGTCATTGCTGATAAGCAGAAAACTGAACTGTGTGACAGTTGATTACCAAATCCATAACTCTTCTGAAGTTATAAATTTAGAAGCTACTGATCCCATTATGTCACTGATGCAAAAATGGGTATTTTATTCCTATTAATGGTGTCAGCCTGTGTACAACTTGACCAACTCATTCAAGTTATATTCCTACGTGGTTGTGACGATTCTTGCCTTCATATCAACAGTACTATTACCAGCATATGCTGTACTCTGTTGAATTATGCCATTCAAATACTTGCTGCTATTTTAATTTTTGTTACTTGTTTGTCCATTAGATTGGAAATTGGAATCATACTGTTACCCCCACAGGATCTAGTAATAAGGTATGTTGATATAGTGGTGCAGGCAATACATAAAAGATGTGTAAGGTGCACTGTTGATTGTTACCTTCTCAGCAATACTGTAATATTAAAAACAAACAGCCCTTCCATGCAAACCTTGTAATTTAAAGTGTGCTGAACCAACAGATCTGATTATATAATATGTGGTCTTTAGATTTCCAGAAATTCATACAGGATTATGCTTTTGGGGGAGATGTTTCCTAAAATATTCAGGATGGTGTGGTAATGTTGTCTTTTGATTTGCTCTTTTGCAATAATTAAGAAAACTTCTCTCTAGGCTTTTTTTTTTTTTTTTTTTTTAAACGATGTACTGTGGAGAAAATTGTAAAATCTCTAACTTGGACAGGTAATATTAATTGTTGGGCCAACTCCTGAATCTAGTGCTATCTGAATATAGAAGCCTTACAATATTTATAGGATAGCCTAGCTTATTTCGGTTAGTGCAATTAATTTCAAACAAGGGAAAGCTCTGAAGGAAATAAAATAGAGATACTTTTATGTAAGTTTTGATGTTGTATTTTTAATGTGCTTGAAGTAAAAAATACATTTCTAAATTGCTCGGTATACTGTATTTCCAGATATTTAATTGTATTTTAATTAAGTTTTTGTTGACTATTGGCATTTTTAATGACTATTAT
Source organism: Nothocercus julius (assembly GCA_013398735.1). Taxonomy (NCBI): domain Eukaryota; kingdom Metazoa; phylum Chordata; class Aves; order Tinamiformes; family Tinamidae; genus Nothocercus; species Nothocercus julius. Next base: position 333,956 of record VZSV01000302.1, read on the forward strand.
CCAGCAAGGTGTAAAACAAAACGTACATCTTTAACTGAGCTTCGTGCTTCATAGTAAACTTTTCATAATCTTCAAGTATGCCTATACATTTTGATTCATCAATCTTCAGTAGAATATGCTATTCATAAAATAAGCATGTTGCAGAATGTAAGCTTTGGAGACAGTCTTTCATTTAAAGATCGGAGATACAAATCTTGTTCGGCTTCTCTAAGGCCATTTGAACAAGAGTGAGACAAAGATTAATCATAGTGTTTCCATTGTTAAACCTTACTTTTCAGATTATGGTAGTTTAGAATTAGAGCACTTAGCACTGCAGTGCTAGGTTCATATCCAAGAATCTCATTAATGCATGATTTAGGAAATAAACGGGTGTTTAAAATAAAATCCTTCGGGTTCTTCTATTGCTTTGAAATCTAAAGGGCCCTATAATCCTTTAAACCTGTAAACACTAACAGACACACCACTGTCACTAAATCAAATTCATCTAGCAGAAAAAGTATGCTGCGAGGGTCTTCACTGCGGATAAATACTATTTAATGAGCCATCTTCACCTATGGTGTAACTGTAGTGGTTGTACGTCAGCCAGTAATCAATTTGGCTAGTATTTTTAAAATGATTGCATGCTTGTGAAACAAACAAGCGGTTGGACGCATCCGAGTTTCCTAGTTTAATGATTTTTCTTTATCACTTCCTTAGACTGTGTTGCTTTGTTTAACATTTAAGGTTATATAAGGTCAGCTCTTAATATAATAATGTATTTGGGAAGGGTAGCTGAGGTTTAATTAGTTAATGTTTGCAGAAGACTGAAATTAAGAACTGCTGCAGGGCACAAATGACTACCTACTTTTCTCTCATCTTGGAAGAGGTAGCTTCTGCAGCAATACTGTTCTCATGCATGGCAAATGTTAACTTTCCAAGGATCTTACTGTAGGTAATTTTGAGTTTCAAAATTAATTGGCAGTTTTAAATTAGTGTTTCATAACTCTTTTGGGATTGTTTTTAAGTGACCTTCAGAAAATGCTCAGTAAAACCAATCAATTTACAATATGCTGTATACTTCAAATTTATTAAAAGGCCCATACAGCAAGTAGAAATATGCTGGGTTCCTGAAAGAGATGGAAATCTAGTGGATGTATTTTATAATAGGGAATTTAATGTGTTTTTGTTTGTTTTGTTTTTTTCCAGAGGACATATAGACCTTCAGTGGCATCAGATTATTTGTGAAGCGGATACTGAAAATTTGCAAGTTTTTTTGCATGCTGACTTGTGAACATTAGCTCTTCCTTGTGATAGAGGTTTCTCCCTGATATTTATTCACCTTCCTCTGTACCAGATGTTTTGAGATAACTAGCTGAGGTGCTGGTGAGTTAAGAGGGGGGTGGTAGAATTGACATCCAAGTCAGTCATATAAGTGTCTTGAAAACATCATCTCTAGCACTTCATTGACTGAACTACCTTAAGAAGGGGAAACACTGTTGTGCCCTTCTTTGAGATGCTTGACATACCATGCTTTTTTATTTTCCAAGGCTTAGAATATAGTTTGGTATTTTCAGCAGCACTCCCCTGTACAGGATTCTAAGTCTTCACATCTAAACATCTCTAAAACAGGCAAATGATGGATTGCCCAGTGGACACTTTCCCATCTTCCTTTGAGGCTAACTTCAACAATTCTACTAGCTTATAATTCTTGGAGATGAAATACAAGGCTATTCAACTGATGACAGCAACAGACAAGAATTTAGAGACAGTGAGACTCCTTCAAGCAGACATTTTCCAGATGGACGATAGCACTTCAATTTTTAAGTGACATCTCTTACAATCTTGCCCCAAAACAGGAGAAAAAAAATAGTATAGTATCATGCTGTATAAGGTGTGAAGTAAAAGGTGATTCATCTTTAGAGTTTCCTCTCGTATTTTTGAGTTTCCTTTAGTATTCCTCATTTACAGCCTGTTTGAAGAAATAATGTTTTTCCAACCCCTTTAATTTGGCAAAAGGTAGGGATGTCTCATCTGTCTTCCCTTTTTCTTATTGTTTCTTGACAAACCATTGACTGGCAACTATAGACTCTCCTTTCTAATATCTCTTGACGTCATATTTTTTTTTGTTATTTTCTGCTTTCCTTAGAAAATAAATATCCCCTATTCTTAAGCGTTGACGCCATTAAAGTTTACAGTTAAGGCTATATTCTGAATGAAGCTCATTTTATTAATAACAGCATGTGGGAGGAGAGGGTGTCTGTTTTTTTTTTCTAAGCACCAAACTTTTAGCTGTAAGGTGCCTCAGCTGCACAGTATTTCACAGTAAAAATGTAATGTAAGGAGCCAAGCTAGAAAAGGGTAACTTAAGTATTTATGGTTTTGGCACAGTGGGGAGCTCTGATCCTACCTAGATATCCAGTGTCTTGTTGCTGCATACAAATATCCTGTCAGTGGTTAAGAAGCTGATTTGATGTTTCTTTTCCATTCCCTTTCTCATTTTAGATTATTTTGAGTAAAGAAATCTCACAGTACTTTAATACATAAACTGTTCATTTCCCCTCGCCTGTTATGCAAAATCTTTTTGACCCACAAGTATTTTTCTCTAAGCTCAGTGATGGAAATATGAACAGTCATAACGATCAGCCAGGTGATAAATGTTTGAGGGGGAGAACTGAAAATTGCGTGTTAAACAAATTAAAGCCTTTCTACAAGGGCATAGGCCCAGAAGTTCCATTGCTCCCTATAAACTGAAAAACATTCACTGCTCAATAATATCATGTTAACGTAGAAATGTCTGACAGTGCATTGCTAGATTTGATTCTCTGTTTTACTGAGTGATTGCCTCCTCTTGTCTGAGATGCTTTAAGTGAACAATTCCTTCTGTCTATGTACCACCTGTTATTTAAAATAAAACAGAATACCTAGTCATAATGTAAATTATCTTTTTAAATCTCTTAGCCCCACAGTCATACTAAAAGTGCCACATAACATTCCCCTGATACCTGCTGGGTTTTCTGGCAGTACTTCAAATTTCATATGTAGAAGTTTGTATTCATTTTACTTTTTTTTTTTTTGAGAAATTGGTTCTACATATATTGCTCTGTAATAATGTTAGTGATTCTACATATTTTTATATTGTTGAGAGTTTCTCCTATTTTGACTCCTTTAAGGTACAATCCACTTGCCTCCTGAATGTGAGTTTGAATAATGACTATGATGTCAGCCATGAGTGTTAGCCCTACTTAGTGACCTATCTCAGGGGGTATAGGGAGCCGGGAGCAAGAAAAACAGAAAGTAGAAATAGTCTCAGTGCTCTTGTTAGCTTTCTGAATTTTTTGGGGGGGCCCAACATTGCACTCTGCAAAATGCTTAGACAACAGTATAATAATTAACAGCAGTATAATAATCCCTCTTCAGGCTTTTATATAGCTTAACTTTTTCTTGCTGTTTTAAAATATTGGAGAAACTTGTTCTGTTTTAACTTGTTTACTTCTGTATTTAGGTATTCCTCAATACAAGTGTCTTGTTGCAGTTGCCATCTTAAGCCCAAGACTTTTTATTTCGACATAAACTTACTGCTGCAGTTGTATATGTATTTCCTTTCCTTCCTGTGCTGCAAGGTATTGATAAATTTGATGTAAAGGTCTTCCAATCCCTCTTGAATAACAAATGTTGATCTCGTATCTTCAATGTCTCTTGGTTAAAGAAACAAGAGAGGGATTTTACTGTATTTCCAGTTCTCTACACTCTTTCTGGTAAGAATGTCATAGTTCCAGTCCGTTTCTGCTTCTGTGCCATGTAACCCTGCACAAATGTGTGTGTTATTGGTTGAAGCAAACTTTTGTTGAGTTTTACATTGGCAGTTTTAAGAGAAGTTTTTTGATCAGAAAATGGCTATAATCAGGTTTTCCCTCATCTCTGGTTCTTTTCTGACAGTTAGGAGGATTAGTGTTTAGATTATTTCCAGAGTGGGGATAGACAGACCTTTTTGCAATGACTGGAGAATGTCACAGGGTTATCTGAGAATGTATCCACTGTTGGAGCCTAGCAGCAATGTGTGGAGATTTGTTTGTTGGGGGGCAGGTTGTTTGTTTGTTTTATAACTTCCCTTTCTGTGAGTTTGTTACAACTTGTGGTAAAGTAGGGTGTTACAGAACAGTTCTTTTGAGAGTTCTTTTGAATCTGAGTGCTACACAAAACAGAGAACTGCCACAAACTGAAGACCAGTATAAAGCTTGTACCAGTTGGAATCCTGAACTCTGCATTGGAGGGGAAGAAAAAGGAAGAAAGGAAAGTAAAAGATGAAAATTTCATATCACTCTGAAATTGGTGATTTTTTTTATTTTATTTTATTTTTTTTCTCTCCAGGCTTAAGTTCTGCCTTTCTCTTGGTAGGGGAGTTGTAGAAAGTTCTGCATGTGGACCTTTGAGGGAAGCTTAAATTAATTTGCTTTGCTGTGGTAACCGTAGAAAAGCCAGTGCATTTTTAAAGGAGAACTCAATCCCTTTTGCTGTGGTTGCTACAGTGAAGTGACTCTGTTAAACAACCGTAGCTCTATAATGAAACATCACTGTGCTGGCTTACCCTCCTTGTAGCCTTGCTCTCTTGATTTCACGTTACACTACTTCCATTTTTCTATGTCTACTCTTTAAGCAGAAACTACATACAGAAATGTTTATAATAGGGGAAACAAGCACAAAACTTTTTGGGCAAAGGCAACAAGAACTGTGAGACCACTGATTTTAAAGCCAGGAATGACTGATATTATTCCAAACCTTGTATCCTTTTCTCTTTTTGTCTGTGGAAACTTGTCTGATGTGGGCTAGTGTAGCTCTGCCCAATTGTATTGCGTATGGTGCTTTTCAGGACTCTGGTTTCAGTGCAGTGAATCAGAGAGCTTCTGGTGCAAGACCCCAAGTTCCCTCCTAGTCTCAAAAGTTCTGGATTTCAGCTAGGGCATACACAGCAGAGGTTTGCATTTGTTTTGCCTTTTTTTTTTTTTTTTTAAATGCATAGTGTTACTTATCTTGTTTGTTTGTTATATTTTTATTTGCTTACTCATGCTCTACTCATGAGGGAGTGGGGGAAATATCATACCTCACCCTAGCCTATTATGGTAAAAAGTGACAAAATAAGGTTTATATAAAAAGAATGTAGTTGTTTCCTTCTTAAAGAGAGAACAGAGGAAAAAGGACTTGTGAATTGACTGAGGTTTTTGCTGCCTCTCTGATCCTTAATTCAGGACAGCCAGAATGTTCTGTATAGCTTCAAATCGCTGAAGCAGACAAGTATCTTGTGAGTTTTGTTTAAAAAATAGTGTGATTTCAGAAGCAAAGGAACATGAAGTTAGTGGGTTGCAGAGGCAGAAGCAGCATTCCATGTCTCCCTGCTGTACCCAGGGCTTTCATGATCCTCCTGTAGAGTAAGGAGTGGTGATAAAAAACTGAAAACCTAAATGAATAAACAAGCTTGCTCCCTCTTCATAAAAGCCTCTAAATGCGTGTGCACATGTTGATAGGGGGCTTGAATCCCCAGAAGGACTGAAAAGCTCGTAGTTAAGGCCATAGGTTAGATACCTAGATTGTAGAAATTAGTGCAGCTCCATTGATATCAATGAAGATAGTTTCATACTAGCCAGGAATTTGATCCCAAATCAGTGTTAAAAGAGTCCTGGAAGGGGAATGGTTCTATTCTGTGTTAATGCTTTGCATCATCCTGGTGAAAGTTAAAGAAAATATAGGCCATGTACAAAAAGCTAGCTGTAGAAAATTCTGTTTTTCTTCTGTTTTTGCCTTTCCTTTATTCTCTCCAGCCAACAGTGATTTTTTTTTTTTTTTAAAATGAAAAGCAAAGCGGGAGATTCCAGGCACTGAATTGCATGTCCCTATTGGACATCATGATCAAAACTATTAACTACTAATAATGTGACTTATATCTTGGTGGGATCCCCCAGGAAGTGGATTAGCATTGCTCTAAATATTGTTGAGGATAACAGGAAACTGACCCTATTAGAGAGTGTTGGTGTCTTAACATGAGCTCAAATAGCTTCAGGGAGCAGTTGTGCTTAATACACTCATCTGAGGTACTCTAAATACATTTTGTAAGGTTAATATATAGTAGTTCTTCCCAGGACCTGGCACTGCTGCAACTTCACTCAAAGAAAGCAAGCAGTAGTGGGCTGGAGAAGAGTTTTGAATCTGGATTTAATTTCTTGGAAATGAAAGAAATGTGTCCTTTTGAAAGCTTCTTACTCTCATATAGGAGGACAAAGTAAAATTATTATCATTACTCTATTAGCCTAAAGGTTTTCTTGTTTAGATTAAAGTGAATATGCTGGGGGGGGGGGGTTGTTGTTGTTGTTACTGTTTAAGGAGCTTTTTATTTTTATTTTTTTTTCATCTTTAAGGGAGCTAATGCTTTGAGAAAGCATTCAGACTGGGGAGGTAAAAAGAGACTTCTAGCCTGGGTTCACAAAGGAAGCAAACTCAAATGAAGCATTTCTTTGGCTTGTGGTTTTATTTGCTTACATATGTAATGCATGCATAAAATTTAAATTACTGGATTGTCCCTAGAGAAGTGACTATGCATAAGTTGTTTCAGTAGGATTTTTGATGATGGCATAGTATTTGTAGATGGTGGAGCTACAGGTGAATTTAATAAGGCATGTGGAAGCTAATAAAACCTTTGTGCTAGACTGTAACAACATCTTTTGCATATGCCACATACATAACAGGAAATCATGTATTTAGGAATGACTTTAAAATGCTGAAATATTTTGTGACCATTTGGCATATCTCTTCATCTTAAGTAAGATATTCTAGCTATTGTGGCTCCAGCAGGACAGAGATTAGGTAAACCCAAAGGGAACTTTATAGCACTGCTTTGAAGCTGCCTGTCTTGGGGCGTTCAAGGTGCTGTCTGTCAGTTAGGAAGTGCTCATGCTCCCAAATTTTAGTAGCGTGTAGGTGTATATAAATGTCAGCACATACTGTGAGGCAATAATTAATTATGCCCTGCTGAAAATTACATAAAGGTTGGCTTGAATTTGATAAAAGGCACTTTAAGTAATTTCTGAACTCTCTGTTGATCTTTTGCTACCCTACCTGCCAGTGTGGAATGACAATGCATCCTCTTGACAGAAAGCCTATGAAAGGACATCTGTGCTGTGTGACAATGTCATATGGAAGGATTACTGATTTAATAGAGTTGAGGTTTTTTCTTGCCCAAGCAGCCACATCTGTCAGGCTAAAAAAGGAACAGTGTTCAATGGCAATAATTTTCCCTTCAAATTTTCATGCAAATCCAACAATATAAAATAAAATTTGTAAACAATTCCTGCCAAATATTTGATTTGTGTAGCTGTTGAAAAAGTGACTACGCTTGAAGTATCACATGCATGACATTAACCAAGTATGACAGCAGGAGGTTGCTGCATCAAACACAATAATGTTTTTTAGCTCTATCTCAGACAGTTTTTAGGCACAGCATGATAAACAGTGTTTACAAGATCACTTTCCAAAATAGCCCCCCTTTTTTTTTTTCTTCCCCAAACTTTTTCCCTCCTATTTTTTTCTCTAACTCTAAAGCCATCCTGTCTTTGGGCCCTTCCTCTCAAATGTTTTTTACGTATTTATGTGTATATATACAGTAAATATTTTAAAATAGACTAAAAATAAAGATGGAATACTCTTAAGGAAATGCACGATTTCAGACTTCCTTTGTCTATGCTTAATATTTCATGCCACAGGTTGCAATATCTCCATGTCCATGGGAGTAGATGTGTGATGATGGTCTGTGGCAAAAGGCTAGTTTGCAGCTGAGTCTTTTGCTCAACTGAACTTTATTAAAGGCCATAATATCAAGGAACCTGATGTTTAGAAGCAGTCATATAAACACAGTCTTAGTGGGAAACAGATATCTCCAGACATCTATTTCAGTTAGGAATTTTCTTTTTCTGTTTCTGGATGAAAAAGTTTCCATGGTTTTAAGATAGGCATTTTTTGATGAGCTATATCATAGTTTGCCTCCAGTAATCTGTAGCTGTTATTTATATCTGCCAAGGAGAGCCATAAATTCAGCCTTGACACGGTTTCAATAGTGTGAACCTCCAGATCTGCTCTAATCCCCAGATTAGATACTGAAGTGCTGCTTCAATTGTGCAGTATTATCACGTACTATCACTTGGTCCTATTTCAAACTGTAGCTTTATTGACAATACTTTCAAAGCTGTTGCTAAGTTGTGAGCACTCTGCTTTATCTGCTGCTGCTTTTACAACTTCAGCTAGGTATACTTTCTTGCAGGAAGCGCTATGCTAATAATAATCACTCAACAAAACGATGATGCATGTTTGGCCTTTCTTCATACAAGAGTCTTTGTTCTAATCTTACACTATTTGTGTCCTGTGTGATTTAAAATGGTTTTGCCTTTCCCCCCTCCTGCTACTTCCACGTAGACAATTTTCCAAAACAATCTTAAAAATCTGTATGTTTAGATCATAGCACTGCCTGGCCTAAGTTTAACATTTTTAAATTTTTGTGAAACTTGTGCCTCATTGCCACCTGCAGCCAAGGCACTCTTCAGTATAGCGTGACTGAACAAGACTGTTTCAATTTCCACATGGCGTGCAGGGATTACTTTCAAAATGGAGATGAATTAAATAGGAAATACATTCATTAATCAGGGCAGACCCAGAAACCAGGCTCGAGTGCTTTGTGGCTGCCTGTCACAGGTACATGAGAGGGGCTGATGAATCTCTGTGCCAGCCATACAGAAGAAAAGTATAGTTTATAAAATCATCTGGGAGCCTAAGCTGAGAACCAGCCTGTAAGGAGGAATCTGCACTTCCTGATGTCCAGTGTTGAATGACTTCTGGTAGGAAGCTTCTATCAGAACAGTGTTTATTTTGGGAAGTTCTATTAGCTGTTTTGTTTTTAACACGCAGGATAGGTTATGGGAATTGCCAGAACTGCCCAGTATAGGAGATATGACACAGATAAGCTTCAGAATAGAAATGAAGCTGCACAGTTGCACCTTTGAAAGCTGTTTTGTTTCTTGCTCTGTCACTGATCTAATGGTTAACCTGGGGGAGTCACCTCTCTCTGTTTTACCCTCCTGCCTTTTTCCTTTTCTTGTATAATTTGTCTTCCAGACTTCAGGAAAGAAGCTGCCATGCTTTCATTTCTCTTAGAATCCCTAACATGGTTCTGCATATTTGCAAGTAAGAAGCAGGAAAATATAAATATAAATGAAAATATAAATGAAAATATAAATGAATTCTGGGAGCACTTCAACCATCACTTCTCTTCTTGAACCTCCTGAGCAGGGTGGAATTTGCACAGATGTATGCTTTAACAAGAGCAATAGTAAAAGACTAACTGAAATGAAGAGCACTGATGCTGCATTTTTCCTTGACAAATGCTTTAACTTCCCCCCCCACACACACAATTTAGAAAAGTAAATGCTGATTCAGAAAAATGAGACATCCCCGCCTACTCATCTCCCACATTTTTGAAGGTCAAGGAGCCTTATAATGTGCGTTCTTGACTTGTGTTGTTATGCCTTCTGTCCGCTTGGTGTGTGTTTGCATCATATGACATACTTTTGTTTTTGACAAGCATACATAGCAAATACTTATGAAATTAACTTTTTAAAAATTATGATGGTATGATTTCAGCCACTGATGTATTTGGGTTTCTCTGAGGCTTTGAACAATCATAAGCAGATGCCACTTCCCATAACGGTTGGAACCCTTGATGCCAACTGAGAAAACTGCTGTATACTCCTATGTGTCCTCTGTGCTCTCTTACCAGTGCCGGTAATCAAAACTTCATGTGATGCATACTGGATGGTTGGTATTCTCGAGCCAAGTACTTTCTTCCTCTGAATGTTCTTCTGTTGTAAATAATTGAATTTCTTATGAATCAATCTTGCTGTATTTTTGAATTTACAATCTTATCACTACTATATTGCACCAGAAGAAAAAAAGAAAGGGAGGTGGGCAGGGGATTATCTTACTTTAGTGTGCTTTAGAACCATTAATTCTGTCCAGACAACGGCTGTTCTGTATTTTCCTTAGTTTGCAGTAAAACCAAGTAACACAGAAAAGGTATGTAAAACTGAGTTGGTTATCAGTGACAAATATTCCCTACCATTTTCAGTGCATATGGCATAAACTCTATGAACAGCTGTTTATACTTTTGCACCTGAATATATGCAGAAAAGTCTAAATCTAAAGCATTAAGCAGCCTGGTTTTATATGAATTGGTCATGTTTATCTCATGGGAAACTTAAGGATTATAGCCAATAGCACAGCTCTACTTCATCATCTCATAGCTAGAGAATACAGTTATTCGGCTCCATATGTATACTGAGATAAAAATATTCTGTACAAAGGATGAATTGTAATTTTTCTGAAAATACATCCTGGAACGGTCAGTATTATCTTTTAGGTGTATGATCTGATATGTGACTCTCTGAAAGTACATATGGAGACATATAAATATCGTAAATTTCCAAGTGTGTGAGTCTTTAATGCATTAATTTAATCATATCTTTGTGTAGACTGTTTTTTCCTGCTTATTTTTGTTTCAGTGTGCTCTAAAAAGCTTTCTGTGGGCTGTGCAAGGTGTGATCTTTCAGTATGATCCTGTGCCAGTGTTCAAGCTTGCAGAATTGAGCGCCTGAGGATACCATCCTGTATGAAACAAGTCCCTGGGCCTTGCTGGTTATCACAAAGATAATCCAAGGAAATAGTAGCATGCATTATGCCTGTGGCAGAGGGGCCTGATGTTCACAAATTTCTTCAGAATGCTGGCTGATGGTCACAAATGTTCTTGGCATATGTAGTATATCCAAATGAGGTCAAACTACAGTCCAATGCCCTCCTATTTGGGGCCTTAATATTCAACAGCAATGTTTGAAAAACATATTTCTCTGTTGTTTGCAGGATGTTTCTGCTGTAGAAAGCTATAAGCAAAAGGAAGATTGTTCCTATTTTTACATACAGAGCAGGTAGGATATCACTCTTCAGGAAACTATTTCACTGAAGATGATGATCTGTGTGTAATCTTAATAGATTGCATGATGAGAGTTGCAGTTACCTAAGATGGTAATTTTATCTCTACTTTTCTTTAGCATGACTAATGTCTACAAACTTGGTGTTCTGTGATTCATCAAAGATACTGTAAGTGGATAGCATCACCATGCATCTGCTAATATAGATCTACTCCAAAATAGTTCTGGAATAAAATTAGACTAAAGCAGGTACCTAATTCTAAATCCATTATTTTTTCCCGAGTTACTCTGTATTCTGTATGGTTGCTTTTTGTGGCTTTTTGTTGTTGCAGTAACTCACTGTACACCCTCCATCTGTATGTGTCAGAATTTAAAAGGTGATAACTGTAGACAAGATGTGTGGAGGGAGCAGAACAGCTGGAATATTCATGAGAAATTGTGTGAAATACTTCAGCCTATTAACTGTGGAAGAAAGGTGGCATTACTAGCTAACAAAACTTAAGGATCTAGTAGCAGAAATTAGTATCTCAAATGCAGACCACAATGGTTTTTCTGTGGAGAACCACAGGGGTACTAGGAAGCGTTTGACTGTGGATGAGCATGATGGGATGAATTGTCAAGGAGAAGCCTTTTGTTACAGAGGGGAAAGACAGGAATAAGGTCAGACTTGCAATTGCATGCTTTCCTGAGGGGCTTGAGGAAGTGGCCTGAAGTGGGGATTATGAGCCAAAGCAGGGATAGATAAGGAAAGGATAAAAGAGTGTGCGCGCACACATGAAACACAGAGGCTTGGAGAGAGAACTGAACACCAGTTTGCTGCTTACAGTCACTAGCTGGAACTTCCAGAGCAGGTAGGAGGAAGTCTTGTTTTAAGAAAGCTCAGTACAGACTTTCTAACAGAGGGAAGAACTACAAGACTGTTAAGTCTAAAGAGAGCAAGCAATTGCTGAAATAAGTCTTATCCAAATCAGGTGGAGCTACAGAAATATCCTAAGAGACTTTATATTTGCACGTAGTTGGGAGAACTTGAAAAGTGGCCATACTGAATTTTAAGAAAAAAGCGTTAAGTATCAAGAGCAGTATCAGGTCACTATAGTAAGGACTCACTGAAGAAAAGATTTTGGTTTACAAGGCATATATGAAGAAGGGAGAAGGAATATGCTGGAAAATTAATAGTTGTTCCATGAAATGACATATTACTTAAAATAAGAACGAAATGGCAGTAACATGGCATCCTGAAAAGAAATGAAAGTAATGAGCTCTGCTATAATTGCACTGAAGCTCCATCCAACCTGTGAACTGTGCAAGCTGTGTAGCCAGAATTGTTCTCAATTCACAGAGTAGAACTGAAAACTCTTTTGCACCCTGCCCAGATTGTTCTTAAATAACATGCCCTAGTATAATAAGTATCTTGTCCTGTGAACGCTTCCCGAGAGAGATCATGCTTTTTTCCCCGACACGAAAGTGAATATTGCGCTCCAGTAGAGTTGGTCGCAAAACAAAAAGCTCTCAACATCACACAGTCCTTCAGGACTTAAACAGCGAATTTCTTAGACACCATAGAGATATTTCTTACTGATAAATCATTAACAGAGAATTGAAGTGTTGAGCACAAGAAGAAAATAAATGCAAGATATTTCCAAACTTGTAGCAACAGGCTTACAAAGCAATAGTGCTAAAGGAATGGATGTGTACAATTTGAAAAGTGGAATTAGCTAAACTAGTCGTTAGATATGTCACAAAACTAAGAATAGCCCTATAATCATGATTCTGTCAGCACGTGAAAGGATAGGATTTCACGAGGTCACACAAGAACTGCAGTCCAGGAACTCCTGTACCAGCAAAGGAACAGCCTAAGCAAGCAAAACAACATGGGAAGGTTCTAGAGCATTTGGCAAGCTTTCTGCTTCCAGGGAGGGAAGAAATTTCTTTTCTAGTTCTTTGCAATAGCGAGTACCATTAATATAGCAATGCAACATTGGCAATTACTGTCAGCCCCTTCAGTACAGGCTGCCTACAGAAAGGACGCATTGTTGGCTTGTGAAGGACAACCCCTGACAACATTCTGGTACCATGCATCTGATTTACATGCCCCTTGCTTCTGCTAGATTTTCCTCTGACCCTTTCTTAAGGACAGGCCCTGCCATGACACTGATGCATCACTTCACTTTGCTAGTGTTACATGTATACCTTCTACAAGTGCAGGTGACCATATATGATGAAGGTGTAAGAATCCTGGCTTCTGTACTTATAGGAAAATCAGTTCAGGACGGGACTGAGCATAAAGTACACTGAGAGTACCTATTTTAAACTTACTGGAAACCTGAAACTTTTTTTTTTTTTGTTTTTTCTTTTTCTTTTGCTAAAACCTCTGAAAGTCAGGTTCCTTTTCCCTACCCTCTGTAACTAGAAAATGTAACTTTCTAGTTCACCTTTCTCTGCTTCTTCTTCCTTCCTGCAAAACCCTGTAAAGGGGGGTATTTTTTAGATGCTTGTGAGCAGGCTGAGAATTTGAAGTGGCATGTGTTGCTTTTTGTATGAAGGGAATAACAGACTCTGTGAAATGCTGCATGAGAAGGATTGATACTTTTATTACAGATTTTTCAGTAGATTCATTTCAGCTCTGCATTTTTACTCTCAGGAAAAAGAATGCACTAAACCAACATTAAATCTCATGAAAGGTGGATTTTTTTTTTTTAATCTGCTATAGGTATTTGGCTTTTTTTTTTTGTAGCTCATCTGATTATATGATTAACCTGTCTAGTTCTAAAATAAGTAATCTTCATGCTACAGTTTTAGCTTTAAAATCCTATTATGACATCTTACCTCATTTCTCACTCCCTAGTGTAATTATGTAATGATTCCTCTTGCCTCTGTTTTACTCAGAGTTTTCAAAATCTGATTCAGGATTTGCATGGCTTTTTAGGCTTTGGTGTGTAATTCTAGTTCAGAAATTACAAATTGATTTATAGACTCCAGTGTCCATCTGTGTATTTTTAAGAGTTGTACTAGCTGAAGCTTGAGTGCTGTAAACCGATAAGTAACCTACTTACCCTTTAACTTTATTACTTTAAAAAATGGCTAGTGCTCCAGTTTGTGGGATGTTGCATAACATGAGACTCCCACGTATGATTTATAACATTGACATCACAGACTGCGCTGGTTAATGTCAGCCCTGGACTGCTGTTTTATATCAGCAGCTATCAAGCCTACACATTATCAATAAATAAGAAATGCCAAATAGTTTCATTCAGCATTTTTGGAGAGGGGGGAAAAAAAAAAAAAAAAAAAAAGTTGTATTTTTTTTTTCCTTTGAGCTATAGGTATTAATCTGATTAAAAGCCAAGTGGAGGGAAATGAAGGTGGGGGGGAAGGAATATTGTTTGTTCTCATTGGCAAGCTCTCTTTCACCTTTCTGCCCCCACATACCTTCTTTGAGGCTGAATTCATTCCACACATATGTGAGGAACCACTGCTGCTGTCTTGTGCTTTTCAATTCCTGAGATTGTCCTGTGTCATCTGATGTTCAGCACGAGTTAAAACAGTTACTAGGGCCTCAAGGAGATGAGGGAAGAGTCCATGCTCCATCCCATACCAGAAAGCTCTTCTTGCAAGTGACTTTGTATCTGCAAACATGCTTTGAGTCCTTTGGGAGCAGGCGAGGAAAGACTGTTTCATGGCCATATGTGACTGTAACATATCATGAATTCAGTTCCAGTTTATGTAAGAGGTCCTTTATGAGCTATGTTTAAAGAGCTTCTCTTAATCCTGTTTACAGGCCCACTGTTGACTGTGGGATGGCATCTTCCAGTCAGGTAGCTGCATGTGTTCTTGCAAGTAGTTAGCTGTGTTATGGAAGTTACTTTCCATGTCAGCAGGGCCTTTCTTGTACCGCAATTTACAAGAGTGGATTTTTACTTTCTGTCCTGTGCTTATGTGGTTGTTCTAAACCTTTGCATTTGAGAAGTAGAACAGTGTAGGGCTGAAGCAAAAATTCTTACAAAGACGAATAGTTTTGTTTGGGCTTCTTAAAGGATTTATAAGCATTATATATATATATGTGTGTGTGTGTGTGTGTGTATATAGATATATACACACATGTGAGTGTATCTATGACATGTAATGAGATTCTCCTGTGATTCAAGTGGGATTTCACTTCCTCACCAGAATGTCATTTAAAATCTATTTCAAAACAAAATTAGCTAAGCTAAAAGAATTTGATATGAAGGGATTAAAAAGGACTCAGTTGAGGTAGGTGGGCTCTAAGCCTCCTGTTCTGGTGGCCCCTGCTGCCAGAGATGCCGAGGGTTGCCTTGCTGCCTCAGCCTTTTGTTAAGCATTTCTGTTGTGATTTTTGTCTTTTGTCTCTGAATCATTTAAGAACCAATCCTGATTCTCATGGAAGTGTTAATTAAACAGCTTGGGTGAAGATACATGAATGATTCTTAGAAATCTTTGTAATGTTTCTGTTGTCTGTTAGCTAACAGTACTGAATCATTCAGTACAGCTCTTTTCTGTGGTTATCAGTGCTCATTGAGATGAATGATTAGAGAACTTTTTGGATCCTGGAAATAAGTGATAGCTGTCTGCTCACAAATAAGTAAAAGGCTTCTGAGGATAGAATGAACTTGTCCTGCTATTCACAAATATTCTCCATTCCTTATTTAGTCTACTTCAGTGTCAGGGATTTTCACAGTGTAACAGGAGGACAAGATCATGAGATTATATTATGCATCCATATATATTTATGCAATTCCATAGGTCTATTCATATGGACTCAACCCAAAAGTTTCTGATTAACATAGCAATAATAAAAAATACTTTCCTGAATTTAAGTGTTCTATTTTTTTTTTCAGTTAACAAAGAGAAAATCCATTACCTGTTAATGAAAACTGGGGAGCTGTGTGAATAGGATATAAAGTTGAAGTGTACAGCTTAGTATTGAAAAATAGGAAGTGTATTCATATAGACAATCTTCACCCTATTTCTTACCTATGTTGTCCTTTCTGTGCATTGTTTTACAGCTTCTGTACATAAGGAAGTTGCTATGTAGGTAAATCAGCTGTGAATGGGTGGAGCACCAGCTATGGCATGTTAGCTTCCCCACGTACACACAGTAATAAGGTCGGTTCCAGGTTATCCTACTTTCACAACAGAGTAACCAGTGTTGTGCAGAGCTGCTTGCATAGGAAGGGGTTTCCAGGGTTACTGAGAACCCTGGAAAGTAGCACTGAATTCGTGCAAAATGAGTTCCCCATGGAGACAAAGCCTTAGAAAATAGACTCTGCAG
>VZSV01000302.1:351211-379541 GCA_013398735.1 Nothocercus julius
TTCAAGAGCCTGTGTAGGTTTTATTTACAAATACTGTTTTTAAAAGGAATTGAAAACACCAACCTACCTAAATCATTTCTAAAATATCAGTGGGTTATTTTATAGGGCTTTTTATTATTATTATTATTTAGAAGAAAAAAAAAATATATATATATATATTTTTAACCAGACCAAGATGTGCTGTTTTCCTTGTTTGTGTATTCAAATTTAAATCAGAAATTCAAGATACAGAAGTGTATAAAAGCCATTGGCAGAACTTGTTTCTATGAGATACTCAATCCCTAAGGTAGACAGTTTTCCTTATCTGGATACTTTGTGAAGTTAGCCAGGCTCTCAGAGTAAAATCAGCAAAAAGTTTACACAGAGATTTTGTTACCATTGCCATATATGGTATTTTAATAGATATATAGGTATGTGAAGAGGAAAAACTAAGCACAGAAATAAATTCAGTCACCTTAAATTCATTGTGAAAAAACAATGCAACATTTAGGAATGAGAGAGTTTGTGCATTAACCTATTAAAAGCAATATAGTTTATTAACCCAAGATTACGTTTGCATTATAAGAGTTTCTGTTGCAAGAAAGCTGGGTAAAAATATGTTAAGATAAAATTAATTGGCAGGTCTGAGTCAGCTGATCTTTTACATTTATAGACATTTCACAGCAGACTTAACAGAGTAGTATTTCAGAGCAACTGTTTTTCAAATATGAACAAAGGCTGTGCAGGAGGATGACCTTTTTATCTTGGTAGTTAAAAGCTAATAGATTTATTTTTAGACATGATGCGTACAGAAAAATGGCCTAAATTTCTCCCCAAGTGTCAGGTTGTGAGTGGTTCTAAGGAAACAAGAAGAATTTAGTCAAAGGAAATATTGTGGTGAATACATGAAGCGCTTTAATACAGATGAAGGCAGGGGAGAGGGGAGGAGAGAGAGAAATGTGCAGCTAAATGTCTCTGTCTCCTAAACACTCAGAGGAGTGCTGTTTGAAACTGAGCAGAAATGGGCAAGCCTCACATTCCTCCTGTGCTTGTACCACTTCCCACTTTTCTAACACACTCGGATAGACTTGTGGAGTTCATTGTAGAGCTCGCGTCTGGTATGGAGAGCTTGCTTGCATGCCCCAAGAAATAATTTGGAATATCTCTTTGCCCTGGGCAATAAGCTTGGGCAGTAGAGCCTGGGGGAGGGGCTTGGGGCAGGGAGGACCTGCAGTCACTCCACCACTGACTGTAAGTAAGTATGAGTAAGTGTTAATGCAGATGTTGCAGCTACCATACATCCCCTGTGCACTGCTGTGGGAGTATGAATTCCACATTTCAAACCTGCAGGTTTCCAGGCAGGGCTGTCTCCAGAGCCCTGGAGGCACTGGGCAGGGTGTATGTATAGCAAGCTGATGTGCATGCTCATGTGATTGATGCAGTCTAATCTGGGGCTGTATGGGCAACAGGTCTAGCGCAGACATGCCTGTTGGCATCAATAAGACACTCTTGGCTTTCTCATCTTGCACTGAGGTCAATGAGGGCCTGATTCTGCTCACTGACCACGCTACACAAGTACTTCAGCTTAGCTCAAAACCATATTATGAGGTGTTATTTCTAAGGGCGTGGAACTGTACTAAGGTTGATGAAATGCTGCTGAGTTCTTCTGTCATAAGGCAGGGTCTGCAGGTCTGTCAATGAAAATGACGTAATTATTAGCACTTTATAGATGATTATTCCGATTTACACACTTAAGTGAGAAGTTCATGATATGTATAACTGAGAAGCAGTCGCTTAATTATTATATCTGTTTTACTTTCTATTATTACTCATTGTTAAATTTGCAAAGTTTCACATACAGTGTTAGATTCAGAATTTGCTGGCCTCAAAACTGGAGAGTTTTTGAGATACAACTTCTGGGTCACTTTATTCTTGCTTATAATAAAAATGCAGATTATTATAGGCGTCCAAAGGCAATGAGTAATCAGTTTTTTTTTTTAAAGGATATTATGTACTGTACAAGCTAAATTATTGTCCTAGATCCTCCCACAGATTTTTAGTGGAATCAATGGCACTTAAGTGCAACTAAAGAAAAAACTGATTCTTTACTTACGAAATCAGAAATAATGATGCAATATCAGATTTTGCAAGTAGATTAAATACATATATAGATTTAAAACATATACGTGTTTCAGACCTTTCTTTAAATTTTGATAAATAACTTCTGATTACTCAAGAAGCCCAATTTTTGAAAAAGCTGATGACAGGCTGATAGTGATTACAGCAACAACAAGTGTCCCAGAAAAACAAAAGGTTTGCAAGAGCTAGGACGCATCGGGATCGCAAACTTTTACAGGGTTAGGCCCTAAATTAGAAAAGTTCTGCGTTTAGAAGTGAATCCATCTGGAAGGCAGAAACAAAACCTGCACCTGTATTTACCTAGGAGGACAGGAACTGAGCTTAAGACATTCTTAGGCCAGTGATGGAGAGCTTGGAGGCTTGGCTCTTTTTATCCTTCAAATAAAGCAGATGAGACGGGACTGCCCAGTCAAGCTAATGAAAAGTAGGCATTCAAACCTCCAGTGTGCCAAGAGGAGCATGAGGTCTTTGTGCTGGGGGAGGAAGGATTTCAGCTGGCTGACTTGGTGTGCAGCATGGCCCTAGACACACCTGTGGGGTGCGAGAGGCCTGCAGTATATACATCACAGCTCCAGACACATGGAAGGAGCACACTGAAGGGAGACCTTGCACTTGTTTGGTAAAATTAGACTTGTCTCAAGCTGTCTATTCATTTAGAAGGAACACTGATCCTTCAGAACTTGTGGATTTGGGTTTTCGATGGAATCTTTTTCTGGAAAAGATTTAAACTTGATAAGGAGCCAGGGAGCAATCCTCAAGCTTTCCTCTTTCTCTGAATCTGTGGGGAGACTTGGATTTGTTACGTACCGGAGTCATTTTTCTCCTGGTAATGCACAGTGATGTGGGAACTGCTCAGGCTCATTATTCCCTATTCGATGGCCTTTGCTCAACAGAATTTTCCCCAAAGTGGTATTACAAGAAAATAGATAATGTCTCTCTGGAAGCTCGTTTTGTGTGTGTTTGTCTATTATTAATAGCAATTGCCTAGAGCTAAGAAGCTTAGTTTGTTAATAGTGATGGCTAGGAGAGAAGGACAGTTGTTATGGAAAGAATCATATTCGACTGATAAGTTGGTGCTTCTTACAGACAATTTTACTGTTATATGTGCTTACAGTTTGTATCACCCACAAATACTAATATATTTCTTGACAGTTTGGTTCTGCTCAATGAAAGCACAAACTAGGCTGCTTTCTAGATAGTATGATCAGAAGTATAGGTGTTTGCTTTTCCTGTTTGTTTGTTTGGTTTTTTTTTTTTGAAGGGGTCTTACACATGTGAACCAAAAAAAAATATTAAAAAAATCTATATTTAAAAAAAAGCCTTTTAGCCTCCTTCATGCTAAACTGAATGACGAGAAATGTTAATTTTACTGAATTCTATACAAAGGTAAAAGAAAAGTCTCTGTTTTTCTATACCTTTGTTTGTCAGTGCTGGTTGGGAAACTGCCACTACAATCTCAACCTTTTCTTTATCTGTTACCGTTAAATCTAAAAGCTGCACTGCTAGAAATCACTTTAACATCTAGTACTGTCTGCTTGTTTATTATGCCCATCCGATCACAAAGATCTAGCAGCAATCTAAACTCTTGGCATAAGCCATATATTTCTGGGTAATATCATTAAAAATTTCTTAGTAGACAAAACCAAAAATTTTGCTAGAAAGGATTTTTTGTTGGTTTTTTTTTTTTTTTTTTTTTTACACTAGGTGTCTTTGGTTTAACTCCTTTCTTATCATAGTTTAAAACTTCACAATTTTGGAAACAGAAGTCTCTATTTTTTTTAAAAAAATGCTAGAAATAGCAGCTTGCACAACAGCATATATTGTAGCCCGTTTTTTCTTACTGTGCAGTAAATATATAGTTGTGTCCTTGATAAAGAAGAAAAGGCTTTGTTCTTGAACTGTCAAGTTATTGCAGAAATAAAAAGTGAGGAGTTTTTTTTCTTGTAATAAGAGATGGTAGAATTGACACACAAAAAAAAGTATGTAGTAGGCAGTATCCGATTCCCAAAGAAATAGAAACGAAGGAAGTGGAGCAATAGGCAGTTTCCAGTTTGTAAACTCAAAGACCTTCACTGAACTAAATGTCAGCCTGCTACTGACTCAAAGCCAGCAGCAGTGATTTGGCTGGCTTCCTTACCTACTGCCATAGAACTTCAAAAAAAAAGAGAGAAAAGAATAGCTGAAGTTCATGTACTGTCTCCTGCATTTTCTTGTCTTTCAGCTTTATGATTCTTTCATATCATCAGTGATTTTCTGTAAATTTTAATCTGTGATAATTCTATGCTATGTTCCTTTTCTCACTTCCAGTGCTGACTACGTTTCCTTATTAATTGCATTTCATTTCTGTATTTGCCTTTATAGACTGGTTAGCTTATACTGTTACTCTGTAATTATATGAAAGGAAGCAGGCATTTTGCTTGTTTGCTGCTGCTTCAATCTAATCTTCCATCGTCTAATGCAGTGCACGTTTCCCCCAGGACATTCAGCATAATGTGAGTACTCGGAATGCATACAGGGAGACAAGAAGAGGAGGGAACCAAGTCCAGGCTGCAGACCCAGCTCCCCCTCCTATTTGGGAAGAGGCTGGATTTTGTGGTTTGAAACATCTCTTTGTGGCTTCCAAGAAAACAGAGAGTTTTGCTCCTACTAAGAAGTCAACAAAAATAAATCAATATAAAGATTACGCTAACACACAAAGATGGAAGTTAGCTCAACTCCCTGAGTAAATATTAAATGCACCCTGTTTTTCTGTGGCTTATGTGCTACTGCAAGATATATAAACATTTAGTACTCTTTCGGGGAGTCATCTACCTACTTTAGTAACAAAAACTGTGCCTTATCTGCCAGATTTATATCTAAAGTGTTTTCTGTCTATTTTTGAAAATATTAATAAAAGTGTCTAACCCCGCCTCCTTTTTCACCTGCTGTACATAACTGTCTTTAATGAAATCATGATGATTTCACTAGGATGATCTATTCAGTTATGTTTTTATCCCTTTTGTTATTATTTTGTGGTGCTTTCTGTGCTGTATTTTGTAGCATTTGGGTATCTGTTTATGATGATTATTCTTGCAGCTTGCATACTGTAGTTGCAAAATCCATCATGTAAGCTAATACACATTTAAAATATAAACATACAATGATAGATGAAAGGATTGTGAAACAGATAAACAGAGGCAGATGGTGCAGATTTAATTAATAAAAACACAAACAGGAAAATAAATTGCTGCAATGATTTATGCCTAATTTAATTAAGAAAAAAAAAGTCTTGGAGTTTAGTTATTGCCAGGAAATTATATATTATGTTGTTTTTATTTGGAAAAAAATGTTTTGTATAAAACTTTGCAGCATTTTGTTGTATAAGGAATCTGAAACATTCTGAGTGAGTTCCGGGGAATTACGTTCCTTGCGAGGTGCAAAATTCAGGAGAAAGAATGAGGCAGAGGGCCCTAGACTGGGTGCACGGAGCTGGAGCTTGAGGCTGGGCTCTCAAATAACACCAGGTTAATGCCATAGCTGTCGTGCCCCTCACTGTCTGCTGGTGGATTGCCTAGTCCATTTTGACCCAAAATTTAGCATCATGCTAAGAAACATTCTCTGATGAAACGTTTTTGAAACTAGAACACAAATGTGGAACACAGAGTTGTTCTGAGTATAAATTGATGAATTTCTAAAAGGAGGGAGGGGAAAAAGCAATTTTAAAATGTTGTGATTCTAGTCTAACAAATATTTCAGATATACAGATGATTATAACTGTAGAAATGGATGTTAAAAAAGAATAAACTCTATTTGATAGGGAGTTTTAGCCTACTTAGTGGGGAAAGAATTGTAAAGGTGTAAAAGCAGTTTGACCAAAAGTCTGAGTTTTGATTTCAGGATGACACACTTATGGTGGTTTAGCTTTCTGACAAAGATAACTGAAACAATTTTACTTTAATTATTTTTTCCCCTTAATAGCATGAAGGAAAAAAAGATTTGTTTTAGGTCAATCCAAGACTAATCTACTTTTTATTTGCTTTTATAATCAGAGAAGCAAAAAAAAAAAAAAAAAAAAAAGCTATTTGTAGACTCTTCAGTGTTTCAGATAGACTGATGCTGTAGGAAAGAAGTTACTGTACATTGTTACTTGCATATCCTAAAATGAATGGAAGTAGTAACTATGCATTTCCCACCTTTCTATGCCTCCCCACCAGCTTTTAGTATTGAAGCTGCACATCAGCTCGAGGGTTTCTCTATAGCAGGAGGCACAGCAGTGCTCCCAGATGCTCTTGGGGGACTGAGAGTGACACAGTGACCTCCACAGTGCGTGACAAAGGTTGCAGACAAGCTCTGCTTGCAGGACGCCCCTCAGACAGTGCAGTGACAGGTCGCCAGCTTCTCCAGTCCCCAGTTGCCCAATGCTCACAGTTTTTCAGGCACTGGTCATGTTGATCAAGAGCAGTCCCAAAGTGACAGCACTGTTCTTATCTCCTTTTTGCTCCTGTTTGCCACACGGAAAGGACTGTAGCCACTGTCCTTGAGTTTGCTGGTGTCTTGTCACCGTGGTCGGCCCATCTTCCTGGCTAAGTCGTGAGTGAGGACAGATTCCTGGCTCTGGGGGTGTTTTTAGGAGGGCAGATGCTCCTTGGCACTTTCCTCTTCAACTGCACCTCCTCTGTTTGCATCTGTGTGTGCATGAGAGGATGAGACCATCTCCATGTGTATTTAAGTACATTGCAATGATAAGAAAATAATTAAACCATTAAAAATTCAAGAGTCTTCATATTAATTTCTTTAAGTAATTTTATCATTATTGGAATATAATTCTAGTCTAGTCTATAATCCTTTAGGCAACTGAAACTTTTCTTTTTATTTGCTGCTCAGAATTAGTGTTTTGGAATAAATTTGGTACTGCAAAATAATTCAGGTGTTATGAAAGCAGCCTTTCTCCTTAACTATCCATATGGGTTTTCTGTGTTCTTTTATATTACTTTTTATCAGTTTATATCTTGTTTGTTGATATTGGTCTTCCTGTATTAAAAAAAAAATAAAAAGACAGAAATTATCTTTTTATCAGCTACATTAACGAGCCTCTTGAAGAGAATTCTCTCATGGGGCTTTTACTGATTTCTACTTGAATTTTAGTGCCCCTATTATAAATACTGATTATTATCCTGTTACAGAAGAAATTTGAAGTGATAGATCTGTTTTTCCTAGTGAGCTGAAAGAAGCAGCATATTAATTTCTTTAATACATGAAATATCCTTTTTAAATAAATTTTAAAAATGGATGAAAAAAAGAAAGGATATATTAGGATGACTTAGAAGGATCTAAAATAGATGCCAAGTTAAGATGGCAAGATTTTTAAAATTATCCTGATAGCTTTCTGTATTTCACAGAAATACATGGTATTGTATTTTATCTGTAAGTTCAGGAGAAGAGGAAGATAGTATGGTCATTTATGCAGATATCTTCAAGAGATGACATGTTAGAGTGAACCTAATTTTCCAGCTTCTACATAAGCTAATGCTCATTTAATAATCTTCATAATATAAGCTCCTCACAAGACCATCACATTCCTCATCTACAACCTTAAAAATCTGTCTTGCTATCAGGCTGTTTTAGGTTTATAATAGGTGCATGAAATCTTTCAGACTTGTAAATCTGCTAAAACATTCACATGAATAATACAGAAGTAAAACCTCATATGTGTGAGAAGTTTCACAGATAAGAGACCATCTACTGAGAAAGCATGTGGTTGCCCCGTGAGTGCAATTTGAGTTGTAAACATTATCGGGTAAAAGTGAGGTTTCCTGGGGCAGCACTGAGTAAAGCCTGTTACATCTTCTGGTATTAATCATAATAAGTGTTTTATCTTTCGCTGTCATGTTTAGTTTCTGCATGCAATTTACCTCTCAGGCAAGCTGTTCACAGTATCAGCCAAGCTTATCTCTGAACTTATGGTCTTCAAGTACCTAAATGTATTTCCACCAGAGTTCCCACAGTTAATGTGACAAAAGCCAACGTAAGTGCTATTTTAAGACTGCACTGCATCCCCCTACAAAAAAATAGTGTTGCTTGTATTCTGATCACTCCTATCAAGCAAAGGAAAGCTTAACTGCCTTTACTAGTCCTACACTCTGCTGCAATTTTATTATGCTCTATTTTCAGATAGACTTTCTATACACACATAATTTATCTTGACTCCGCATGTCCCTCACACATGTTACCATTTATTCTCTAAAGTGCCTTTACTGCCACAAGACTGACATACAAAGCATATCGTTATCTGCCAAGCTGCAAAGGTAGGTTTAGCAAAGCAAAAGCACAAAGGAAATGTGTATTCCCTGACCTAAAAAGTCTACCAGCAAAACAGTCAAGTTGCTTTAGGGAGATCCAGCAATAGCCATTTGGAAGTAAGATAGGTAGAAAAAAATGACTTCAACAGTTTGTGAGTAGCTCTCCTTGTGCAATGATTCCAAAATGATACAGAGAAAGAGGTCGAAGATTAGGCAGCTGTTAATATTCTACTAAGACTGGCCCTATCTGAGTGCAATGCACTCATGATCTAATAATCCTTTATAATTAAGCTTTCAGCCTAATATTAAAATGTAATCCACATGAACACCTATCAGGAGTATACAGCAAGAAGTGAACTGGCTACCACTTTGAGTTGTGCATAGCAAGCAAGCAGTTTTAATTCAAAAATCTTTAAATGGCTTGGCTCTTGATGTAGAGACAAATTTCACTTCTGATATACATACAGTATATTTGATTTAGTTCAGACTTACACCTGTGACACTGTTGACCTGCATGGTGCTTGCCAAAACAGTATAAGCAGTATTGCTACTGTGAAAATGGAGACTGTGGTTGGTAGCTTGACATTTAAAAAGACTATGCATACCAAACAGATTTTGTGCAGCCTGTGAAATGTCTCAGGGTCAGAGTTGGTACGCTTTGGATTTGGACTTCTGGATTGGGATTTATATGCACTTCATATGTATGTATTGTATTAATCACTACCTCCTAAGTCAGTTGTTTTTCTCATTGCACCAGGGTAACTGAGAATTCAGCTGAAGTCAGAGTTGCAAGTGCCAGAGAATGCGATGTTTTACTTTGTTTCTATCTATTGCCTTGGCGTTTATTGCTACAGGTGCTGTCTGATGACTTAATGCCTTAACAATAGTTTCAAGTTAGTGAACAATTAGTATGATTGGTTTGTTAATGTGGACAGCATCCTTTCCTCTTCATTTTCCCTTGTCTGCTTTACCTGTTGATTAGAAAACTCAGTTATAAAAATATTTATGTTTTGAACAATTTGTTTGCTCTCAAAAACATAAGAAATTAATGGTCTAATTTACAAGACCAGTGTAAGAGGAGCAATGTCTTTTCTGAGTTGAGGTAAATATTTGAATGTGTATTGACTAAGCCAGTGGCTTAGTCTGGGAGGTTCTTAAGCTAACTATTCCCATGTGATTGCAGAGCATAAAATGGAAACTGAGCTGCAGCAGTAAGAACCAAGAAGAGCTCTAGGGAAAAGTGCAGTGGACATATTTGCACTTAGTAATCTTTTGACTGGCTTTTTCAGATAAAAAAAGGTCAATTTTAGCTTTATGAGTTGACATAAACTTATTGTGGACTGTGGAGCATACAATGTTTCCATTTGAATAAAGCCAGAAAGAAATGCAGTTTAAGATGATGATATTAGTTCTCATTTCTTTAAAGCAGCTTCACAAGCCCAGTTAAGAATATTTTCCATTGATGGTACATAGTAATGTAATTCAAAACATCTAATTAATACCTAAAGATCTAACTAACTAGGAACTGCCAGAGACATGAATATCTAATATATACTGCTTTAATTGGCCAAATCCGCAGGTCAAAATTAACACCAATTTTCCACTGCTGGAAAACTTCATTCCAGAATTTGACACTTGGGTTCCTACAGCTGCCAAGCAACCTCTGTGAATGGCTAGAGCAAAGTGAGGCAAGGGGGTGAAGGGTTGGAGACTGGATATTGCGTTCAGCAGAGGAAGGGTTTGCCAAACATTATCCGCATGTTATTGTAGGGTGGAATTGCTTTCCAATTTTAGAAGGAATAAGCTGTGACAAGTGGAGCTTTGTCAGCAGTGACGTGGTCATCAAAGGGATGCCCAGAACTTTTGGGAGTAGAAAGGCACAGCAGAAAGGGCTTGCAGCATCTGTTATGGCTGGCTCCATTGCTTTGAAGTCGAGGTGACTCTTCTCATGCTCCAGTGTACTTTGACTTCAGCAGTAGATTACTAAAATGTTGATGATTTGGTTATTATCTTTAAGGTTTATTATCTTCTTTACAAGAGAAAGGAGGGAATACTGCCTTTTCTTCGTGGAAGGAGAATGCAAGCAGATGAAAGGAGGAACATCCAGTTACTTCTTTAGGCATGGTACAGTCTGGAAGGTCATATTAAGATTTAATGTTGCTTCATGCTGCTTCCTTCACTGCAAGAACGAGATGATGCTAAAGAAAGCAGCAGGAAGCAAAATTAAGGTTATTCTGGGCTTTTTTGTTTTGTTTTGTTTTTTTAGTAGGGGACTTGAATTAGGAAAGGAAAGCGGTTATGTATGGTTGTGATGGTTATACCTTGTGGCTCAGTCAAAAAGGAAGAAAACAAAAAAGAAGTTTGTTGTACAGAAGCCTGGAGACAGGTTTGTGAGTGGTAAGAGGGTGGTTATGGGAATGGTTACGGGTTACTGAAGGAGGAGGATTGCCTATTGGTGCTCTGGAAGTTTGGTTGTTTTTTGGAAAAGTTGCCAATGTTTGTATGTGCATGTGCTGGTGTGTGTGGAGAGTAGGCCCTGCTTAGTCCTGAACATAGGAGGTACACGGTAGCGATAGGAAAGAGAACAAGTGGGGCATATCTGTGTCTTTCCTACTAGTGTAACTCTCTACTAGATAGCTTAAAAGCCCAGATTTGTATTATAAAAGCTGCGGAGGGCTGCTTGTATTACCCTAGCAGCTAGTAAAGGATAGGAGGAGAGCGAGATATAAAGCAGAAGTGCTATGAAGGGTGTATTTGAACAGATGTGGACAGACCCATGCTTCCCAGCTTCAAGCTGGTCGTGAGGCAGCTGTGCTAGAGAGACATATGGCTGCGTTAGCCAGGGTCCATGCCCTGCCAAAGGCACAGTGTAGTTGCAGCAGGGCTATGTAACATCCAAACCAGGTGGTAGTCCAGTACAGCGAGCAGCGTTCCCTAGATGGCATGGGCTTTGCTATGAGGTGCAAAGCCTCCAGGCAGTCGCACTGTGCTTAGTTGGCTGCCTTTGTTTCTCTGGGAGCCTGGACCACAGAGATTACTGGGGACGCAGCTCCAGTCACAGAGTGTGGTCCGCATAAACAGGTTATATGAGCACAAGGAGGGTGAGCTGCAACTCACAGGTATCTCTGTCATGGCTTTGCCAGGTAGAAATATTTTTGCTTTCAGTTGAAACATTTCAATAGTCAGAAGTATTAATTTTTTTTTTTACTGAAACTTATTTTTTTCTAGAAAAAATACATTTTCCACCCATGAAAAACAGTAGCTTGTATTTAAAAAAAAAAAAAGAAAAAGAAAGCAAAACTTTGTAAGAGTGCAGAAGTTTCAGGAAAAAGAGGGCTGAGCATTGGTTGAAGAGCCCAAGTTACTGGTGACTGGATGTAGCCGAGCAAGAGATGAGGAATGAGCCCCAAAGCAAAACAAATTTAGGGAATCGCGTCATTATAAACTGCCTTATAGGCAGAGGGGTTGAATTTGAATATGTTAGTGTTACATTTGATTCTGCAAGTTATGATTTATTTTCTTATCTGTTTATTTTTAATGTATATTTCTATATATTAATATGTGTTTCTGAGAAGAGCTGTACTAGATTCAGGCATTCGTGAAAATATTTCATCTGATAAGTACACATCAAAGTAAATTTAATTCTGACTCCACATTTGATAAATAATATTAAAAGCATACTGTGGACTGAAACTGAATTTTATGTAGCACTTTTAAAATATTTTAAACTGCCACTTGGCTGATATTTTCTGAGCTCCTGAACTAAGATTTGTTGCTGAGTTTCAGCGCTGAATTGCAGTCTGTAAGAGGAAGCATACCATCTTCATTACCTACAATTCCAGATTTTGCTGCCAGCTCCTTGCAGAACTCCACTTCCATTCTGTATTCAGAAGAAAACACTTTGTTTTTAGGCTTTTGGGACTTTCCTTTTGCTCAGTACACGATTCAGTGGATATTAAATCAATAGAAGGTCTTGCTTTGGCTCCTGTAGATTTCAGAGTAGATTCCAAGTGCTATCTCATTTCTGTGAAACTTTGCCTTTTCCTTCCCTTTCAGATGCCTTGACCAAAATGAAAATCCAAACAACAATGAAATTACTTTGAGTGCTTCTCCTCTCACTGACTTACTCCCCCTTATGCCCAATATCAAAAGGTTAATGAACTGAGTCCACACACTGTTTAGATTTTGTACCCAGTACAAAGAAATATGCTGTGAATAGCTGATAAGTGACGTGATCAATAATAGGGAAACATCTTCCAGCTGGTGTTATATAAAGGAAAAATTATCAACAAAGACCCTGGCATTGTCAACGTTGGTTTGTAACATATTGATAAGTTACAGATTGGTCATTGCATTTTAAACAATTGCAATGTTGACCACTGAACTGTGTATATTTAGATCATCAAGCATCCTAAAACTCCATTTCTGAGTTAATGGCAGATCTTTAAGTAGTGTCTAATGAGATTCTCCATAGCATAAACTTAGCTTTCTTACAGGCCTTTTTCAAACATTGCTTGCCATTACAAATCTAGTTCAAACCAGTAAGTACAAAAACAAAGGGGTGTTTCAGCAGACTTTTTCTAGGTAACTAAGGTATGGTTATTTTTTAAATGCACTTGTTTAATTAACTTGTTAATGCACTAAAACCTGAATAATAATTGGCAACCATGAATAAAATGCTTGAGCTTTAGCGCTCTAAGTTCCAGTTTAATTCCTATGTCACTATATTTTGATTAACAAACTAGGAATCTGTTGTGCGTTAGATTTGTATCTTTGTGCATTTGACTGAGTCTAAGCACCTTTGCACAATGCACGTGTATAAAAAGATAGGCTCTGGGGGCAAAAAAAAGAAATCTTAGACCAGTGCCTGTGGGTTTAATACTGAAACTTGTCATAAACCTGTGGAGTCTTTTTTTTTTTTTTTTCTCTCCCATCAGTATTTTTACCTTCAGCTTGTGTAAACAAAATGGTAAAGATACGCATGTGCTTTCATAGGCACATTTTTTTGTTGTATATTGATTAATTATTCAGGAGAACTCATATCTTCTGTACTCCGGGCACAGTCTCAGTTCTGTGAAAGTCTGTGGGAGTTTTGTAATGGGCTTGCAGGGGCATTAGAATTTTATAAAAATAAAGGCAGAATTACATTTAGGCTGACCTTCACAAACATGTTCCCAAAAACATTCCCAATTTCTTCTTTCCCATTTTACTTTAGCAAGTAATGAATAACTTATTTGACAAATGCCCTGATAGGAAAGAAAACAAAAATTAGTTCTGATTTGGAGCAAAATCATCTCACAGAGATATCTTTTAAACTACTGCCTTCTCCCTAACACTCCCTTAGACAAACTCCTGTCTGAAACCTTGATGAACTTTTCTGTCAACAAAATAGCTGTTGTTTCGAGATGAGCTGGGAAAGAAAGCGTGTAGATAATGGGAAAACATTAGCTGTAATTATTTTTTCAGAATAGTTTATTTTAGAAATGCCTAAAATTTTTGCCAAATATTTGTTTTTGTATTGCTTAGGAAAGCAATCTATAAATAGCATCTGTAAGTAGCAGAGAGGGCAAATTTTAAAGCTCATTAAGGAACAACACTTCTTTGATGTATAGAAAACTAGGAAAATGGTTAGAATTAGTAACACCTTTATAAAGAATGGATTTTTTTTTTTAACTGCATTTCAAAGCAGCAAGAATATTTTAAGCATCTCTGGAATCTCTAACGTTTATAAGATCTGTTTATTAGCTGCTGCAAGCACAACACTTCTAAGAATGAATAAAACCATTTAAACATTTCCCAGGACTCCTGAGACCGAGGTGTGTGCTTTGCATGTATTTTTAAAGTATAAATATGAATGTGTGCAAGTCTGTGGGAAGAAAGAACAATTTTCCCTTCTAACTGTCAAGAGAATGCCTGAAATTTAATTGAGGTAAAATAAATGTTCTTATCAGAAGTCACAATAGACCTTCCCAGTTTTGTTTGTGGCAGAGTTCAGGAGCCCTCCCCATGGCTTACTCTACCTTCCCCCACTTAGGATATTAACCTGGACATCATGCCTTCCAAACATTAAATGAGCTGTGCGATGTTTTATTACATTTCTCATGTGGCTAAGCTTAGTATGGCTTTTAAGTGTTCCTCAGTATGCCGTGCTTACGCAAGTTATTTTCTGCTGTGGATTGTTGATGCTGCAGCAGAAGATAGTGATGTGCTTTGAATTCCAATGAGGAGAAGGTTTTGGTTTGGTTTGGTTTGTTGACTACAGAGTGAGTATTTTGCAAAGATTTGTAACTCAGATTTTTCTCTGTATTTCAGGCTTAAAGAATTAGAAGTGAATTGTTTTTAAGTGCTGCTAGGAAATGATTATATTTCTTTAGATAGTAAAGTTGTTTTAAAATGTCAGTATTTGTAAATTATGTTGTTTACTAAAATCTATTTTAGGTAGTGACTTATCATATTTAGTCAGGGATCTTCACAAGATGCAAATGAGCAATCAGAAACCCTGGAGCATTGAAAAGCTAATCTTTTACGAACAGTGGCTGGAAAGTTTGCCACCAAGTACCTGGATTGTAACGGCATTAGACTTTCTTTTATTGCACTAAATTATTTCCGACCTTGTCATGACAATTAGGGAAAATTTATAATCAATGAGGTGGGCGATTGAAGTGATGTGTATGTTTTCTCAAACTCCTTTAGGAGATTAAAACCTTTCAGTGTGTTCTATCCATCTGCTTATTTAGTGCTTGTATTCCTGGAAGCAGTTCTTTCCTCTTCCAGCAGTGAGGCTCAGATCCTTAGTTCTTAAGGGCTGTGTATGAAACAGATTTTAAGAGATCCAGCCCTGATTAGAACAGTTAGCCTGTTAACGTCCTATGTATTTACAGTGGATTATTTGAAGGGAAGCAGGGGTTAAGTCAGCAGGTCTCTCGGCTTCCCCAGGGGTTAACCTGGCAGCCTGTTTGGCACACACAGGAGGGCTGACAGGTAGCAGGATTTGTCTAAGCAGTGTGCATGAGAGCCAACAAGGAAAACTGAATGCTCTGGATTAGTATTGGATTATGTTGTCAGAGTGAAGCCTGACGGACAAACTGCAGAGGAATAAAATGCAATCTGTTTGGGGAAAGAGACAGCGTGCATAGCTTTCATTTTTCAAGAAATGACAAGAAAAATCATTAATAATTTGTAAATCCATGTCCATTAACTTTTCTCTTTGTTATCCCAAGGCAGTCTTTTTAACATGATTTTGCCACTGTTCTGTATCTGTTCTTTCTTGTGACAGATGGCAAGATAGATATGAAATTGCAATAGCACAATGTAAACCAAAGGGAAAAATATCTAAAAATCATAACACCTGGAATTGCTTAAGGTGAAATGGGGGGAAGGGGGCTTTCTTTTCTGTGTGTTTTTTGTTGTGGTCAAAGATAAAGTTGAATATAATTTACATACTTTTTCTATGCTATAGTTTCCTTTGTGTAATAATCGTTTAATTCAAAATACTCTGAGCAACATTCCATTGTTTTCCTTTAAAAGAATTGCATTGCTAATATTATTAACAAAGTTAATTCCCCATTTGACCCTGTCTAGTTATTTCATTATTTTACTGCTTGAGTACTTAATGTTTTATGTGCTCTTATAAGGGGGGGGGGAGGGGGAGAAAATCAAATTTTTTTTTTCCAGAAAGAATGACAGCAATTTTTCATTAATATAGCCTTTCTCCTTACGAATAACATGTAACTTGTTAGCAATGACTTGTTTGGCTGCATAAAAAGTGGTTCTTCCTCATGAACTTGAGTCAGATTTGATTTTCAGGAGATTACTATGTTTGGGGAATTTAATTATTATTTTATAATAAGGAATGCCCCAAATATTAACTGGCTAATAAAGTGTACTTAAGGAGCAAATAAATCTAGGAAAGACTGTAGAAGTCTTTTGGACTTAATTTCTGTTAGGCAGTTTTATACCAGGCTTGTTCAGTTTTCATAGTCTATTTTTACCAGAAAACTAAAACCCAGTATATGATGTTCTTGATACCAAAAAAATTGTTTCATTAGTTAATGCTTGTTGGATTGAGTTGTTCCTGAGGCACTAGCAGAAGAAAACAGTTCATAAATATATTAGGACTAGAATTGTAATAATAGAGTAGAAAAAATGTCAGGAAAAATAATTTGCTACATTTTTTTTTTTTCTGCTTGTGAATTATCCAAAAGTAGAATCAATGTATTCAGTGTCTGGAAGTATAGGATAAATTTTGTCTATGAATTAATCTTGGTCTCTTTCCAGCTTTATTCAACTTGCTGTGGATATTTGGCATATAAAATTTGAGGGGGGTGAAGTTAATTTTCACTGAATGTATAAAATGCACATGAAGTTTCTCCTTCCTCATCAATGCTATTTGTATTTAAGATTTTATTGTTAATATTCCCAGTTTTATCATATATCCCTAAAGTGTGTCCTACCTGAAAGCAGGCTGCCTAGCAATTTTGTTTATTCAATTTTTCATGAAAAGTAAGTAGCAAAGTGGTATGTGGAATTTCAGAGCCTGCTTTAACTAGCATAAAATTTATTTTTGGTTATAACTGAGGCTATATTTGAGGTTATATCTGGCTAAAAGTAATATAACACCCTATTCTTCCTTGTTATAGTGAGCAGATGTGATGCAAGACACAGGCAAGGCAGCTCTATGGAGTCAGAAGATAGCATTTTTATGGGCAGCTGTTAATTTTATGGTTATAGTATAGTAAATGGGTTTGCAAGTTAAAAGTCAAATACCACTTGGCTAATAGCAGCATTGTTTAATTGGGAGGAAAATAGAGAAATATTTCTGAGCTCATAACTTCTGGAGTGTCCCCCTTGGCTGTGGCGGTGAAGAAAAGAGCCTCTGTAGAACTGCTTTCCTGTCACAGCTTTCTAACTGTCTATCCTCTCAGTTTTTAATGGGAGAGAGCACAGTGAAACACAGTATCATTGTTTTAGCATTAGATGCTGTGTGTCTGTGCGTATGAAGATCTACTTACTCATAAGGTGATCTCCAGTTGTCATCAGTCATCAGCCTTATAACTTTGTAGAAAATACTAGCTGACTAGCTGGGACTGTGGGTCAGAAATTAAGCAAGTGGTAGAACCACCTCCCATGCAGTAAAGTGTTTATGGCCAAACCATCATGAATTGCACTTGAGTTTCTGCTTGTGACATTTGCTGTTGGCTATCTCTAGACCTTTAGAAATGTATCCTTAATAGGAAACACCAGCACAGAATAGAATTCAGGTTGGATTAATTTGGGTCTTGTTGCATGTCAATTTTTAAAACATTTAATATTCTTTTAATAGTAAGCATATGCTTCATTGCTGGCCTGACTCAGAGCAGCTAGACTTGTCCTGAAAGGTACAGTTTCTCGTGCATTTTATTCCTGTTTTGAACAGAAAAAATAGATTTTTTTTTTTTTTTTTTTTTTAAGCCTGGGCTTCTGTTTCCCTTTGGAAATAGTAACTGTATTTCAGAGAAGTTGTAGGGAATGAAAATAGTTCATCATGATTTTTTCTGGATAAAAGTTCAATTTAATAAACTGCCTATCAGTGCTTATACCTAATTAAGCTTTTCAGAAATGGTCATATTGTACTTTCCTCTCTAAAATTTCAATCCAGGTAACAATTTTACTGAGGTTATAAACCTTTGTTCTACTAATTGTTATTCATGAAGAAGTATTTTTGTTTGTTTGTTTGTTTGTTTTTTACACAAGTGTTTCATTTATTTTGAAATGACCAGTGCGGGATAGCAATGCAGTGTTGTTCTTGTTACCTTAAAGGTAGAAGAACCTCTGACGGTAGAAAGAGGCTGAGATCTGGAGTAGTAAAGGATGTTTTTAAAAAGTAAAAATTGTTAAATGCTTTGCTACAGATATATTTTGATTTTTTGTAACCATTTTTTTTTTTTCTCAAGAAGCAAGCAGCATTATTTTCTTAGGTTTCTTGCATCCTTTTCGACCAAGATAGGTATCCTAGGTCCAGATTTTAAGCAATGCATATAGATTATCAACATGGTTTACATACGAAAGAGCAGTGATAATTTGCTTGTTTACTCTGTTAACCTATATTCACACTATCCACGTTTGCAACTTGGAGTAATCTAACGAATAGGCTGAGGACATTTTTCATGCTTCATATTTCAAAAAATAGCTTATACCTTCACAGTCTATAGCTCCCAAGTCGTTTCTTCCCTTATTGCTGAAATAGAGCAGAAGCTTTGCAAAGGTGCATGACGTGGGGCTAAAAGATGAAGAATCCTATAGAGATATATGGGTGTAGATGCAGTGTAACTGTGGGGAGTTTGTTTCACAGTCACAGAAATGTAACAGAATAACTAATGGTGAATGATGGTCAAGACTTCAGTTTCCAGTGAAAAGTCTTGGTGAAAGTGTTCTGGTAGCACAGGTTTTTGCCATATCTTTCAAATCAACTCATCTCTTAAGCTTTCTCAAGAAAAGATACTACCTGTGCAAAGGGCAGGAGCATCTACCTGTTGTACTGTCCTTTCCAAAAACAGCCCTATTCTAGTCTTGCATAACCTTTCAGAACTGATGGAAATCACATCACAGTTTGCTGTGACTGCAACTGTTATTCCACAAGGCTAAAAACAAGAAAAATGCTGTTAATTGTGTTGTTCAGCTTTTAAACCTCCCCACATTGGACTAAATTGTCTGATCAGACCTGGATTAGTCATTGATTTTTGTCATGAATTTATGGGAAGTGTCAGAGAATAATAAAACACTTTGGAATGCTCTTCTTTGGGATGTTAGGAACTTTAGGAAAACTTTAATATCCTGCTCCCTTTTTCATATAGGAAAAGTTAGGCAATAATGCATAGAAATAACTACAGTAGTAAGTTATCAAGGGCTATACTGTTTTAATGGAAGTAAATCCACCATACTCTCGCCTATATCTTTCTGTTCCAAGGGACTTATATGAAAGCATTTGTTAGGTATGCACTTTTTTTTTAAAAAAAAAAAAAAAAAAGGAAAAAAGACAACCTTTTAGCTATGGAAAGAATACTACTCCTGTATTGTTAACACTTCATTAGGAGGTTGTGGTACAAAAAGTAAGTTCTGGCTTTGTGTTGCTTCTCTATATTATCATTATTTGCACTTTATCATCTTTGATTCTCTGAGATTTAAATGCGATCATTAGTTCCAAATTTCACCTCAAAAGAAAGTCTTTTGTTCTGGATTATTTCTGGGGACATTGACTTTTACCAGCTAGTGATGCTTACACTACTGCAGCCAGAGTATTTCATGTGTGCATGATGATGTAGTGGGCTCACAGTCCTTTTGTAGGAAGAATTGCCACTTCTAGGATGCTGTGAGCTAGAAAGTACATAGCTCCTCTTTGGAGACTCCAGTGTTTCTCAAGGTGGTAAGAAATAGCATAGTTTTGTCTATGAAAAGAGCAGATATGAAATTGGTAAGAGGGAAAGAGTGTGACATAGCTCTTACAGAGGTTCTCTCTCTCTTTCTTTTTCTGTCGTCTTAATGATTTACTCGTTAATGATTTCATAATATGTCGAAGAGCTCCTTTCCAATTTCTACTGCTAAACGTAGATACACAGAATATATTTAGTATATAGAAGGTGATAAGTTATGAGCGTGTATGCATGATGCATCTCTGCTTTCTCGCTTGGCTTTGTGGTAGCCGTTCAATCTGTGTGGACTGTTAGACTGAGAGCCCAGTGTTTCAGTATTAGTGTTTCGTTTAATAGAAGCCTTTCTGCATTTACAGGTCATCCAGACTCTACTTAAGCAGTGACATCCAGCACATAGGTTTGAGAGGGCTTGCAGGGTTAATTCTGTCATTACTGTGTTGACATGAGGCATATTACAGCTTTCAGCTGAAAATGTTACTTTTAATCTTTTAATCCCAAATTAGGTCAACGTTTTATCAAGTTAATCTAACATGAAGATTAATTAGGCTAGTTAACATGTGCTCAGAGGTTTATTTGTTTTGAGTCTACATTTAATCAAGGAGTTAGTCCCTAATACAATACACAGCATTCCCCTGCACCCTCCTCCAACTCTAGCTGCTGCTCATTTCATCCTTTTGGTATTGTGTACTGTTTAAGACCTAAAAATAGGAACAGGCCCTATTGAATTTCGTATTCAACCCACCCATAAATCTAAATGAAACATACATGAGTTGTTTTAGGGAGATTTTCAAAAATTACTTGCATTTACAAAATTATATCTGTCATTGTGCTTTTAAAGTGTTGGGTTTTTTTTTTGTTTTTTGTTTTTGTTTTTGTTTTTTTGTTTTTAGAAAAGCAGTTTGTTACTAACATTAAACTACTTCAAAATTTATTTGGAAATAAGCCTGTGGCATTCCAGGTTAATTCTTCATGTGAAAATTATCAGCATTTGAAATGTGGAAGGTACATGATGTTTTCTAAAGCAAGATTGATATTGCCATTAAATCCTTTAGATTACAAAATGCAGAATGGCAGAAACTAAAACTGTTGAGAGAAATCTGCCAGGCAAATGGAAGTTTTATCCAGAGTTTCTTGTATCTGCAAGAGGGTTTCTCTCAAAATAAAGGACTGCCACAACAGCTAGCACTGTGCTACTATAGAGCACTCACCTGAGAAGTGGGAGGATCCCTGCAACTCCTGTTTTGCAGCAAGTTTTTGACCAAGACTCCAAATCCGATGTAAATATTAGCAGCCAGCAGGCTGCTAGAAACTGTAAGAAACAGATACTTCAAAAGCTTTTCAAATTATTTGCTGTTCTGGAAGATGTTTTCCAGCACAGAAGAATGCACCTTCCTGTTCTGTGGGAATATGTCACTAGTCGAGGAAAACTCTGTTCCTAGTAGTAAAGGTATCCCTCCTCCCCTTTCTCCCAGATCAGGATGTCTCTTTAAAAAAAAAAAAAAAAAAAAGGTTCTACAAGGATACCTGAAATTATTTGCTGCAGTCATGCTCTCTTTTAATTTACTGCTCTTTTATTTCCCCTACAAAACTTTTTGCTCAAAAGTGTGTTTCACAAGTAAGAAGAATGGCGTTAGCAGAATGGAAAGCAGAATGTGGTTGGTTTCTTTGTTTACCATTTTGTGCTGTACTCCATCCTAAAATACTCTTTCGTATAGTCCTCTCAAATTAAATACCCCAAAGGAGGGGAGAAAAGGCGGTTTGTGTAGAGGGAGGTGGCATAAATCTGCTAACAGGGGTCATTAGACCGGACAAATGCCTTTCTCCCCTGAGTTTCCTAGATAAGGAGAACCTATCTAGTAGTTAAAAATTCCAAGAGTCATTCTGGATAGCATTACCGACCCCCCTGGGTGTTGCTGCAGAGTTCATGCCCTGTTTCATCAAATACACAGTGACATTCACCAGGGGCCATGCTAATTATAGGGATTTAGCAGACAATGTCGAAGAACATTTCATCATAAAATAGCGTGTCTTTGTCTACAAGTGTGGGTTTCTTGATGTGCTACGTTAGGAAAAAAAAATGGAGGCAAAATGACTCTGCAGTTTGTTAGTGTATCTTTACAACAACATTAATCAATGTATTGAAGTGTTAAGATACCATCTCCCTTGCATTTACTGCCAGCAATATGGTGCTCTTTTTGCCATTATTCAGAGGAAGAGGGCTCAAGGTAGCTTAAAAATTCATGGGTTACACATTAGTTCAGTCTTCTAACCTGTTTGTTTTTATGAGCTTACATAGTTAGTTCACTATATAACTGTATAACTCTTGCCTTATGCCAGGGTTTTTCAGGAGTTTGTATTCCAGCAAAGCAAGGGGGTGGGAGAGAGGAGTAAATCTGGGTGAGGGAGGAATGCTAGACTCCATTTTTTTTTCTTTGCTACAAGCTGAAATCTTGTTTGGCTATTAGAACGGAAAGGAATGAATCCCTTGGGTCTTTGGAATCAAGGTTCCATATTTTTCTAACCCAGACTTACTGTCCTGGAAGCCCTGGGCAAAGCACTCAGGGACAAATACAGAAAGGGACTTAAGCAACATTGTAACACCTGGCTTGACCAGTGTGTAATCCGTGGATTTTACTTATGCAGCGACACACTCGCAGTAGCCAATGGTGTGCTGTTCCCTGTGCTCTTCCCACGCAGTTAGACAGGAGAATTAGCCATGTACCATTCTGTTTCTGAATGGGGATCCCCCAACTATTGTATTGTGTCTTGTGCAATTAGCTACACTGCCTAAGCACATTAGGAGCAAAACTTATGGCTGGCAAAAATCTCCCTAACATATTAATGATGATAGAAGTATTGGTGTGATAAATAAACACAAATGATGATGGAGAAGAGTGATTTGACAGCTGGGATAGCAACAAAAATGGCGTACATCATAGAAATCACCGATGCTTGAGTTTCAGGACTGTTATATGCTACTAGTAACTCTGTTGTGATTTGCAGAAGATGTTGCTTTATCTCCAGCTTTTCTTGGATAATCTGTAAAAAAAATTTGAAAAAATATTTTTAAAATATCTGGAATTGGGGTTCTGGTAATAGAAGTCAAGGTAGTTTTAATACAGTTTTCAGGTCCATCAATACCTTATCTTTATAAAACAACAGCTTTTTTATTTAATGTTATTTTAACTATCTGCAGACTGGCATTCATCTTTGTCATTGCTTTTTTTCAAAAAAAAAAAAAAAAGGAGCTGCAGAGTGTAGCATTTTTCAAAAAAAAAAAAAAAAGCTGCAGAGTGTAGCATTTATCTCTGAAGCTAAGGGTGTACAGGCAACACCAGCCTGTTCCACACAAGGGTGCAGGAAGTGTTTCAAGCCATCTTGGCACTACCTGGATTCTAGGAGCATCTTCCCCCATGGGCTGTAGTGAGAACAGTGCATATGTCCTTTTTGTTCTGCAAAGCGAAGGGTCCATGATGAGGCCAGGCCCTCTGGTGAGGTGTACCAATGGGGAAGAGGTTAGAGGTGGAAAACAAGGCAGAGCTTTTAGAACCAGCTCTCACTCTTCTGCATTCACAGAGGGCAGAATCCACAAATAGTATTTCTTTTTCTAGTGATATTTTATGGTGGATGGCACTGTTTTGTAAATATTATCTGATATTTTAGTCTTTTGATTACATGGTTGGAAATCTAAGATGCTCCATTCCTTGATAATTTAACTCTAGGGTATTTCTGTCTTCTTAAGAAGAATCTTCTTGCAATTAGTCCAGCAATTCCTTTTCTTTTTGACAGTGGGGGAAAGGTCTGCAGAGCTTCTCGAATGAGCTCACTGCAAGCTGTCAAATAAATGCACTGGCAGATATGTTCATGTTTAATGGCTCTAGGAAGTGTTACTGACAATTCTAATCATATAACTTTTTGCAGATATACTCAGTCCAGACTCTGCAAGGTCAGTTCACACAACCACACCGGGTTTTACTTTTCACAGAATGAATTTTTTGGAGGGGGGCAAAAAAGCACATTTGCATATGTAAGAGCCTATTACAAGTTAATGTGATTTTTATTTTAATGGTATAAATGCAAAAGACCATTTAATTTAAAAAGCTAAATACAAGAGGTAAAGGTGAATTTTAACATTATGATGTAGAGAAGTCCTTGAATAAGTTAATAAATCAGACAGCAGTTAGAAGATATATAGGTTTATATTATTTTTATTTCCTCCTAAAATATTTCAGTATGATTATCATCAGAGAGGAGAGATTTTGATCAATGTGTGAGTCATGATTTGCCCACAGTTTAGGTGAGGAATCAATATTGTATATAAATTTTATTCCTGGAGATATAGGCTTAAGCAGACACACATCTTGCCATTATAAGGGTCTCAGGGAGACCAGACTTGGTAATATTCCAATCTATTGCAAATACCCTGGTTTACAGGAGTCGGTATAAAGAGAATTTATGTAATTTTATGAGTGGGATTTTTTCAAGGTGTACTGAAGTCAAATAGAGTCCAAAACAAGCCTTTAGAAAGGTAAGGAAAGGGGAGAGGAAAAAAAAAAAAAAAAAAAAAGATAATCTCAAAAGGCTCTCTTGTGGGTGTTTGTAAAGGAATAGGACCTTGTCAAATGTTTGTTATTACTGCACTCACCTATAGGATGTACATTTATTTTTTCCAAACAAATTTAGTGCTTCAGTACACATTTGGTTAATGGGCCTCTGTGACATGTAAGTGCTACAGGGACTCATTGTCTTCATCTCTTCCTGCTGTCCTTTAAGTCAATATTAGTTTATAGAGAAGTGCCACAGTGCAATTAATTTGTCCTTCCAAGAATTCAGATTCATAAATCAGCCTCTTTTCCCCTCTCCCTCTCTCTTTTTTTCTACACGCTTCATGCTGAGGTAAACATTTGTGGCAGTCAAAACTCAAAAGGTTGAGAGGTCTAATTCAGAAAGGGCTCCCTAAGCAGGATACTTATCTTGAACATACAAATTCATCCAAACTTTGCAAGTTTACCTTTTTCCATATGCCATTATTTTTGTTTCTACTCACTCAACGTGTACTCATTATCCTCATATTATTTTTTTAATGGATCTCATTGTGCAATACGGTGAATTCATTTTTTAAAAAGCTACTCCAGTCTCTATTGTACTTAACAGAATGCAAACCTTTTCTGGATTTATTTAATCTCAAATAAATACGTTCTTGGCAACTCCCCATGGTCTTTTCCCAACCCTCTGTCATGTTGAAATCCTTCCCCATATGCAGGAAGGGCTGGCAATCTTCTCTAAGCTGGCTACTGTATTCAGATCTTGTTAGGTCTTGGGCACCACAGGGAGACCCAAGTAGTGCCAGAATGTGAATGAAGTAGGCTCCCAGAGAAGGTGACAAGTTGGAGACATGCACCTCATCAGTCACGTCACACTTTAAAATCAGGGCATATATGAGGTCAGGTAGTTGAGCAGGCTAGGATGGTGGAGGGAAAAGTGGGGTCTGTGGAGGTTCATAAGGAAAAAAGGAGAAGAATGAAATGAAAGCGTCAAAAGAAAGGTGTGTGAGATGGGGGAGAGCAGATGACTCAAAGGATGGGAGTAACAGATCTCAAGAGAGAGAGAGAGAAATCAAACTTCTCAGAACTTGTCCAAAGATCCTTGAGATGCTTAGTGATCTCTAGCTTCACTTGCAGTGATATATACTTGCAGTATATATATCAGCCTTCTACTTGTCTCTAGCTACCTCCTACAGCTCCAGAGAAACTTGCATCTTCTTTTGGTGATGCTTGATTCTAAGTCAGTGATGGTGTAGGCTAGCGATAGAGAGGTCTTGGCATTTCTTCTTCTCTCCTACTTTATTTAGAAGATTTTTTTTTTCCTGCTTTTCGTTCTTCTTGCCCTTTCTACCAGGAGGACAAACAGAAATTTCTTTAGAAAGTACCAAAACAAGTCTGTATTACATTTCTGCCTGACTAGGGTTTTCACTTTCAAATTGAGTAGTTTTTCAAGTCAAAGTAGTTTTGTTTGATTTGCTTTCATTTTCTTGTGATGTGGCTCTCTTGGAACTAGATTCACAGCATTTCTATTTGGAAGTACCCATCCCCCCCTCACACACACACAGTACTTTGGTGACTAGGATGTTTTGTAGTAGATTGGGCTTTGGGTATTGAAGTTTGAATCCACTTGGGCAGTTCCTTAACCACTGCAGAAGGAGGAGCTGGTCATAACAGCAGAGAATATTGCTGATGCTCTCCAGTTCATGTTGTATCTGGATTAAATACACCTGATGAAACTTCCCGCTACTACAAGTAACTTGTTTCCTGATGTAGGTCTTTACAACCAGGACAGAGTTGTTTTCAGCCTTCGATATAAAGAATATTGTCCATAGTGGAAACAAAAGAAAACTTCTCTTTAATAAAATATTAAATACTGGTTGCAACAGTGCCCTGCAGATGAGGGTTCAAATCCCTTTAGGAAGAATGAAAACTTGAACTAAGGTTTCAACAGTTTTAAGGTGTGTTTTACCAACTGCTACCTTTTGTTCCTAGAGAAAACCCAGAAGCAAGCATATTCACTTCATCCTATTTAAACTTAAATGAAATGTATCCCCTTTAATAGAAATGACTTCTATGTGACTTGCCCTGAAACTTCTTAAGGTTTGGGGGTTTTTTTGGAGCCTTCATATCCTTAAAGGAAATACTATGTTTTGAGAGTGTATGCAAAGCAAGGGACATAATCCAAAAGCCCCCAGCCAGGTTGCCAATTAATCCGTTTCCTGTGGGACAGTACACAGGAAACTTAAATTTAGGTCCTCAAAG
This sequence comes from Nothocercus julius, assembly GCA_013398735.1. NCBI lineage: Eukaryota > Metazoa > Chordata > Aves > Tinamiformes > Tinamidae > Nothocercus > Nothocercus julius. The sequence goes on from VZSV01000302.1 coordinate 377,822, forward strand.
AGTTTGTGGAGACTGTCACTTAGAACAGCACCCTGTCCACTGCCTGAAGTGAGCAACTTATCCTCTGTTATTCATCCCAAACTTGACCATGACATCCTTGAATACTGGCCTAGAAAGTGCTTTGCTTGTAGCAGTGTTCTTGAAATAACAGAAAGAGATTACAGAGGACTATAGAGATTCAGGGGAACGTGAAGTTGCTGAAAAGCAACAGGGAGGAAAAGTGCAGAAGTGTATGCTTTCCATTTCTTTACAAAATTGTAATCGGTAAAAAGAAAAGCATATATGTGCATTGACAAATTTTTGTATTTGCAAATAGAGGAAAAAAAAACAGTTGTGGTTTTAATAGCCTGGTTTTGTCTAAGGGCCAAAATTCTGATTGTTTTCATAGTTTCTATTGAAAGTGAATAGAAAGTTCTGGAGCGTAGAACTTAAAATCACATCTAAATCCCTTTTACATATGTGCAAGCCCTAAAACAAAGGGAAATGCAGTTGTAGTTATCAGAATTATTTCCTACAATTATTAACATTCATATTGAGTACAATGTATAAAAATAAGAGTGAATTAGCATCTCAGTCGCACCATTTTGTTTTAATCCTGCTTTTAGGATTCTGAGGGTAGAGAGTCAACACACATTATTTCCCTGTCCATCAGTCACCCACGTGGATGATATTTCAGGTATTAAAACACGCCCTTCTGAGCATTCATGCAAAAAAAAGACATTCCCATTAGATATTGACATGTTAAAAAAATTTTAAAAGGCTTCTCATTTACTGCAGAATAAGTTTGCATACAAAGGTGGTTACTGCAAAATCGAAAATCCCTGTAAACTAGCATCTGTTTCATTGTAACTTTATGAGCTCACATTGAGAAATACTGGTTACTAGTAAGTAGCATATTTCTTTTTAGCTTTTCTTTAAAAAGGAATAGGGGATACAGAAATAATTTCCTGAAGCTGGATCTGGAAAGAAGGGTAGGGATAGAAGAGGAAGGAGGGAAACAAAGTCAGTACAAGCCTGACGTAAACTTGGAGCAAGCCATCAGGACTGGGATTTAGGAATATTTAAAGCGTAGTAAAATCTGGTTACAAGGGTTTGTTGAAAACTGAAATATCTGACTTCAGATAATAATGTTATTTTTATTTTTTTCACTGAAGTAGGATGAAAAAGCAAAATATCCTTTTACACAATGCAAAGTTCAAAAAAAGAAATTCAAAACAAGTGTCAAAATACTCCTTTTTAAGCTCAGTCCGTCATTAAACTATATTTGTCGTTGTGGTATCTGTCCCTCCTATCTGTCTCACCAAATGCCAGACTGTGCAGTTCAGCACATCTCTTCTGATCCAGCATGGCAGTTTTGGAAGAGCAGAGATTGCCCTGCACTGTGAACTTGTGGTTCTGTCCAAGGAACAAGCTTTCTCATTTCTGTGTGATTGCATTGGTTTTATAATTACTAGAAACTTCTTGAAACAAATTTCTACAGTGGTCAGAACCATATATGCTCCTTGTCGCCATTGTTTTTCTCTTAGGTACTTAACTAAGTTAAATATAGGTGGGAAAATGTGTTGATCCATTTATACCTACTATGAAGAAAAACACAGCCACAGCTCTGGTAAAACTCATGCTAGTCACTATTAATGATATGTAAGATAGTGCTAAGTATAGGCAGCTGATTTTTGAATGAGCGAATGTCTTGATCCAGGCTTAAAACTTTTAACATTTC